>CM070773.1:114241325-114736325 GCA_036346955.1 Dipus sagitta
AATCCAGAGCGAGAGCCCCTCCTCAAGTGCAGTGGACAGGTGAGCACCAACCCAAAAGTTGCCCTCTGACCTCCACATATGTGTCGTGGCACACATGTGCCCGCATTTACACACAAACATGCACACACCAATGAAAAATAAAAAGTAGTTTTAGGGGCTGGTGCTTGCCTGCGAAGCCTGAGAATCCAGATTCGATTCCCCAGTGCCCATGTAAACCAGATACACAAGGAGGCGCATGCATCTGGAGTTTGTTTGTAGTGGCTGCTGTGCCAACTCTATCTGCCTCTTTCTCTCTCTCTGTCCCTCCCTCCCTCTCTCTCCAATAAATAAATACATAAATAAATAGTTTAAAAAAAAAAAACAACATGCAGCCGGGCGTGGTGGCGCACGCCTTTAATCCCAGCACTGGGGAGGCAGAGGGAGAAGGATCACCATGAGTTCAAGGCCACCCTGAGATGACATAGTGAATTCCAGATCAGCCTGGGCGAGAGTGAGGCACTACCTCGAAAAATCAAAATAATAAAAAAAAAAACCCCACAAACAAAACAACATGCAAGTATTGAGGTTCAGTAGGACAAGACCATCGCTGTGGAGACGCGGAGGGCTGCCCTGTGTTACAGCTCTGGCTTGATTTGCTTCTTCAAGCTGCACTCCTGGAATCCTATGTAAATACACTTATCTGAGACCTTCCCCTGTACTTCTGTGTTTAGGGACCAAAGTTGGTGCTACGGGCCTGGAGACACAGGAAGACCCCCGACTACAGTCCACAGTAGAGCTGTTACCTGCTTCCGGGACACCTCTTCCAGCAACTGAACGCAAGCCCACCCCGGGTTTGCAGAGTCTGAGTCCTTCACAGAGAAATGAGCCAACAGCTGCTCCTCAGACCCTTGCAAGTCTCCTGACAGGGACATCCTAGTCACGAGACGGGGAGTGGTCGCCGAGCCCTTGCCCTAAGGGTCCCCACATTGGCCTCCTGTCTGTGCTCAACTCCTGCTCTCCACGCCTGCATTCAGCTGTCGGCCGATGTCTCCCGCACAGTAAGGCCAGAGCCCGGGTCAGAAACAAAGAGGAGGAACAGAGCCAGAGAGATGGCTCAGCGCTTAAAGACCCTTCCTTGCTTGCAAAGTCTGCCGGGCCCAGGTTCAATTCCCCAGTACCCATGTAAAGCCAGATGCACAAAGTGGCATATGTGTCTGGAGTTTGTTTGCAGCAGCAGGAAGCCCTGGTGTGCCCATATTCTCCCCTTCCCTTTCTCAAATACATAAATAAAAAATCGTTTATAAAAAGGAGGAAGAGAGAGGGGTGGTCCTTGTTCAAGGTCACAGCAGAGTTTAGGGCATCCAGGAGAGGCTGACCTTTGCCACGTCAGAACCTGCAGGGAACTCTTCCCAGCTGGTGTACCCCCTTTTCCTCAACTGCATTTTCCTGCAGGGTGCTCTTCCCAGCTGGTGTCCCCCCCCTCATCTCACCTGCGCTCCCTCCTCCAGGTGGAGTTGCTGCCCTGACAATCAATCCTTTGGATAAGTGAAAGGAATATGCGAGCAGATTATTTTATTGATTGCCACCCTTGGGTCTGACAGACAGAGCTCCCAGACTTGAGCTCTGCATGGGGCACTGATGGGTCAAGTGGCAGCCTGAGACGGGCGCGGGGGGGGCGGGGGAGCCAGCCTGATTTTAGTGCTGCAGCAATCTCAGCCCTACGCTCATGGCTTCGCGTTGGCACTTCCGCTCCCTGGGTTTTAAAGAATGAGAAATCTGTGGCTGATCACATATTCAGCAGCCGAGTGCACTTATTCGAAGACCTAAATTGCAGAAATGACTCGCGTGATTAGCCGAGTGAACGTCAGCCTGGAACATCATGCTCAATCTATGGATAAATTGGAGGGAGCCGACTAGGCCTTGCGGAGGGCAAGCTCTCCCCGCTCCATGTCTTCTGCCGGGCCAAGACACGGGCTGTGGAGTGGCCAGGGTGGGAATCCTGGACGGCAGCTTTGAGCTGACATGCTTTATTCTAGAAGTCCATGCGCTGGGCCATCTATAACACCCTGGGCCTGGCTTTATGGTCCAAGCAGCTGAGATTCTAGTTATTTCCCAAGGGCAGAGCCGCTGACACGGCCCTAGGCCCAGAGAGGGTCATGAGAAGAGGGTCCTGGTCTCCACGCGGAGCCACAAGCCTGTCTTGGCGCCTACAGTTGAGTTCCTGCAAGGGAGAACTGGCCTTGGGTTTTCCCAGCCTAGGGACAGTTTCACCAGGCAAATGGCCCTTCAGCTCCTGTCATCTGCCTGTCACTCCTCCCCCTTTTCTTCCCAACACACTCTGGGAGAGGTAACTCCCATACTGCCCCGCACATGCCCTGCCCAGCTCTCCCTAAGGGGCCTGAAAGGATTGTGCTCAGTCCCAGAATGACGCTGCAAGGAACCTGGTCTGGGAAGAGCTCAGACTCTTGCCTCAGGAGGGCAGGCTGCCAGCCCCCTTATCTCAGCACATAAACACTGACACAACTCAGGCTCCCCTAAGGCAAGTCTCTAAGGGCCCCATCTTCCCCACTCTGGGTCTCTAGAAAGCACCACCCGGAGAATGAGGAGTGGGTCAGGTCATGTGAGGAAGCGCTCTGAGACCTTACAGGCTCAGCAAGAACACTGCTCGCCCTTCCTTCCTTCCTGCTATTATGCCATGCGGGAGCCAGGGAACTCCAGGAGCCCCCACTTCAGGTCTGCTAGTCAGAGGGTCAAGAGTGGAGATGGTAATGCAGGAACGGGCACCCTTACTCCACAGTGAGAGGCGAGACCGGCCTATTTGTGTCAGAAACTCTTAAGGTCAAAGAACTTGGGTTCTGGGAGATGCTCAGTGGTTAAAGGTGCTTGCTTGCAAAGTCTGCCTCTCAGGTTCAAGTCTTAAGCCATCCACGTAAGTTGGATGCAAATTCCCAACTGCCTGCGTAAGCTGGATGCAAAAAGTTGGCACACAAACTAGGGTGAGGGGTCACACGCACAGAACCAGGTCAGGTCCTCCCTCTTACACGACCCTTGACCTAGGTAGAATTTCAACAGCGGTGCTTCCTTCATCGCTCTGTAAGTGTTAACTCTACCCATAGGTGGACTCCTGCTCTGTTGGAGGCAGCTGGGACGGCCTGAAGAACAGCTATGTGGTGGGTGGACCAAGTGTTTCTAGGTGCTTTTCATTCAGCAGATGTTTGGTGAAGGTGACCTTGAAAAGGGGTGCCTTTGGGCTGGACCAAGTGCTACATGGGGTTCTCCCCCTCCTCCCCCAATGCAGGGATCCTTCATGAATGAACTTCCATGTTTTTTTTCTCAAGTGTGGTTGAGAAGGGCTGAGGTTGGATATTAGCCCCTGGCTTCATGTGTGGCCACCCAGAGGACTTGGATACTTCTGATAAGAATAGCTTCTAGCCAGGCATGGTGTCATGCACCTGTAATTTCTGTTATTCAAGAGGTTGAGGTTGAGGCTGAGGCTGAGGCTGAGGCTGGCTAACCTAGGCTGCCTAGCAAGACCTGGTCTCAAAGAAAATTCCTCGGGCTGGAGAGATGGCTCTGAAGTCAAGGCAGCTAAGGACCTGGGTTTGATTCCCCAGTATCCACGTAAAGCCAGATGTACAAAGTGGCACATGCATCTGGAGTTCCATTTGCAGCAGTTGGAGGCCTTGGCATGCCCATTCTCTTCCTCTCTCTCTCTCTCTCTCTCTCTCTCTCTCTCTCTGCTTGCAAATAAATAAAATATTGAAAGAAAGACAGCCGGTGTGGTGGTGCACGCCTTTAATCCCAGCACTCAGGAGGCAGAGGTAGGAGGATTGCTGTGAGCTCAAGGCCAGCCTGAGACTACATAGGGAATTCCAGGCCAGTCAGGGCTAAAGCAAGACCCTACCTCAAAAAAACAAAAAGCATAGTTTAAAAAGAAAGAAAAAGCCTCAAAGAAGCTTTATTGTAACAAGCAGACATCTCCATGGGCAGGTCCTTAGAAATTCTTGAATTCTCTGAACATAATTCCCAGGTCCACATCAAATACAGATTAGAGCTCGCAGCCAATGGAGAGGCGAGCTCTCTGATGTACACCCCTCTTCCCATTCAGGGAGCCAAGCAGGGTAGCTCAATTCCCCAACTGGGGAGGGAGCAAAACCCACCTAGAGACATCCCCTGCCACAGGAGCCTGGCTTCTCCCCCCTCTTATCAGTTTCCCTGATTGATAGCCTGGAAAGCAAGTCTGTGGCCTTGGGGTTTCAGGCAAGCCCTTCTTCTCTCCCAAGGCTGAGTGGCTCTCCATTTATCCTCTTATCTTCCTTCCTGCCTCCAGGCTGTTGTCTGTGTGGGGCCCGTGAATTTGTGCCCCTCTCGCAAGAACAGTTCTGAAGCAGCCCCTGCTACCTGGAAGCAGGTGTCGCCTCCCACTGGCCCCCAAACCCTAGGGTTCCCTGCAGTACAGATAGAAAATGCAGGTGGCTGAGCAAATGAAGCCTCCTTTTGTCCCAAGACAATTCCAGGGGGAGGGAGCTGCATGTCTCTAGCATGGGGACCAGAGGAAAGCAGGCCGGTGTGACATCAGCAGCATGGGACAGGCAGTAGCAGCTTGGCCTTGGCCTGCTCAGCACACACTGGAGGCCGAACCCCGCGGGGTGGTTGTTATGGCTTACACATGCAACCACTTCAATTTGGCACAGGTCTGGAGGTGCTGGGTAAGCATCTTGTCAACTTCAACACAGCTGACGAAGTTACGACACCAAGAATATTTAGACTTTGCAGTTTTCCCCAGGCCTCCAGCTGATCCTGTTAAAATGTCGCTTCTGCTTCCACAGAGTTGATTTGTGTCCCAAATTTTCTCATCTCAGTGGGAAGGGCCTGTTTGCCAGGTACAGAGGAAGCTGGTTGTCATCTGAGGCTCTGATGTAGAGATGGGGACGTTTCATACCTGGTTTGTCACCAATTTTCATGGCTGAGTTCCTACGGGCTGGAGCAACAGAGCATGGTAGAGATGCTTTTCAGTTCTAAGCTGTTTTCCTGGGCGCGAAGCCTGTCAACCCCTTCTTAGGGCTTCCATTCCTCATGGGGCTTTGCTGTGGAGGATTGATGAGGTTTGAACACGCCGCCTTGATTCATGTTGTAATTATCTGAGTGTGGCGATCCTTTTCAACCCTTGAAATGACTCCATCTCTCTTTTCCTTTTGAAGAAAAGTCCTGAATATAATTCGTGCCTATCCATTGTAGAGAATTAAAAGAATTAAAGAAAAAATTAAAAAAAATCAAGAAGAGGGATTGGAGAGGGAGCTCGGTGGGTAGGAGCACTTGCCACACACAAACATAAGGGCCCGAGTTCAAGCTCCAGCAACCACATAAAACGTTGCGCATGGCCGCACGTGCCTATAAATAACCCCAGCGCTGAGGGAGGAGAAACAGGACGGCTGGGGGTCCCTGGTCAGCCAGCCTAACCTACACACCGGTGAGCTGCAGGTTCAGTGAGAGACTATCTCAGGGAAAACTAGGCAGATGGAAGACACCCATGTTCTCCTTTGGCCTGCCCATGCATGTCCTAAGCATACAAGCGCACACACACGCACACACGCGCATGGGCCGCACATGCTACACAACACACAGACCAAAAAAAAGAAAGAAAACCTCCTGAACTCACCCCCAGTGTGCTTCTCTTCAGCCTTATCCCCGTGTGGAAGAATTGATACAAATATGCATTTTTAGAGTTGGTTGTGGTGGCGCATTCTTTTAATTCCAGCCCTCAGAGGCAGAGGTAGGAGGATCACCATGTTAGAGGCTAGCCTGGACTTCAGAGTGAGGTTCATCATGATCACCATGGAGATCCTACTTTCAATGTCCCATCTCCAAGCCAGCTCTGGATCCACCCAGCCAGAACTGTGGGGCTGGAGCTCAAGTCCCTGGCTGCAAAAGCCCCCACACGGCCAACAGCTGCTTTGCCCAGGGTCAAGGGGCACAGAGTCATACAGACTGGTCATTACATAGCTGGACAGACTACCTCCCAGGGAGGGGTGGGTGGGCAGAGAGAGTTGTCACCCAGGCAGTAGCTGGCCACAGGCGGGGCGAGACCCACATCTCCTGCCTCAGTGGGCAGCTTAGCTGATAGTAATGATGAAGATGATGGAAACTGGACATGGTGGTTCAGGCCTACAATTTCAGCACTTGAGAAGTAGGGGCAGGCGGGTCAGGAGTTCAAGTCAGCTCAGCTGCATAGAGTTCACAACTGTCTACACAGAGCTCAAGAGTTCTGGATTGTCTCAAAAAAGAGTAATAGCAGGCTGGAGAGATGGCTTTAGTGGTTAAGGCGCTTGCCTACAAAGCCCAAGGACCCATGTTCAACTCTCCAGATCCCATGTTAGCCAGACACAGAAAGCTGAAGCTAGCGTGAGGTCGCACATGCCCACTAGGTGGCGCAAGTGTTTGGAGTTCGAGTGCAGTGGTTGGAGGCCCTCACATGTCAGTTCTCTCTCATTAAAAAAAAATAAGGCCAGTCTGTTGGGCTTGCCTTAAAAAAAAAAAACACATAAATAATAGCAATCTTCCAGACACAATTTGGCCACGATACCCATAACCTCTCAGTGCCTAGTACTACCTACACAAGACCCTCATAATAGGAGGAAAAGCTGATGACATTAAAATAAAAGAGAGACTAATTGACAGAGGGAGGGAGGGGATATGATAGAGAGTAGACATGTGAAGGGGGAAGTGGGGGAGGGGAGGGAGTTATCATGATTTATTGTTTATAATTATAGAGTCGTCAATAACAAGCCTTAAAAAATAAATGATGGTGACAGAAGTTATTATTTATTGGTACTATCCTAAATCTTCTACAATGTATTAGCTAATTAAGCTTTTTTTAAAAAAATCTTATTTATTGGAGGGAGGGGGAAGAGAGAGACAGAGAGAGAGAGATGGACCACCTTGTGCATCTGGCTTATGTGGGTACTGGGGAATCAAACATGGGTTCTTAAGCTTTGCAGGCATGTACCGTAATCACTAAGCCATCTCTCCAGCCCATAATTGAGGGTTTTTGTTTTGTTTTGTTTTTCTTTTTTTGTTTTTTGAGGTAGGGTTTCACTATAGCTCAGGCTGACCTGGAATTCATTTACTATGTCATCTCAGGGTGGCCTCAAACTCACAGTGATCCTTCTACCTTTGCCTCCCAAGGGCTGGGATTAAAGGCGTGCGCCACCACACCCGGCTTGATTGAGCTTTTAGAACCACTGTAATACTTGTATTTCCAGGGAAGGAAACAGAGGCACCAAACAGTTAATTCACTCACCTAAGGTCACACAGCCAGAATATGGTGAGTCAGGCACCAGAAAAGCCTGTGCTTCCATCTAGGTTGGCTTGATTGCCTTAACTCACCAGGGGCCAGCCTCAGAGGTTTTGCTCCCTCCGCAGCCTGTGAGCTGAACTGCACTGCTTTGCTCCCCAATGGGGAGAGGGGTACACAGCCTGTCCCCAGTACCTGAATGAGAACAGAAAGCTCACCCCTCCGTTGGCTGTGAGATCTAATCTGTACTTGATGTGGACCTGGGAGGTATGTTCTGGGAATTCAAGAATTTCAAATGAAGCCTCATTGCCTGAAGGAAGAAGGACCTTGATGTTAGCTTCCGGCAAGAACAGGAGAGTCAGCCTTCAAAGCTAGAGCTCTCCTCAAGCAGCAGCCAGTGACATCCTCTTAGACTGCAGGAAGTGTCAAGAGATAGGTTTGCCTGGGGTGTTCGGGATTCTTATCGAAATCGGATTTGGGTTTGGGAAGATAACCATTTTGGCTTTATTTTTAGAGCCTAACTCTGGGAAAAGACATGAGCGGGCTGGAGGGAAGGCTTAGCGGCTAAGGAGCTTGCCTGCAAAGCCAAAGGACCCAGGTTCGAGTCCCCAAGACCCACGTTAGCCAGATGCACAAGCGTCTGGAGTTCATCTGCAGCGGCTGGAGGCCCTGGCACACCCATTCTCTCTCTTTCTTTGTCAAAAAAAAAAAAAAAGACACGAGCAATGTCACAGACTGTTGGAGCTGCCTTTGAAACATCAGAACACACGCAGCCCCCACCTTGTTGGTCAGTTACCCCCACAGGGCCACCTGGGCTGATGCTGGTCCTGATGCACCGAGAGGCCCTGGTGTTTGAGGGGATCCTACCCTGGAGACAGGCCAGCCTGGGAGTGGCCTGCCGTGCTATCTCTTTTCCATAGATGCGGCTGGGGCAGGTAGGTCCCTTCTCTGAGTCTCAGTTGACACCATCTTAAAGTGTGACCCTAGGGATAATTGATGCTCAAAAGGAGGGGCCTTGAAGGTTGCACTAGTGGTTGGGGACCCACATCTGCACTCCCTCAAAACCTTATGCAAATGGAAACAAGGAAATGGAGGATTAGTGGGTTCATCTGCCACCCTCTGTGGCAGCTGTGAGGAGCCTTCGGGAGGTCTGGGCAGGTACAGGCTCCAGGCCCCTCGCTGGAGCAGGAAGGCAGAGCCAGGTGCCGGCCTGTGTTATGACTTCCTGGGCCCTGGCAAGGTTTTCTGGGCCCCTTTCTCCATTAACAACAAAACAATCTCCCTCTGCCCGAAGATCATCCTTTGCAACTGCACTGCCGTAAAGATGGTTCTCTATTCTAGCTGCTTTTTCCCTTTGGTCATAAAAGAAATTAAAATCACATCATACCTGTGGGCTCTATGGCTCAGCTATGCAGGGCTGTCGAGGCAGTGTGAGGCTGGGTGCCCAGGGGTTTCTTCCCTCCAGACCCGCACCCCCAGACCTCCCAGCCCCTCTAGCAGCCACACCACGAAGTGTGACCTCCTCGGTGCAGCCTGGGCTATTCCCAACCCGTAACAGATTTTACAGTTTTATTTTTATTTTTGTTTTGTTTATTTATGAGCACAGAAAGAATGGGCACGCCAGGACCTCTTGCCACTGCAAATGAACTCCAGATGTGTATTCCACTTAGTGCATCTGGCTTTATGTGGGGTGCTAGGGAATTGAAGCAAGCACCTTTAACCGCTGAGCTATGTCCCCGCGACCGCCCCCCCCCCCCCAGATTTCACTGCTGATTGTCAGAATGTGTCATCACAGCAACCTGGTGAACCCAAGAATGTGTCCACCCCCACAGGACCCCTTCCAGATGCCTTGCCCTTGTGGGTCCCCACAGTGAAATGGAAGCAACGTGAGGCAAAGGCGATAGCAGTCTCGGGAACCTGATGTATGACCCTCCTCAGACGCTCACAACGCCTCCCTTAGACGTAGTTCTTGGCATATAGACTGTTTGGTGGCCGAAGTGGACTTCACTTGTCCTACCTCCCATGAACCCTCCGTGCCTTCCTCTTCACACCCTCTTCCCTGCCCCACACCCAGCTCCCAGCTGGGGACACTGTAGGGACTCAGTACACAGATGCTGAAATGACTGAAAATTTGAATGCTAAAGCACACTCTCTCCATGTTCTTGCATACTGTCAGTTGCAAGCCAACATCCAGACCCACTTCTGAGTGACATTGGGTATGTTGTCCTGTCACCCTGTGGGTCTTGAGGAGATGCAGTCATCACAGCTCCCTTCCTTCATCCTGATCTGCTGTGTGGCCATGGCGGATAGGTGGGACAACAGTAATTACCCCCCACATGGCTTATTCCCAGAATTCAAAGTTACTGGGGGAGAACATGCAACCGTGCCTTAACCAGTCATTAAAACACAAAACAAAAACCATGAGCAGGGAATCTCAAGCTGTCTTTCATTCAGACTTGATGAAAAGGGGAAAAAAAAACTAGAATATTAGCACCAAGTTGTGCTGACAACACATTTCCGAGCCTCTTTGTCTTCCTCAGGCTCTTTGCAGAAAAGCTCAACAGTCCCCATGGACCCCTGCGTGGTTCTCCTGCTGACTGGTTATGCTTGGGGACAGAGCGGAAACTGATCTGTCTGCCCCCAGACGCCAATGGTGTGTGGGGGGGGAAGGGGGGAGAAACCCAAGCTCCACCTTCCACGGGAGTGGCTGTGGCTGACCACTGCTCTCTGGGGACCCCCAATGGCTGACACCCCACTCACCAGCTGCAGGGCTCTCCTAAAAAAACACCCATGGGTGGCCCTGTTAACTGCTATTTTAGGTCTTTAAGGTAACCTGAGAGACCATGTGCCCAGATGTCCACAGTATGCGGCAGAACCTGGAGCCCGGGGAGGGAACTCTGTGGATTATCTGCAAATCGAGGAGGAGACAGGTTGCCTGCTCACAGATGCTCTCTTCCAGCAGGCGCACCCGCTTCATCTACACTCACTACACTTCATCTACAGCTTCTGAATCCAAAGGGGCTGCTTCTCATTCACTCTCTCCTCTGGGTCTCTGCACGTACATCTCAGTGCCATGACTTCTCCATGTGTGTGTTTGGTCTCAGTGTAGAGGCAGCTCCCCCAGGAAACCGCCTCTTCCAAGAACAAGTTGAGGAGTCTCTGGTGTGAAACTCCAAAGTGTGCACACTCGAACCACGAGCTCTGCTCCGAGACTACAGATTCATGCGCCTGTGTCCACGCTAGCCGGGGCGGTCAACGAGGTGCCCAGCTTGCTTTCCTGCTGCTTGCCTTGTGTCTAAAACAGTGTCTGACACGCAGGAGACACTAAACAGCTGCTGTCGGATGAGGGAACGGTTTCCTGGGATTCCCCACTACAATCCTGGGAGAGGGCGACCACACTGCCAGTCTAGAGCAGGGAAAACCCAGGCCTGGAAATGTGATCCCTGTCCAGTAAGTGCGTGGTGGAGCCAGGATGTGCAGAACCTCACTGCCAGGTTTTCCCATTCGTACCCATGTCCTGGCATAGTCTACGAAATGGAAGGTCCATTTCCCTCCATCTTAGCTGACCTGTAACAGCTGGGGGATTGGAGACCCTACATAGTGCTAGGGAGATTGGGGGGGGGTGGCTGCGGAGGAAGGCTTTGCCAACATCTTCTTTTGCGACATGTGTGTGGTTGCCACAATTCAGCCCTAAACTGAGGCCAGTAGAACAGGGGCAACCTGCAGCCAGGGCTGAGCGCACAGAGCAAGGCAGCTCGGGAGATGCCCGAGGAACGCAGCGTGCAGCAGGAGGCTAACGGAAGCACGCGGACTGAGCAACCAGGACTCGCGGACATAACTGGGAAATATAAACTCGCCTAACCGTTTTGCAAAACTGGTAGCGACCCAGCAAGGCTGGCCACACATTAAAAATAGCACAACTCAAGTACTCGGTGTGTCTCCACATGCCTTTGATCCCAGCACTCGGGAGGTAGAGGTAGGAGGATCGCTGTGAGTTCGAGGCCAGCCTGGAACCGGCCTTGAGTGAGTTCCAGGTCAGCCTGGGCCACAGCAAGACCCTGCCTCAGAAAAGCCAAAACACACAAAAACAAAACGAAACCACACATGTACGACAGTGCCCATCGCCCTTACTGCTGGTGGGAATGTGAAGTGGGGCTGCCCTACGGAGAGCAGCCTGGCAGGCCTGGAAGCACTTTCACTTACCGTGGCCATGCGATCCACCCATCCCATCCCAGACATGCACCCGCGAGAAATGAAAGCCTGTGTCCACACATAAATGTTCACAGTAGCATTATTCATGACAGAAACAAAAGGAACAGCCTATGCATGGCTCAGTGGCTAAACGTACTTGCCTGTCAGCCCTCATTCAATTCCCCAGTGCCCACCGTAAAGCCTGGTGTACAAAGTAGTGTATGCGTCAGGAGTTCATTTGTGGGGTTGGGGATTTAGCTCAGTGGATGAGCACTTGCCTAGCAAGCACAAGGCCCTGGGTTCGGTCCTTAGCACCAGGAAAAAGAAGAAAGAAAAGGGAAATAGAGTTCATTTGCAGTGGCAAGAGGCCCTAGCACCCATTCACATTCTCTCTCTCTCTAGTAAATAACAATATTTGAAAAAGAAGATGCAATCCAAATGTCTCTGAAGGGCTGAACATGTGCAGTGTGGCATCCATACAATGGAATAGCATTCAACCGTTAAAGAGGAACAAAGCGGTCATGCATGTCACAATGTGGAGAAACCAAGAATCCTACTCAGCCAGTTCCAAGAGACCAGGCATCACACGCACAGTGCATGTGTTAGTTATTGTGCGGTTGCTGCGACAACGTACTTCAGTAAAGCAACTTAAGGGAGAGGGGACAGGCTTATTTGGGCCCATGATTTTCAGGGGTCTCTGAGGTGGCCTGAATGTAAAATGGCCCCCAGAGCCTCACGTGTTTGTGATGAAGCCTGTCACTTAGTCCCCAGCGGGTGGAGCCCTTGGGGGTGGAGCCTTGCGGGAGGTAGGTGTGTCCCTGGGGGTGTGCCCCACTGGGTGTTCGTAACAAGCTCACTCTCTGCTTCCTCCCTGCTGATCTGTGACAAGATATGATGCTCAGCTGTCTCCTCCTGCTACACCTTCCCTGCCATGATGAAACTTCCCCTGAAGACCACGAGCAGAAATAAGCCCTTTCCTTCCATAAGCTGCTTCTGGTCCAGTGTTTGGTCCCAGCAACAAGAAGGTGACTGCTACAGTCTAGGTCTACCAGGGCAGGTAGGGAGGGCATGGTGCTGGGAAGAGCTCGGGTTACTCAGTGGGAGTTTGTGGCAGCTGGTTCATATGGTGCAGACCCAGAAGCAGATAACTGGGGAATGTATGATCCCCGAAGACCCTCTCCTTGTGACTTCCTCCCACCACCCAGGCACCATTTACTAAAGGCTCCGGAAGTCTTCCAAACAGCACCCCAAGCTGGACACCGTGCATTCAAGACACAAGCGAGCATGTGGGGGACCTTCCAGGTTCAAGCCGTAACACAGCATTTACATAAAGGGCTCAGAACACGGCAAATCTACCTTGGCACGGGAGCGGGAGGAGCCTCAGGGAGCACTGCAGAGTATCAGCTAGTGGAGACGGGGTTTCTTTTGGAGTTGATGAAAATGGTCTAAAATTAGAGCTGGGCATGGTGGTGCACGCCTTTAATCCCAGCACTTGGGAGGCAGAAGGTAGGATGATCTCCGTGAGTTCGAGAGCACCCTGAGACTACATAGTGAATTCCAGGTCAGCCTGGGCTAGAGTGAGACCTGATCTCGAAAAGCCAAGATAAATAAAAATAAAATTAATTGCAATGATGATGGTTGCAAACCCCTATGTGTATCCTAAAGATCACTAAATTATAAACACAAAGCGCTGACAGTAGCTTACTCACAATTACCAAATACTAGGAACAAAAATGTCAAGCAACAGTAGAACAGGTAGGCAGACCTGAGAAAGAAACCGCGATTGTTCGTGAGGAAACAGTGAGTGGAAAAAAAAAAAAAAAAAAAAGCAACTCCTGATGGAGTGTGACATAAAATCTTAGAGCAGACAAAATGAATCTATGGCGGCAGGAGTCAGAGCAGCAGCCACCCCTGGGAGCCTACTGACTAGGAAGAACCTTCTAGTGAAACATCCCAGCCTGCGAGGTGGGTTCACGGCAGTGACCATATGTAGAGCTCTCTGGGCTGCGCGCCTGTGATTTGTGAGCTCTGCTGTATGGCTACTACTGCAAGTTACATTTCAGTTTTTGGGTTTCTTGTTTTGTTTTTAAAAAGGGTAATTTACCAAGAAACATACATAGAGGGGGCCGGAGAGATGGCTCTGTGGTTAAACATGCCTGCTTACGTAGCCTGCCGACCTGGGTTCAATTTCCCAACCACCCACGTCTAGCCAGATGAACATTTGTTTGCAACAGCAAGAGACCCTGGCATGGTTACACACAAAATAATAATAATAGTAATTTTTTGAAGAGCAGCATACATAGAAGTTCAAGTTAAAAGAAAGGGTAAGACTCGAATCTCAGTTGTCAGGCTTCAGGTGAGCCCCAGTACCAACCCCCAACCTCCTTCCTCATCCCCAGGCATCGGACCAGATGGCTGCAAAGAATCCCATGGCACTGCCAGTCTGAGATTCTGTGAATCCACATCCCTATGAGTCACAGAATTTACTGGGAAATTTGGCAAGTGCTTGCCGTCAGCGCGGTGAGAAGAGAGGGAGGGGGCCGGCTGCTGGCTGTCGGGCGCAGCCTTGTTTCCAAGGGAAAGAAAGGTCTTTGGGAAGTGGGTGGAACACGTTGCCACCAGGAGTGAACGTCAATTTCAATATGAATCATTTCATGCATCGCCAGCAATTCACTCTGGGAATAGATACCCTGACTCATTCCTCTCCGACAGGAGCAAGACTTGTTGCTAAAATGTCAGATTCCAAGAGAACCAGCAGTAGCTGAAACGATACTGTCAGAAAACAGACAGACAGACAGACAGACACACACACACACACACACCACACATAGATATCAATCAACCTAGTAACCGACCCTGGGAGAAGGTAGGCAGAGCCCCCCCCCCCCCAGGCCCTTTTTACCCATGCAGATGAGGCCCAGAGGAGGATGTTGACTCCTGTGGCTCTTGGCGCCAGCCTGGGACACTAACCCGAGGCCTCCCGCCTCAGTTTTCTTTTGACAACAACCTGCTACTATATTTTCTAGAGAAATAAATTCTCCTCTGTGCTAGTGGGAAGCTTCCTCGAGAAAAAGGAAAGGGCCACAACGCATCCTAATTAGAAACCCCTCGGAAGAGACGCTGTGCAGGAGCCCTGCAGAGCCCTGTGGTGACAGGCGGCCAGAGCGCTTTTCTCTCAGGACCTAGGGTGGCCTGAGGGGCATTCTGGTCATCAGAAGGTGGCCTACTCGAGGTCCCCTGAAAGACATCACAGGGCCTCAAGCATCTGCTCAGCGACTGCAGGTCCTGTCTATTCTTCAGCCTGGGAGTTAATGTTTTCATCCAATTACACTCCCTGTGCCAAAGGCCCATCTGCCACTGACCAGTGCTTCTGATTCATTTCCTTTGCGCTCTTGCATCCTCCGGCCTCTGGGATGGAGCGTTCAGGACTTCCAAAACATATGAATGCTGGGAAGGTTTGCTGGCTGCCTTGAAACCTGACCCACTCTATCCAAGGAATTGCAGAGCCCGGCTCACAAGCTTGATGACAGTGATTTCTCAAGGCAAACGCCCCACCCTGGGCAGGAATTCTGCCTGCAGCCTGCCGGAATCAGCCAGCAAAGGCGGCTGATGCTGATTTTCCAGGAACTGGGGATGTTTTGGTTTTTTTTTTCCTACCCCAGAAGTAAGTAAAACACAAGGAAAGCGGAAGCGGTATTTTCACCAGATAAGTCAAAATGTTTGGTTACTTAGCTGAAGGGAAGTAAGGCACCAGGAAGGGTGTGTGCATTCACAGAGATGGAAAACTCTCAATGTCTGGTGAGGACTTCTGAGGCATGAGGCTGTCCCTCCACCTCCACACGCACACCTCACATGGGAGTAATCTGAAATGCAGTGACTTGCCCAATTTCACTCAGCTGCGGAGGCGGGGGGAGGGGGGGTAACTGGGGATGGGATTTGAACCCAGGTAAATATCTGAAGTCAAAACTGCTGCTTCCCAGAAACAAGCTCAGAAAGGCTTGGTGGAGATGGGGCAATCTGAAGAGGGCGGTGTGGGCCACAAACTGTATCGCTGGCAAAGCCTGCCACTCCCAAGAGGAGTCCCACTGGGGGAGGAACTCTCTCTCTAAAACATACTAGCAAGACTGGTGTGTGTTAAGTGTGCATGGAGAAGAGTGTGAACAGTCTGCAGGAAAGCACTACTAAGTGGCACATCCAAAAGCAATTGTAAAAATGGTGTCCTGGGGTCTGGATTTATCCCCTCTTCAACACTGTGTTGCCCCGTTTACAAGGCGAAGATGATTTTTCTCTCTGCCAAGGCCGAACTTGCCAGCCAGTGATAGGAAAATCACCCGTGTTCATTTCGCCTCTAACCTCACTCATGGCCATAAATCAGCCCTCAGAATGGGGATTGGGTTGGCAGCTCTATCAGGGATCTGTAGGCAGAGGGAAAATCCAATTTGGGGCTCTCATGGTCATCCTGGGGCTGACTCAAGACAGAAGGACGTTGCTTTTGGCCACACAGATACCTCCATCCTCCACAAAGAAGATGCCAGGGACCAGTCTGCTGACTAAGCATGAATGCTACTTTACAGGGTCTGTCTGCCAATTCCAAGTGCACTCTGTCGCAGGTCAAGTCAGCTGACAGGGATGAGAAGGACACAGAGCACAGCAGAGCCAGGCCCAGGGTGCAGCAGAAATGGCACAGGCAGTGTGACCTTTCTACACTTTTACCAAGCACCAGCTATGAGCCAGACACTGCTCCTTCCTGGGACTGTGGTTGCTGTCATTGTTATTAATTAGCACCATCATTATCAGTTAGCAAATAGAACACCCACATTTCCGTTTCATGAATGCACAATGGACAGGTACTATACAACATCCATTGCATTTAATCTTGATGACTGATGGATTTAGAATTATCCCCATTGTACAGATGGACAAAGTGAGGTACAGAGCAGTTGAGAAACACACAAGGAACAGGCTTGGTGGTGCACACCTTTAATCCCAACACTTGGGTAGCTGAGGTAGGAGGATCACTGTGAGTTTGAGGCCAGCCTGAGACTACATAGTGAATTCCAGGTTAGCCTGGGCTACAGCGAGACCTTACCTCAAAAAAATAAAAAAAAATTAAAAAAGAAAGAAAGAAAGAAAGAAAGAAAAAGGAAACTTAGACAGAGGATCACATGACAAGTAAGTGGTAGACCCAGGATTCAAATTCTGGCCAATCTGGCTCTCAACTCCCTGCTCCCCTCACCTCAGAGATGGACAATGGCACGATTGGCAAGCAGGTGTTTTCTAAGTTGCTGGGCAGATTTCTTGTAGTGCATGATGAAAGAAATTGAAATCTTTTCAGCCCTAAATACTCAGCTCATGTGGAGTAGAGATTTTGAGAGAGGTGATGTGGTACAGTGTTTATGATGAGAGAGGTGGTGAGGTGCAGTGGTGATGATGAGAGAGGTGGTGAGGTGCAGTGGTGATGATGAGAGAGGTGGTGAGGTGCAGTGATGATGATGAGAGAGGTGGTGAGGTGCAGTGATGATGATGAGAGAGGTGGTGAGGTGCAGTGATGATGATGAGAGAGGTGGTGAGGTGCAGTGATGATGATGAGAGAGGTGGTGAGGTGCAGTGATGATGATGAGAGAGGTGGTGAGGTGCAGTGATGATGATGAGAGAGGTGGTGAGGTGCAGTGATGATGAGAGAGGTGGTGAGGTGCAGTGATGATGAGAGAGGTGGTGAGGTGCAGTGGTGATGAGAGAGGTGGTGAGGTGCAGTGATGATGATGAGAGAGGTGGTGAGGTGCAGTGATGATGATGAGAGAGGTGGTGAGGTGCAGTGATGATGAGAGAGGTGGTGAGGTGCAGTGATGATGAGAGAGGTGGTGAGGTGCAGTGATGATGAGAGAGGTGGTGTGGTGCAGTGATGATGAGAGAGGTAGTGAGGTGCAGTGATGATGATGAGAGAGGTGGTGAGGTGCAGTGGTGATGATGAGAGAGGTGGTGAGGTGCAGTGATGATGAGAGAGGTGGTGTGGTGCAGTGGTGATGATGAGAGAGGTGGTGAGGTGCAGTGATGACGCTGAGAGAGGTGGTGAGGTGCAGTGATGACGATGAGAGAGGTGGTGAGGTGCAGTGATGATGAGAGAGGTGGTGAGGTGCAGTGATGATGAGAGAGGTGGTGAGGTGCAGTGATGATGATGAGAGAGGTGGTGAGGTGCAGTGATGATGAGAGAGGTGGTGAGGTGCAGTGATGATGAGAGAGGTGGTGAGGTGCAGTGATGACGATGAGAGAGGTGGTGAGGTGCAGTGATGATGAGAGAGGTGGTGAGGTGCAGTGATGATGAGAGAGGTGGTGAGGTGCAGTGATGATGAGAGAGGTGGTGAGGTGCAGTGATGATGAGAGAGGTGGTGAGGTGCAGTGATGATGAGAGAGGTGGTGAGGTGCAGTGTGATGATGAGAGAGGTGGTGTGGTGCAGTGATGATGAGAGAGGTGGTGAGGTGCAGTGATGATGATGAGAGAGGTGGTGAGGTGCAGTGATGATGATGAGAGAGGTGGTGAGGTGCAGTGATGATGAGAGAGGTGGTGAGGTGCAGTGATGATGAGAGAGGTGGTGAGGTGCAGTGATGATGATGAGAGAGGTGGTGAGGTGCAGTGGTGATGATGAGAGAGGTGGTGAGGTGCAGTGATGATGATGAGAGAGGTGGTGAGGTGCAGTGATGATGATGAGAGAGGTGGTGAGGTGCAGTGATGACGATGAGAGAGGTGGTGAGGTGCAGTGATGACGATGAGAGAGGTGGTGAGGTGCAGTGGTGATGATGAGAGAGGTGGTGAGGTGCAGTGGTGATGATGAGAGAGGTGGTGAGGTGCAGTGATGATGATGAGAGAGGTGGTGAGGTGCAGTGATGCTGAGAGAGGTGGTGTGGTGCAGTGATGATGAGAGAGGTGGTGAGGTGCAGTGATGATGATGAGAGAGGTGGTGAGGTGCAGTGATGACGATAAGAGAGGTGGTGAGGTGCAGTGACGATGATGAGAGAGGTGGTGTGGTGCAGTGATGAATGATGAGAGAGGTGGTGAGGTGCAGTGATGACGATGAGAGAGGTGGTGAGGTGCAGTGATGATGATGAGAGAGGTGGTGAGGTGCAGTGGTGATGATGAGAGAGGTGGTGAGGTGCAGTGATGATGAGAGAGGTGGTGAGGTGCAGTGATGATGATGAGAGAGGTGGTGAGGTGCAGTGATGATGAGAGAGGTGGTGAGGTGCAGTGGTGATGATGAGAGAGGTGGTGAGGTGCAGTGGTGATGAGAGAGGTGGTGAGGTGCAGTGGTGATGATGAGAGAGGTGGTGAGGTGCAGTGATGACGATGAGAGAGGTGGTGAGGAGCAGTGGTGATGCTGAGAGAGGTGGTGAGGTGCAGTGATGCTGAGAGAGGTGGTGAGGTGCAGTGGCTATGATGAGAGTTGTTTTGTGGTGCAGTGGTGATGATGAGAGAGGTTTTGCAGTGCAGTGGTGATAAGGGAGGTGGTGAGGTGCAGTGACAATGATTACAACGGTACTGTAGTGCTGTGATGATGATGAGAGGTGGTGCAATGCAATGATGATGAAGGGAGAGGTGGTGCAGTGGCAACTATGAGAGAGGTGGTGTGGTGCAGTGGTGATGATGATAGATGTTTTGCGGTACAGTGGTGATGAGAGATCATGAGGTGCAGTGACAATTATGTGAGAGGCACTGCAGTGTAGTGATGATGAGAGGTGGTGCAGTGCAGTGGTGACAAGAGAGGTACTGCAGTGAAGTGATGATGAGACAGGTGGCACAGTGCAGTGGTGATAAAGGGGCACTGCAGTGCAGTGGTGGTGATGAGAGAGGTGGTGCAGTGCGGTGATGATGAGAGACACTGCAGTGCAGTGGTGATGTTGAGAGAGGTGGTGCAGTGCAGTAGTGATAAGAGCGGCACTGAAGTGCAGTGGTGATGATGAGAGATGTGGTTCAGTGCAGTGGTGATAAAGAGAGCACTGAAGTGCAGTGGTGATGATGAGAGAGGTGGTGCAGTGCAGTGGTGATAAGAGCGGCACTGCAGTGCAGTGGTGATGATGAGAGAGGTGGTGCAGTGGTGACTAAGAGTGGTGGTGTGGTGCAGTGGTGATGATGAGAGAGGTTTTGTGGTGCAGTGGTGATGAGAGGCGGTGAGGTGCCGTGACAATGATGAGAGGTGGTGCAGTGCGGTGGTGATGATGAGAAAGGTGGTGCAGTGGTGACTATGAGAGGGGTGGAGCAATGCAGTGGAGAACAGTGGCCATCCAGCTAGAAGACACAACACTCCAACCCCGGTACCAGCCTTTTGCCTCTTCTTCCTTTTCTGTGACCACTTTGTGTGGCCACAGGGGGACCATGCAGTATGGTAGTTTACAGCTTGGATGTCAGATTCCAGCAGATCTGGGAATTAGTCACTACAAGTTCTAGAACTTCCCAGGTCTCAGTTTTCTCATCTGTGCAATGGGGACACAATGGGTGGTTCACCTTTTTAAAGGGTGTGTGGTGGATACAAGAGAATTCATATATGATGCCTGGCATGTTACACATGTGGCGTGTGGTGGGCTCCCATACCCAAAAGTCACACACACACTTCCTGGACAGTTTGCTCTGCTGAAGCTCCCACTGGTGACCTGACCATGGAGGTGGGCTACATTTTGACAATTTGGCCATGGCCAATTTGGCTAAATCTCAGAATAAGCAGTGCAAACTGCTTCAGGCTGAGATTCAGGCCACCAGAGTTCACGTCTCAGTCCTACAGTCACATGCAATGTCATATCCAGCAAGCCCCTTCCCTTCTCTGAGCCTCCTTTACCCCAAGTGTAAAAAGCAGGGCCAATAACACTGTCAAGATGTCCCTGCCCCTACAGTGGCAACCTTCGAGATTGTGCTCCATCACAGCTGCCCAGCCACCATAGAAGGATGGCATTGGTCAAGGACATTCAAGGTTGGCCAGCAGACAACCAGCACAAGGGGTCACCACCTGCCCTCAAGCCCTTCTGTTGGCAGGAGGCTGATTTACCTCCTGTCTCTTCCCTGTTAAAACTCCTAGGCAATCCAGGCATGGTGGCACATGCCTTTAATCCCAATACTCGGGAGGCAGAGTCAGGAGGATCACTGTGAGTTCAAGGACAGCCTGAGACTACATAGTGAATTCCAGATCAGCCTGGCCTAGAGCGAGACCCTACCTTGAAAAACAAACCAACCAACCAGGGGGGTACTTAACAGAATGGTATTGTATATATGTAAGTAGAAGAATAGATTAATGGGGGTGAAAAGGCCTAAGTGAGGTCAGGGGAAGAGATTGAGTAAAGGAAAGGTGGAGGGAGGGCTAATCAAAATCTAAGAGGATATAAATAAATCATATGGAAACCTACTTTTTTGGACAATGGAACACTCAGGAGCCATAGATTGGTACTAGAAATTTTTCAGTGCCAGGGATGGGATACCTTCCAGTGAGTTGTTGGCCAGGGAGGTCCCTGATGGCCCCAAAACATTACAGGCCATTGCTGAGGCCCTTGGTTTCCCACCAGGAATAGATGGTATCTTAGACCCTGTTGCTGAAGACTCCACATACTTGGGCTGCAAGGTCACTGAGAAATCCTGCTGGAACTGAGCTGATAACCTCCTCCATGTAGACCAACTGACAGAAAGCTGGAAGAAGCCATTCTACATGCAGTTCAATGGGAGAGAGAGAAATCACCAGTGAAGATACTCAACAGTGGACATAAGTGCAAGCCTTATATTTGGCCAGCCAGGCCAAATGAGCCAGCGGGTGCAATACGGGCACGTCTGTCATGGTGGAAACCAACTGCCCTCTAATTGGACTAGAGGCCCACTCCATGGGAGGGAATACATCCCTGATACTGAAAACCTACAACAGGGGTATTTGTGAGCCCTAGGGGTGTAACATCTGCTGCTGTCTGGCTAAATGTATATACTATGCTCATCAAACTGCCCAGTAAGCACTTCTCTCAATGTTCATACCCATATATTAATGTTACTCTCACTTTTGGTAGAGAACCTTCTCTTTTTAGATGGCAGTGACCTTGAGATGACTTAGAATGCATTATGGTGCTGGGAAGAAGTGACAGAGGAGTGCTCAGCACTGCAATATCTCTATCACACCTTCCAAGGCCACATCTTCAGGGTCCATTGTGGAAGAGGTGGCAGAAAGAATATAAGAGCCAAAGGAAGAGCAGGATCCTTATAATGTACTCCTCCAGACACAAAATGACCTGGATATCCATGACCCCACAGTGCCTGACACTACCTACAGAAGACCATCATAATAGGAGGAAAAGATCATGACAACAAAATAAAGGAGAGCGTGATTGAGAGGGGGAGGGGATATGATGGAGAGTGGAGTTTCAAAGGGGAAAGTGGGGGGAAGGGGGCATTACCATGAGATATTGTTTACAATCATGGAAGTTGTTAATAAAAAATAAATTAATTTTAAAAAAGACAAAAATAAATCTAGGCTGCAGGGCTAGAGAGATGGCTTAGCGGTTAAGGCGTTCTGCCTGCAGAGCCAAAGGACCTCCGTTCAATTCCCCAGGACCCACGTAAGCCAGATACATAGGTGGAGCATGAGTCTGGACTTTGTTTGCAGTGGCTGGAGGCCCTGGCACGCCCATTGTCTCTCTCCCTCTCTCTTGCTCTCAAATAAATAAAGAAAAATAAATCTAGGCTGCAGAGATGATTCAGTGGGCAAAGTGGTATCCTGAGCCCAAGCCCAGTGTAAACGTCAGGAGGTGGACCATGCTTGCAGTCCCCATGCTGGGAAGGTCGACATAGGAGGACCCCTGGGGCTCACTGGCTAGCTAGTCTAACCTACTTGATGAAGTCCAGGCCAGTGCGAGCCCGTGCCTCAAAAGGAGGTGGAAGACATACGTGAGAAAGACACCTGAGGTTGTCCTCTGGCTTGTGACTCATAAGCATGTGCAGCTGCACCCACAAGCACCCAAACATATAAATGTGCATACAGACACGCACACCATACACACATGCAAACAAGAAAACAAAAAGAGCTACTGACCAAGGATGCCTCTCGGCGCTCAGACCCAGGTCCTCGGCCCATCTCCCTTCTAACTGCCTCAGGCCCACAAGCCAGGAGTCCCTGTCCACTCTGCAAGCCTGGGCCACCCAGGCTCATCAGGACCTGAAGTCCTTGCCCCTCTGCCACCCAAGTGGAACCCAACTGTTCCTTCTACCCAGCCAACTCTTGGAGGGACAGAAAATCATCTGCTCTGGCCAATCTGGCCCGAGCCACAATGGGAGGAGTGGGCTGTGTCTTCTCTGCTGGTGGCCACTTGGGAGCATTCCCCCCACCCCCCCGACCCCTGCAGGACCTTTTGAGCCGGATGTTTGTGAAAGAGAGATACTGAGACACTGAAAAGTTAGAACACAAAAATTAGTTGGAGAGACGCTTCCGGAAGAGGGTTTGTCTTGGAGTCAGAACAGGCTGGAGTCAGGCGAAGGGCAGGGGAGAGGGGTCAGCATAGTGAAGGGCCACACAGGGAGACCCTCCCCGGCTCAGGCATCTGACCACCCTTGCCACAGCTCCTGCAGATCTCAGCAAAGCCAGGCAGCAGCGTGAACTCAGGACCGTGACCGTGCACACAGCCCTGCTGGCCCACAGGCCCCATGAAGACCCCAGCAGCCATCCCATCTGGGCGCTGCATGCCAGATGTCACGTGGGCTCCCTGTGTGGCTCTCACTCAGCTGGGTGGGGAAGGATAGGTAGCGTCTACCGACTGGCCATGGGGGTGTCTCGTATCTGTGGGGCTCAGCTTATGTGATTACACTGAAAACAGCGACCACCCAGAAACCCCGGGGACTCCAGGAAAGACGCAGAGGTGTAACACGCTGCGGTACTCAGGCCAGCTCACCTGCTCCTACCTTTGGGGGTCCTCTACCCCAACTGGGACCAGAGCTTCATCGCCAGGCGTGTTCTTAGAGCCTCTACACCCCAAATGCCATTTATGGGTCAATAACTAAAGTTGCCACTCATCCACAGAGGACTCGAGTCAGGCAGGTCTGGGCTGGGTGCGTTACCAATGGGCAATGTAATGAGATCTCCATCACAAATATATTTTTTAAATATTTCATTTATTTATTTGACAGAGAAAGAGGGAGGGAGGGAGAGAGAGATGAGAGAGAGAGAGAGATAGAGAGAAAGAAAGAGAGAGAGAATGGGTGCGCCAGGGCCTCCAGCCACTGCAAATGAACTCCAGATGCATGTGCCCCCTTGTGCATCTGGCTAACATGGGTCTTGGGGAATCGAACCTGGGTCCTTTGGCTTTGCAGGCAAATGCCTTACCCACTAAGCCATCCCTCCAGCCCACCATCACAAATATTTTTAAAGTATTTTTATTTATTTATTTATTTATTTATTTATTTATTTATTTATTTATTTGCAGGGGGGGAGAGAGAGTGCGAGAGAGAGCCCGCTAGGGCTTCTTGCCAGTGCAAATGCACTCCAGATGCATACACCACTTTGTGCATCTGGTTTTATGTGGATACCGGGGAATTGAACCCAGGCCAGCAGCAAGCACCTTTAACTGCAGAGCCATCTCCCCGGCCTATTTTGCACTTCCGGAGATTTGCATGTGTGTGAATGAAGCGCATGTACGGGTGTGCGTATGCCAGGGTGCATGTGTGGAGCTCTGAAGACAGTCTCAGGGTGCTCCATCCTCCCCTTCCACCTTGCTTGAGACAGGGTGTCCCTTGTCATTTGTGCTGCTGTGGGCGTGTGCCAGTCTAGCTAGCCTGCCAACTTCCAGACTCTCTTTAGGTTAAACTCCAGCTGCCTGTAGCCCCCGGGGGTGAGGAGTAGGGGATGTAGCACCCCTATCTGGCCCCCACACAGTACTTTAAAGGCAGCCCTTGGTACCAGCCTCCTCAGACGTGTGTCCACTCTAGCATCTCATGGCAGATTTACTTAGTCTCCGGTGTCCTTCATGTCACCAAACTTCCCTGTCCCTCACCAAGTGTCTCACCTTCCCAAACTTCTTTGCTCTAAGAAACACAGGATAGCCGCCCACCAAGAAATCTGTGAGGATGAAGAGAAGCACCTGGGTCCCGTGAATCCAGGAGGGCTCAGGAGAGCCCAGAGGCACAGCCACGGGTGCAAACAAAGCTCAGATGAAACTGCACTCAGCCATGAGGAAGGTGGGCCTCCTGACACCCCCAGGCTTTGAATGTCAACTCACCGAAAATGTTGCCATCGTAGCCGTCCTTGGTGAGTGGGCGGAGCTCATTCCTGCCCATCGCGTAGCGCAGGTAGTTTTGCCAGGAGAACTGCATCATCTGCGGGAAACAGCAAGGCCAGGCTGGTGAGACGATGCCATGGTGCGGAGATGCCACACCCTCTGCAAGAGCCTCACGTTTGAGCTGCCTGCAAAACCATTCTCCTTCAGAACTCGACCGCCACAGTCTACCCAGAGATGTCTGAGAAGACAACCCCAAACTCTGAAAAGCCACCTCTTGGGCTACGGATATGGCTCAGTGGTAGAGAGCTGATCTAGCATGTGCCAGGGCCTGTGTTCAATACCCAATACTGCACAAAGGGTTAAAAAAATGACACCTCTTCCATGCAGCCTTCCCTGTTTAGCTCTGGCCTGGGGTTATCTTTTCAAGGAAAAGGACCTCACTTACTGGGCGAGTGCCTCTCACAGTCTAACAGTATGGCCTTCTCCTCCTAAGAGCAAGTATTGTAAATCCCTTTCTCTACCTAAGGAGCTGGGTCAGAAAGGGGGCGATCCACCCAGTGAGTCCGTGAGAGGGCAGGGAACTGAAGCCATGCCTTCTGGCTCTGAAGCCTTGGGTCTGTCCCCTAAAGTCATCATGTGACTCTCTCTGGGCTACAGTGATCTGCCCTAACCATCCCAAGGCCTCTAGCACTGCAACTGGTCATTTCTATGTCCCTGGACCATGAGCTCTTTCAGGCCAGACACTACACGCCTGTCTTGCCTCCATTTCCCCGATGGCAGCCAGCACAGGGCTTGGCACACATAGGCATCAATGAGCTATTGTCACTCAGTATGTGCACAAGTCCTCATGATGTACAGAGAGTCATCTGAGCCCCACGGGGTCACCAGCACTTGCTTTCTGAGACGCACTTAACCCTGAGGGCTGAGGGTACCCTTCAGTTGCTTTTAAGGTGTGTTGCCCCTCTCACTTCTGCCCAGCAGGCTGAAGAAGGTGGGCGGCAGGCAGAGCTCTGGGGTAGCAGAGGAGGAAGCAAGAGGCACAGCTGAGGGGCGAGTAGCTGGGGAAGCATCTGGTGCAGAGGAGAGTCCAGCGGAGCCTGAGTTCTAACCTCACCTCTGCTGCTAGTCCTCTAACGGGCTCAAAACTCATCATGAAAGGTCAGCTTTAGAAAGATTTAGAAAGTACCAAAGCCTGCTCTGCCACAATCTAGAAAGGGTTCAATGAAAGGATGAAGTGGAAATGCCCACTTTCAATAGCAGTCATCAACAAACCTGACTTTGCGGGGTCTTTAAAGTACCCGTGTGGATCTCCAAGCCTCACCTGTCCCACCCACTTCCATCCCACTTAGTGGTTCTCGAATGTTAGCTCATATCAGCGTCACTGGGGGCTGTGAAAACAGGCTGGTAGGGCTCCAGCTCTGAGCTCAGGATTCAGCAGGTCTGGGGCAGGACACTGATTTGCCCTTCTAACAACTTCCCACGTGATGAGGCTGGTCCACAGGCTGACCTATGACACAGGGTGAATGTCCCCTATCTGGAACACTTGGGACTGGACACGTTCTGGATTTCAGATTTTCGAACATATGCACAGATATAATGAACTATCTTGGAGAGGGACTCAGTTATAAACTGAAATTCATTTATGTAGCATAAACATCACCTCATACAGTGTTTTTAGTTCACCTGAGTTTTGACGGTAACCCATCATAGGACGACAGGTTTAGAATTTTCCATTTATGGAATCATGTTGTTGCCCAACATGTTTCAGATCTTGAAGCATTTCAGATCTTGGATTAGAGGCGCTCAGCCTGCATCTGTTTCCATCTCTCACCCTACTTCTAGAAACTTTTATGCCTCTGCTTACTCTCCAGCCTGTGTTTCCTGCCACAGCAGCCCTCTTTCTCAGACAGGTTCACCTGTATTCTCCATATTTGGCCATTCCTGGTGCCCAGGCTTAGAAGCCACATCTCTTCCAAACACATCTAGGCAGGAACCACAGCCACACTTGCTGCTATGACCTAAATGCACAAGAGGGCAGATCTGAGAAGACTGTGTCCAAGACTCTAAACAGCAGGACGTTTTAGTGCCACGTCCCCATTTCACAGACAATGAAGCTGAGGCTCCGAGATAGAAAGTGGTTGGAGCA
Organism: Dipus sagitta; assembly: GCA_036346955.1. Lineage (NCBI taxonomy): Eukaryota > Metazoa > Chordata > Mammalia > Rodentia > Dipodidae > Dipus > Dipus sagitta. The sequence continues at coordinate 114,268,157 of CM070773.1, forward strand.
ACACAGCCAGCCAGGCTGGGAGCCAGCGCTTTCACCTCCCAGAGCAGTGGACCCCACCTCACTTGTGGCTGGCATGGGATTCTACATGTGACACACATGCAAATGTCATGGTAATGCATGCCAAGCGCTTGGCACGGGCTTTGAGTCCTGCTTCTATTCCCCTGTGATTTTCTACTTATCTTGAATTGGCAATAACAGAGAGTAATTGCTGGGTATGTGCACTGGAGGGGGACTGGCCTCCTCCCTCCATCTCTCCTATCTGGGGCTTCTCCTCTGCAGTCAGCGCTGGAGAGGGAGGGCAAGCGGCTGGGTGGGCAGCAGCGACGGGATATCAGAATATAAGAGACAACAGAAAAGCAGGGGCGTGCTGACCCTACCCCCACGTAGAGAGAAGTGGGTGTTCAGGAGGAATTACAGGGAACTGTGGGGTCTCAAAGGGGCTGTCCCCTCAGGGATGTGGCGATGTCTGGAAGGCAGCCTGTTTCTAAAGTCATCGACAGCAGCAGAAGGGACAAGGGCATCGAAGACACAGATGACCCCATGTCATCCATCGCAGCTGTTTCTATGCGCCACCCCGCTTGGGCACAGATGCCCGGCCTGGGCGCCAGGTAAGTACGCACACCCAATAAACTCCTACCAAGTGTCCTGCCCTGGGTGTGGGCCACAGCTTGTAGCTCTGCGGTGGGAACTCTCTCGGGGCTCTATCCTCTCCTCTCCTCCCTGCTTATCTTATCTTCCTCATTTGCAGGGGGTCCTCCTCCCAAGACACTCCTGACAGGCTCCGAGCCTGGACTCCCACCCACGTTCAAGATGCACAGTCCAAGGTGCGCACAGTCAGTCTTGTACGTCCACAGCCATCTGGTCCGTCCCGGCCCGCTCCCTTCATGCTGCGTGCGCACCTTGCCCCTCAGCACTGACGCACACAAGAGGCTCCTAAGACACGTACCTAGTAAGTGAAAGGGCAAATAAAACTGGCCCTGGAACTTAACCCACGGCCTGTGGAGTCCATATGACGAGGGCTGGACCAGAACGAGCAAAGAGCGGAGAGGCGGAACTGCTGGGGCAGAACGCTCATGGCGCTTGTTAGATGGCTCAGGAGTTAAATGTTAAATGTTGCTTGCAAAGCCTTCCATTCGGGGTTCCTTTCCCAAGCCATCCACATAAGCTGGATACAAAGAAGCAGCACAAGTGACTGGTGTTCACTCGCAAGAGGCCCTGGCACCCCACTCTCCAGCCCCCATACACAGATAACAAAATAAAACAGAGAACTGCTCAGGAGAAGCAAGCAGTCTCCAGGGAAACCCGATGGGCCTCCAGTGTTCAGACAGACAGGTAGGGCTGGGAGGGAGACAGGAGGAGGAGCTCACCTGTGTCATGGTGACACCTGCATGCACTACCCAGATGGGCAGCCCCTGACTGTGCTCAGGCAGTTCTAAAACCTTAATCCCAGCACTCGGGAGGCAGAGGTAGGAGGATTGCTGTGAGTTCGAGGCCACCCTGAGACTACATAGTGAATTCCAGGTCAGCCTGAGCTACAGTGAGACCCTACCTCAAAAAAAAAAAAAATACAACCTCAGAGGTCACCCAGCTTACCTCCTGCCCTACAGAAGTTCCTTAGCCAAGCTTAAGCTGTCGCTCCTTAGCCTCATTAACTGCAGAGTTTCTCAAAGTTCTTCCTGAACCCATTAAGTCTGTCCTCCCCTAGGCACCATGGGGAAGAAGGTTCATGCAGTTTCCACACCACATTCCCTCACTGTAGGGAACCAACTCTCTCGTCGCCCCAGAGGACCATCCTTGCTCCAATCACAGTGACCCTTAACGCAAGCCCCAAACCCCCAAGACAACCTCCGTGAATGCACACCCACCACATTAGCACACTCCTCCAAGGCGCCCCGTACTTGGTTGTGTATTGTGGTAGAGAGCAGAAGCCCAAGCGCAAAGCCCTGGTTCCGCTCGACCAGACCCTGCTCCGGATGACCTCACAGCGACCTCCATGGACCAGTCCCCTGCTCCAGATGACCTCACAGAGACCCCCATGGACCGGTCCCCTGGTCCTGATGACCTCACAGCGACCTCCATGGACCAGCCCCTGCTCCTGATGACCTCACAGCGACCTCCATGGACCAGTCCCCTGCTCCAGATGACCTCACAGCGACCTCCATGGACCAGCCCCTGCTCCTGATGACCTCACAGAGACCTCCATGGACCAGCCCCTGCTCCTGATGACCTCACAGAGACCTCCATCGCGTCAGATTCTGTCTGCGGCTCTATACTGTCTGGGTCTTTCTAGAACCAGCTCTAATCATCCACCTCATGGATGTCAGTGTGTTTTGGGCAATGGGTAGACTTGCACTCTATGGGCAGCATCTGTCTTCCCCCAGGTTGAAGCAGAAGCGACATGACCAGGCTGAACACGCAGGGGGCACCCAGACTGGCTTCTAGATCCAGCACTGCTTGCTATCAGCCACCCGCAAGCGAGGCGTCTGCCAAGAGAGCGGCACAGCCCTCACCCCACCCCCCACTTCTGCACTTGAGGATATTGTGAATGACAGAGCTGAAATATAAAAATGCTCTGCCCTAGTACAGAAAAAAAAATAAATTGCTTTTTTTTAAGAAAAAAAAAAAAAGAAAAGAAACAAGGGGTTAGACTGACAGAATTGTTCTTGGAGAACTCGTTTTGGCTCATTGGATCACTGTTTTTTGTTCTAAATGTTTGCAAGTCACTACTTAAAAACCTGTCAGTCCCACTGGTTATGAATGGCTCACTGAAAGATGGACAAGAAAAAGTGTTGGCCAGGATGTAGGGAAACTGGAACCCTTTAAGTGGAAACGATGTGGCCACTTTGGAAAAGTTTAACCTATATTTATATATATATATAAATATATTAGGGTTGGGGAGATGGTTCAGTACCCGAGTTCACATCCCCAGGTTCCATGCAAAAGCCAGAAGCCATGGTGGGTTTCTGCAATCCCAGACAGCTGAGAGTGAGATGGGAGGCAGAGGCAAGAGAACTTCCCAACTTACGGACTAGCTGGCCTGACGACCTCAGCAGTGAATAATGAGAACGAGAGACCCTGCTTAAAGCCAGGTGGAGCACGAGGACCCACTCCTGAAAGTTGTCCTCTGACCTCTACACGTGCACTGTAACACACACCCACACTTACACATGTACACACCCCATCTCACACACACACACACACACACACACACACACACACACACACACAGTGAAGATACAATAAATTAAAGGTTACATGTGGAGTCATCACATGACCTAGCCACCAACCATTCAACCCCAGGCAAAGAGCCACACAGAGTGGTCGCTTCTGTGAGCAGGTCTGGGCCTTCCACCCTCAGAAAGGCCTGCCTGCAAGGGTGGCTTCGGCTGGCATCTGGGAAGGGAGATTTCACGAGCGTTCCCTCTGCCGGCTGACTGATAAGGGCGGCCGCTGTACCGAGACTGCGCAAACATGTGGCTTATGCTGAACATCTGCTTTCCTTTTGCAAGGCTGGGTTTTCAGCGTGTGTTAGGCAGAGGTGCCGACATGACCAGCTCCAAGTCTCTAAAGAGTCTGCCTGGTAGACAATGCCTTACATGCTGTCACAGTTTGATGCTGATGGAGCATCCTGTGTGATCCTACTGGGGTGGGGTGGTGTTCCTGAAACTCACATCTCATTTCCTTTGGGCTTCTGCTCATGCATTTTTCCCCTGGGGTAATTTCTTGTTTGTTTGTTTTTTAGGTAGGGTCTTGTTCTAGGCTCAGGCTGACCTGGAGCCCACTATGTAGTCTCAGGATAGCCTTGAACTCAGTGATCTTCCTACCTCTGCCTCCTGAGTGCTGGGATTAAAGGCGTGCACCACCACGCCCGGCTACTTTTGGATTTTTGAAACAGTCTCACTCTAGTCCAGACTGAGCTGGAACTCACTCTGTAGTTCCAGGCTGGCCTCAAACTCACAGCAATCCTCCTATGTCAGCCTCCTGAGTGCTGGGACTAAAGGCGTGCACCACCATGGCTGGCGCCTCCGGTAATTTTGCTGTGGGTCCTTCAATGTAATAAATCAAAGCTATGAGTTGGACTATGTGCTGATGTGGCAGGAACTCCTGGTGACTCGTTGAGTGGTCAATCAAAATAAAAAAAAAAAATATGTCCCTGGGCTGGAGAGATGGCTTAGCAGTTAAGGCGCTTGCCTGTGAAGTCTAAGGACCCAGGTTCGATTCCCCACACAAGCCAGATACACAAGGTCTAGAGTTCAGGCAGGTGCCTTAACCATGCTAAGCCATCTCCCCAGCCTGAGAGCAAGGACTTTTATACACTAAGCCATCTCCTCAGTCCAGCATTTTGGCTATTTTGAATAGCCAAGAAAGAAGAAGCAATCCAAAAGTGTGTATCCACAGGTGGATGAGCAAGCAGCTGGGGTATACGCACCCACACAATGGAGATTCAGCAGCCCTATGAAAGAGCAAAGCACTAAATAAGACCCAACATAGATGAAGCGTGAGAAACGTCACGCTAGGCGGAAGAAGTCAGATATGAAAATGCTGCCTAGGGTAGATTCCAACTAAACGCCATGTCTAGAATAAACAACTCCACAGAGGCAGAAAGCAGAGTGGTGGTTAGCGGAGGCTGCGGGAGGAGGAGTGAAGTGATTTCTAATGGATCCGAGGTCTTCCTGGGGATGAAAATGTTCTCAAATTATGATGAAAACGGAGCAACCATAAATATACTGAAAACTGCTAAATATATACACTTCAAAAAGAAAAGGTAGCTTGGGGCTGGAGAGAGGGCTTAGTCACTAAGGTGTTTGCCTGCAAAGCCTAAGGACCCAGGTTCAATTCCCCAGTACCAGAACCAGTACCAGGTAAGCCAGATGCACAAGGTGGCGAATGTGTCTGGAGTCATTTACAGCGGCTGGAGGCCCTGGCGTGCCCATTCTCTCTGTATCTGCTGCTTTCTCTCTCTCTCTCTCTCTCAAATAAATGAATAAATAATATTTTTCAAAGGTAGCGTTATGATATGTAAGTTATATCTCAACAAAGCTTTTACTTATTTACATATTTCAAAAAAAAATATTAGTGGTAAGAAAATGGCCATGATATGTCATCACATATGACACACGGAGCACAGCAACACTTCAGGGATACGCCTGCCAAAACTGCCTAGGCCAAACGGAACCCCCAGGACACACCAGACAAACCCAAATGGAGGCATGGCAATGGCCTTGACTTCCTAAACACGGCCAAGACGGAGAAAGCAACACCAGAAAACTTCCAGGCTGAAGGAGACAGAAGAAGCAAGAACTAGATGTAATTCATGCTCTGGAATTTGCTCCTGGGACAGAAATGGCATCAGCAATGACTATTATGGCTGTAAGGGACTTGACCTCGACGACTGACAGAATGTGATCAGAGAGCAACACTGGATTAGTGTTCATTTTCTGGTTCTGAGGGGGTTACCCTGGTTACTTAGAAAACAGTCAAATCTTTTTAGAAACACACAGTGAAGTATTTAGGGATGTTCTATTATTGGCATACTCTCAACTGGTCCAGAAAACAATGTATATGTCCATATGCATGTGCATTTACACACACACACACACACACACACGCACACACACACTCACACTCATACACGCAGTAAATGGGAAGAGAGAAGAGAGCAATCCGCAGGCAGTCAAGTGGCAAACAGCTGTAAAGGAGCAGGGGGGTAGATGGGAGATCTTTGTTACAAGTTCTGCAACTTTTCTACAAGTCCAAGTCCGAATTTTTTTTTTTTTTTTTAAATCCATTGGGGCCGGGCGTGGTGGCAGACACCTTTAATTCCCTCCAGGGAGACAGAGATAGGAGAACTGCTTTGAGTTTGAGTCCAGCCTGGGACCACAGAGTGAGTTCCAGCTCAGTCTGGCCTAGAGTGAGAACCTACCTCGAAAAAGAAAAAGTAAAAAGGGGGGGGGGGAAGCCCATTGGGGAATTTTGCTGGAGGTTGAAGCCATCTTCACTGGAATTTCCAACTTGTGGAATTTTATTTCCCCCCACTTCCTGTAAGCCATGGCAGAACGTGCCTGCTGGTCACTGTCTAGGCCTGGCTGGCCCTCACATTCACTTTACCCAGTTTTCCCCCAAGGAGATGGATCCCAGCAAACAACTTAGGAATTAGCAATGAGCCTTCTCCCTCAGACTGAGATTGCCCTGTCTAAATGAAGTATCCATCCTTAGAATATTATTGTTTTTTTAAAAAAGCTTAAAGGGGGCTCGAGAGATGGCCTATCACTAAAAGCACTTGCCTGGGAAGCCTAAGGACCCAGATTCAATTCCCCAGGACCCATGTAAGCCAGATGTGAAAGCTGGTGCACATGTCTGGAGTTAGTTTGATTTGCAGTGGCTGAGGCCCTGGCGTGCCAATTCTCTCTCTCTCTTTAAAAAAAAAAAAAAAAGCCAATCTGTTGGGCTTGCCTCAAGAAAATAAAATTGAAAAAACTTAACAGCCCCTTTTGTGGTTCTGCACATTTTTTCAGAAGTCTCTCAGCCCCGCATCTCTCACTTCTGGGTTGCTCCTTCCTCTTGAGCTTGGCTCCAGGCCCTCAGCTTCCCTCTTCAGCAAAATCTCTTACTGCACTTTGGATGTGATTCACGTGTGGGCGGCTTGGTCCTCGGGGTAAGGTATGGAAAGGAAGGTGTGAACCTCCGAGCAGTGGTTCCCAGAGCGCGGGACTGGTCACTGGCCATCACGCTGGGGAGGGGTTACTGCAGGTCTTGTTGGGCTGGGGTGGGTATCACTGGACAGGGTTACCCACTTAGCAGGAGGGCTGTTCTGGACTGAGTTCAGCTTCTGGTCCCTTCTTGCTTCCTTCTCTCACCATGTGGCTTCTCTTCTGCACTGCCAGCTTCCCCTTGCTGTGTCTCCACCACAAGTGGCCCTGGCACCAGGCCCTCACCAGAAGACAATGTGGGACGCTGACCCCATGCTTTTAGACTTCTGCGAGCTAAAGTGATCTCTTTTTTATGCATGTGCATGCATGTATGGTGTGTGTATTCACGTGTGTGTGGACACGTGTGTGTGTGTTGGTACATGTACACAGGAGCCAGAAGCTGACCTCACGTGTCTTCCTCAGTTGCTCTCCACTTTCTTTTTTTAAATTTTTTTTGTTTATTTTTATTTACTTACTTGAGAGCAACAGAGAGAAAGAGGCAGAGAGAGAGAGAGAGAGAGAGAATGGGCACGCCAGAGCTACCAGCCACTGCAAACAAACTCCAGATGTGTGCACCCCCTTGTGCATCTGGGTCCTGGGGAAACGAGCCTTGAACAGGGGTCCTTAGGCTTCACAGGCAAGCGCTTAACTGCTAAGCCACCTCTCCAGCCCAACTCTCCACTTTCTTCACTGAAGTAGTGTCTCTCACTTGAACCCAGAGCTCACTGATTTAGTTAAGTCTCACTAGCCAGCTTGCCCTGGGAATCCTGTCTCTGTGCCTCCTGAGTCCTGGGGTTACATGTAGGCTACCATACCCACCTGGCATTTACGTGGGCGCTGAGGATCCCAACTCCAGCCCTCATACTTGCATGGCAAGTGCTTCACCCACTGAGCCATCTCCCCAGCCCCCAGCTCTTTTCTTTATAAAGTGCCTACCTCAAGTATTTTGTTAAAGCAACACAAGTATTGTTATGGATAACTTGAAAAATAAAGTTGATAGCTATCTTTCCACCCATCTATCTGTACCAACGTCTGAAAGGTACTCTGCTCACTCCAGAGAAGCAGACAGAAACAAAGCAGTGCCCCATCATTCAATCCAACCACGTTCCTAGCTGGGTGTCTTTCTACTCTTTTCCTTCCCATGAACCACTGTTCCTCCCCATGGTTATGACACAAACACATTCAATTCTATGACACACGCTTTGTAAGCTTCACTTTAAAAAAGGTTTTGTGGTTGGAGGGATGGCTTAGCCACTAAGGTGTTTGCCTGCAAAGCCAAAGGACCCAGGTTTGATTCCCCAGGACCCACGTAAGCCATATGTACAAGGTGGGATGCACAAGGTGGTGCATGCATCTGGAGGTCGTTTGCAGCGCCAGAGGCCCTGGTGCACCAATTCTCTCTCTCTCTCTCTCCCTCTTTCTCTCAAATAAATTAATTAATTAATTTTTAAAAAAAGGTTTTGTGTGTGTGTTGGGGCGCCCACTAGGGTTTCTTGCTGCTGCAATAGAACACTAGATGCATGCACCACGTTCTGCATCTGGCCTTAAACAGATGCTGGGAACCCAGGCCAGCAGGCTTTGCAATCAAGCACCTTCAACCGCTGAGCCATCTCCCCAGCCTAAGCGTCACTTATAATAGTGATGTAACAGCCTACCAAGTAGATTCTTCTCCCTCAACCCTCCTGCTGTACAGTAGACTTTCTGTGATTTCTACTTTGGGGCCACTGCACAGTGATGTTACGATGAACACCTTTGCACACAAAAAAATGTCAACGACTTTCCTTAGGCCGGAGCCTCTGAGAACTGGCTGGGATATAATTCAGGAGTTATTAGCATGCATGGGGTATTTGCAGGTTGGCACTGGACAGCTGGCTTTGCTCAGTGCTGTGTAAAGCCTGGCAAACGGGAAAGCATGGAACAATATTGTGACACTACAGTAAAGCAGTCTTCTTGGAGAGATAAAATTAACACAATGGGGGGGGGGGGGCGGTAAGCCCAGCACTTGGGAGGCAGAGGCAGAAGAGTCACTGTAAATTCGAGGTCAGCTTGGGCTACATAAAGAGTTCCAGCCTAGGTTATAGAGTGAGACCCTGTCTGAAAAAAGAAAACAAAAATCAAAAAACAAATCACAAGCCAGGTGTGGTGGCTCACGCCTTCAATCCCAGCACTTGGGAGGCTGAGGTAGGAGGATCACCACCATGAGTTTGAGGCCAACCTGGGCTACAGAGTGAGCTCCAGTTCAGGGCTAGAGTGAAATACTGCCTCAAAAAAACAAAAACAGGGCTGGAGATGGCTTAGCACTTAAGGCACTTGCCTGCTAAATCAAAGGACCCAGGGTTGATTGCCCAAGACACAAGTAAGCCAGATGCACAAGGTGGCACATGCATCTCGAGTTTGTTTGCAGTGGCTGAAAGCTCTGGTGCACCCATTCTCATTCTCTCTCTCTCTCCATCTTTCTCTCAAGTAAATAAAATAACAAAAAATAAAAACAGCTGGGCATGGTGGCACATACCTTAATCCCAGCACTCGGAAGACAGAGATAAGAGGGTTGTTGTAAATTGAGGCCAGCCGGAGACTACACAGTAAATTCCAGCCAGTCCTTACCTCAAAAAAAGCGGGGGGGGGGGGGAGAGCTAAAGAGCCAGGCGTGGTGGCACACGCCTTTAATCCCAGCACTCGGGAGGCAGAGATAGGATCGCTGTGAATTCAAGGCCACCCTGAGAATGCAGAATGAATTCCAGGTCAGCCTGAGCTAGAGTGAGACCCTACCTCGGAAAAACCAGAAAAAAGGGGGAGGCTGGAGAGATGGCTTAGTGGTTAAGATACTTGCCTGCCAAGCCTAAGGACCTAGGTTTGATTCCCCAGATCCCACGTAAGCCAGATGCACATGGAGGCACATGCATCTGGAGTTTGTTTGCAGTGGCTAGAGGACCTGGCACACCCATTTTCTCCCTCCCTCTCTCTCTCTCTCTCTCTCATAATAAATAAATAATATTTTAAAAGACAAAAACAGCAGCAACAACAAAATTTATGAAGAAGGGCCGTTGCTCATTTGGGCAGCTCCATGCCCACCTTCTCTCTCTCAACTTCACAGGACCAGTACTGTGTGTGTGTGGGGGGGTATGCACATGTATGCGCCCATGTGGTGCCCCATGCCCTTGCCTGCGCTGGCCGGTGGGATGGATGTCAGGTCCCCTCCATCTCTCTTCCACCCATTCTTACTTAAGCCTGAATTTTACTGCTCCCAGAGCTGGCTGGGTTTTTTTTTTTTTTTTTTTTTGCTGAGCCCTGGAGATGCTCTGGTCTCTGCTCCCCAGTGGACTGGGGTTACAAACATGTGTGGCAAATGCCCAGCTGCTTGTGTGGGTTTGGGGGATCAAGCTTGGGTAGTCCCTCCTGCCTCCTCAGGCCCTCACGCACAGAAGTACTTTTAATCACGGCGGCTCAGTATTTTTTTTTTTAGAAATAATTACACAAGGTCTAAAAACTGTCTCAGATGCAAAACAGTACACAGATATTAAAAATCATGTTTTCAAATGCTTAGTGAAGGGAAAAGAAGGCTCATTAGACAATATTAAGTGGAAAGCAAGCTATCAAATTATACAGTATAAAATTCTCTGGTCTATATATATAAGTGTTATTTTAAAAAAGAAAAGACTGAGGCTGGGAAGATGGCTTTATCCAAAGCACTTACCACTCCAGCCAGTGTACGCCAGCTTGATCCCCAGCCCCCCACAAGAAGCCAGAAGTCATGGCGGACTTCCGTTAATCCCAGCACGATGAAGCTGACACTGACTGGAAGATGGAGGAGGAGATGGGAGAGTTTCCTGGAAGCTCGTGGCAAGTGCACCAATGAAAGTAGAGCGAGATCCAGAAGAAACCCTGCCTCAAATGAGGTGGACACTGGCAAGGGTCAGGTCTGACCTCCACACACAGGCTCACGCACACACACACACTCACACTCAAACACACATGAACATGCACACACAAATGAGTAATTTTTTTTGTTTGGTTTTTCGTTTTGTTTTTTTTTTTTGGTTTTTCGAGGTAGGGTCTCACTCTGGCCTAGGCTGACCTGGAATTCACTATGGAGTCTCAGGGTGGCCTCGAACTCACGGCGATCCTCCTACCTCTGCCTCCCGAGTGCTGGGATTAAAGGCGTGCGCCACCACGCCCGGCTTGGTTTTTCAAGGTAGGGTCTTGTCCTAGCCCAGGCTGACCTGGAATTCACTATGTAGTCTCAGGGTGGCCTTGAACTCATGCGATCCTCCTATCTCTGCCTCCTGAGTGCTGGAATTAAAAGTATGCATCACTATGCCCAGCACAACTAAATAATTTTTAAAAGACTGGAAGAAAAGACACCAAAATATTGACAGTAGTTGTATGTGATAGTAAGAAAATTAGTGATTTCTTTTTTGATTTTTCAAGATAGGAACTCACTCTAGCCCAGGCTGACCTGGAATTCACTCTGTAGTCTCAGGGTGACCTCGAACTCATGAGGCTCCTCCTACCTCTGCCTTCTGACTGCTGGGATTTAAGGCATGCACCACCACACCCAGCTGGTTTTTATTTTTTTTATATAAACTTTTTGTTGTTGTTGCTGTTTTCAAGGTAGGGTCTCGCTCTAGCCCAGGCTGACCTGGAATTCACTATGTAGTCTCAGGGTAGCCTCAAACTGACAGCAATCCTCCTACCTCTGCCTCCCAAGTGCTGGGATTAAAGGCGTGTGCCACCATCCCCAGCTTTCACAGCCACATTTTATAAGAACTAGGTGAGGGGCTGGAGAGATGGCTTGGCAGTTACGTGCTTGCCTGTAGAGCCTAAGGACCCGGGTTTGAGTCTCGATTCCCCAGGACCCACGTAAGCCAGATGCACAAGGTGGTGCATGCATCTGGAGTTCGTTTGCAGTGGCTGGAGGCCCTGGTGTGCTCATTCTCTCTCTTTCTTTCTCTATCTGTTGCTTTCATATAAATAAATAAAAATAAACAAAACAAAACAAAAAAAGAGCTAAGTGAGGCCTGGAGAGAAGTGACCCGCCCTGGCCCGAGCACGCAGGCGAATAGCACGGGGATGGGCTGAGGGCTGGGGAGATGGCTCAGTGGATAAGGAACTTGCTACACTAGCAAGAGTACCCGAGTTCCAACCCCCAGAACCCATGTAACACCGACATTGTAGCGGACACAGGTAAACCCAGCATGCCTATGGTGAGATGGAGGTGGGAACAGAAGAATCCGCTGGAAGCTCGCGGGCCGGCCAGCCTGGTGAATACAGCGGTGTGCAAGAGACCCTGCATCAAGCCAGAAGCCGGAAGGGAGGACTGACACGCGAGCTTGTCCTCTGACCTCCACTCCTAGGCTGTGGCGCATGTGTGCTGGGACTCACACATGCATTGTTAGTATACACACCAAAAAAAAAAAATAACAAAGGCTGAGGAGATGGCTCAGTGGTGAAACACGCTTGTTGAACAAGCCTGATGACAGGAGTTCAGATTCCTAGGACTCGTGTAAAGTTGCAAGCAGCAGCACACACATCTGTGATCCCAACATGCTAGGGCAATGGGAGGCAGAGACAGAAGACTCCTGAAGCTTGCAGGCCAGCTAGGCTGGTGTCAGTAGTAGCAAACAACAAGGGAGACCTTGTCTCACACAAGATGGAAGGTGAGGACCAACGCCCCAAGGTTGTCCTCTGACCTCCACACAGGTGCCGTGGCCTGCACAAGGCCACACACACACACACACACACACTCATAGTAATAATGAATAGCACTGGGATGATCATGTCTCCAAGAATGGGGACCAGGAACAGAAGCAGGAAGTGGGGCAGCCTGAGCTATAGCAAGAGACAGGTCAGACTGGAGAACACGGCTGTAAGTGTCACAAGAAAGGAAAACTAACTTCCAAGACAATTTGTAATTCTGCCTGCAGAGAGTTCCAGAACTTCTCAACTGTGTGTGTGGTTGTGTGTGTGTGTGTGTGCGCGCGCGCGCGCGCGTGCACACATGGGCATACTAGACAAAAGGTAGCTCCAGGGCATCTGAGTCCCTTCTAGTACTCAGAGGGTACCTGGCCACAGACCCCAAAGCCTTCCCTTTCCCGGCGTCCATGCAGGTGGAGAACGAAGGCAGCAGGAGAGGGCAGAGCACGCAGGGCCGAATCCTAAGACACCTCTCCTGTTACTTCTCCAACAGAGGATGTTCCTGTCCACCAGAACAGGCTATGACAACAAGACCTCAAAACGAACACTACTGACTGTGAGGAGACACAGTACCACTGTGTTAGAAGCTCTCTCCTGCAGAAGGCGCTGGGTGGCACAGCCTCACCAGGCATGGGTGCCCATCCGCAAAGGAGCAAGGACAATGGGACCAGCAGAGGAAAGACGGCTTTGAGGAGGGGAGGCTGTGCAGACAGCGCGGTGGGGAAAAGAATGGGGCGTTTGTGTCAGAAAGTTCGATGGGTGACTTTGACAGGAAGAGGGTGAGCCCTAGCCAGTGGGGAGGGGAAGGAGGATCAGCAGTGACCCAGAGTGCTGCTCCTCCCTCCCAAGCTTCCAAGAAGGACGGTGACCTGTCAGGTGTCCTGTCACTGAAGACCAGTGCCCGCAGCATCGCCCAGCAGGGACACCTGGCCTCATTTGCAAGGTCAGGCAGGATAGGAATTGGTCTCCAGTGATTATGGGATCTGTGCGCAGGTTACAGACGTGAGGGAGGATGCTGTTCCCTTCCCCCACAGCCCCAAACCAGCTGCTGGCTCAATGCCTGCAAGCTCTCCATGCTGTGTTTCTTCTTTCTCTTTCTTCTTTCTTTCTTTCTTTCTTTCTTTCTTTCTTTCTTTTGTTTCATTTTGTTGAAGTAGGGTCTCACTCTGGCCCAGGCTGACCTAGAACTCCCCATGGATTCTCCTACCCCAATCTCCTAAATACTGGGATTAAGGGTGTGTGCCAACAAGTCCTGCTTGTTCTTGTCTTTTGGGGGGCAGGGTCTCACTCTAGCCCAAGCTGATCTGACCTTGAACTCACTCTGTAGCTGAAGTTGCCTTCTCTTTCTCTCTCTCTCTCTCTCTTTCAAAGTAGGGTCTCATTCTAGCTCAGGCTGACCTGGAATTCACTATGTAGTCTCAGGGTGGCCTCAAATTCTTGGAGATCCTCCTACCTCTGCCTCCAGAGTTCTGGGATTAAAGACATGTGTCACCACGCCCAGCCTTTTTTTTTTTTTTTTAAGACAGGGTCTCCTGTAGCATAGGCTAGTCTCAAACTGAGGATGACCTTAAACCTCTGACCCTCCAGCTACTACTACCTCCTGAGTGTTGGGATTACAGGTGGGCACAACCAATCCCCGTTCTGTTCGGAATTGAACTCTAGGCTTCATGCATGTCAAGGAAGCACTCTATCTACCCACTGAGCCACATCCCAGCCTCCTTCCTTCTCTGTCGGAGAGCATCTCTCTGTAGCCCATGCTGGCCTGGAACTCTCTCAGCAACCTTCTTGCCTCAGCTCCTGGGTGCTGGGACTGCAGGTGGGAGCCACCATGCCTGGCTTACGCTGGATTTCTTGGCCCACCCCATGCAACATGACAGGCTCATTGAGACCCCATGAACGCCCACGACTTCTGGTACGCTACGCAGACGCTGCACACAGTGGGCTTTGGTGGTCGTGGAGGAGGGGGGTAAGAGCAGAGATGCAGCCCCTGCCTCCCACACTCAGGTTTGCTAAAGTCCGCCCACCAACAAGGACAGGAAGTGACCTCACATTCCAGGCAGTTCCCCTCCTGCCCACTGGGATACTCACTAACGCTGCCTGGGCTGTCCCAAGGCACCACGGTTGAGTGTGGGATCCGGTGGACCGAGCTCCTTGCCACTGCACGTGTGATCTGGGACCAGCGGCTGGGCCCATCAGGAGCTGGGGCCCACTGGTTCCCAGTCCAGCCCTGCAGAATTCAAGTCACTGGTTCCCAGTCCAGCCCTGCAGAATTCAAGTCAGCGTTGAAGCAAGCCAAGCTCTGCCTCTGCTGGCTGTGTGGCCTTACCTGAGGGACTTAACCTCTCTGAGCCTCGACTTCCTCCTCTGGAAGGCAACAGGATCATGAAACTTCATCCTCACAGAAACCCAGAGCGGAAATGACACAGCCTGGTGAGGTGTTTAGCGCAGTTGCTAGCCCACAACACGAGCTCAAGAGACGGCACATCAGGAGAGTGCCCCCACTCTCTCTCCACCCACTTCTCGCACCTCCATCACGAGCAGAGCAGCAGCATCTTAAACCGGAGCACAACTCTCCCTGGGCCCCTGCAGCCGCCTCCAACACCATTCTCCACACCGCCTGCAGCGATTATCCCAAATGCAAACGCATTCCCAGCTCCGTTCTGCCCCAGCACACTCAAACGCTGGCTCTGGCGCGCTTCCATCGGGGAGGAAGAGCAAACTCCTTACAGAGGCAGATCAAGCCCCCAAGAGTCCCACCACTCATGGCGACCGGCAGTTTCTCCTATCCATTTCCATCCTAGCTATCTCAGTGCCCCCAAAGAACATGTCACCCCCCCCCCCCCACCACCACAGGGCCTTTGCATTCAATCTGCATTCTTCAGGGACCACCTACCTCTCATCTTTGCCTAGTGAGTTCTACTCATCAGTCAGCTCCCAGATTAGTTGCCACTTTTTTTTTTTTTTTTTGGTCTTATTTTGTTTTGAAACAGAACTTCATGTAGTCCAGGCTGGCCTCAAACTCACGTGGCTGAGAATGCCCTTGAACTGGAGCTGGGATTACAAGCTCGGGCCACCATCCCTGGCTTGTCGCTTCTTCTTAGAAGGTGTCTTCCCAGCCTCCTGCATCAGGTTGAGTACCCCGTTATGGAGACTTGTTAAAGGTTCAATCAATAATTAGAACCCATTTCTCCATTCTAGCATAGGCTCCATGAGGTCCTAGCACAATAGCCAGCACACAGGCTGGCTATGTAAATACATGTGGGTACGACATAGGGCGAGCCCCTGCGCTGCTCACAGAAGAGCAACAAAGGAAGAGAGAGACCCCAGACGGAAACCCGTACTGTCAGGGCTTTAAGTGCCCAGTAGGCCTTGCTAAGATCCCACACAGCAATAGCTCCCAGAATACCTTCCCCCGAGAGTGCCCACGCTGCTGCTGCTGCTGCCTACAGGTCGTGACCCATAGAGGGCGAGACTCGGGAGCAAACCCAGCTCTGGCCCAGACCAGGTGCCAGGCGGGGGACAGAGACAGTTCCATGGGTGACCTCGGTTCACAGACATGGGTAATCAGTGCACTGCGCAGAAATGTGGCACATAACCCACCCAGGAGTGGGCAGACTGGCCCGTTTCCAGAGAGTTCCGTGTTCTTCCTTTGAACCTTCTGGTCGTCTGTGACTTGGGGAGGGCACCCCATCTTACAGGGAACCAAGCGGAACTTCTACAGGCAGCCATTTAACACTCACGTAGCCCTGTGGGCACAGCGTGCTTAGTGCTCCCCACGTCTCTGGGAGGTCCTGCGGCAGGCAAGGACCCCAGCACCACCCAGCTGCGTGGCCTTAGACTAGAAACCTAACCCCTCTGTGCCTCCGTTTTCTCACGTTTCAAAATATTACTGTCACTTCCCCGGTGTCTCCATGACTCACTCGCCAGGGCTTTACTCATGTGATTAGCTCATTCAACCTTCACACTGATCTTGTAAAGTGAGTACGTCACCGCTTCCCCTGTCACGCGGGGAAACCAAGGCATCAGCCCAAGTGTCAAGGAAAGCTCCCGTGGCTCCAGCGTTCGGCTGTCTCTCTCGGAACAGTGGTTACTGGAGCGGCCGCCAGCGGTACTGTCCTTGGTCACCCTACCAGGCACTTAGCAAACTCCTGGAAGGTTTCGGCAGGTGCCACCACCTACTAGGGCTTCACAACTAGCGCCTTCCCTTCCTGTGAGAGGCTCAGGCCAGAACCTCCAGGTCCTCCACGGTCTCCTTTTCTCCATACCCCACATGTGATAAATCTGGGACGATGTCTCTGACTTGCCTGCTCCCCACCCTCCCATCTGCCGGTGGCCGTTTCCCGTCACAAGCCGCCCAGGGCACTGAGCTCAAGACACTTGCCTCTCTTACCTGCCCCTGCCTCCGCTCACCCCACTTTAGTCACGGAGCCTCTGCATTGGTTTCCAACATGCGTGAGACTCTCCCACCTGTGACAGGAAGACAGTGGCACCTGTGAGCGTGCAAGGCTCCACGGCGAGGCGGCATTAAGATCTCAGGTGGATTAAGGTGGCTGATCAGCTGACCCTGAGCCTGGGAGATGAGCCTGATTATCTGGGTGAGCGACGTGACTGCACGGTCTCGGACAGGGGTAGTGGATGTGGCCGAACATGGAGGAAGGGGCCAGAAGAGAAAGGCTGCCTCCCATGAAGGCTAACGGACCTAGGGAGGCTCAGATGGTTGGCAACACGTGGTTGCTGGCTGAGTATGGCATGCCAGCCCTACTCTGTGTGGCATAACATAAATCAGCTGGGTCCAGGTGCCCACTTGGGCAAAGGGAGCAAGACAGATGTGCCTGCTCTCTCCAGGAACTGCGCAGGCACCTCTCTGGCTCTTGGACATCAGAGCTCCAGGTTCTCTGGCCTTTGGACAAACTCGCCCTGGGGCGACCCCCCAGGATCTCAAGCCTTTGCCCCACAGTGAGCCACAGGACTGGCTTCTCTGGTTCTCCAGTTTATGAGATGGTCTGTCATGGGAACTGTCAGCCTTCCTGACTGTGTGAGCCAGTTCCCCTCGCATCCACCACTTATGCATTCTCTTAGCTCCCTTACTTTGCATTTTTAATTTTGTTATTTTATATTTATTTTGAGATTGGGTCTCACTACGTTGCTCAGGCTGCCTCCGAGTCCTGGGCTCAGCAGTCCTCAGCCTCCTAAGTAGCTGACACTACAGGCATATTCCATGAGCCTAGCCACTGCAGTCAGATCATTTACTTTTTGTGTTAAGATTTACTTATTTGCAAGCCGAGATAGAAGAGGGACAGAGAGAACGGGTGTGCCAGGCCAGGACTTCCAGCCACTGCTAACAGACTCCAGATGCACGCACCACTTTGTACATCTGGCTTTGCATGGATACTGGAGAATCAAACTCTAGTCGTTGGATTTTGCAGGCAAGCACCTTAACCACTGAGCCATCTCTCTAGCCCTCATTTACGTTTCTTTACCCTACCACTTCTATTTCTTTCCAGATCCTTGACTGATTGACTCCCACAGAAATTCCAGAAAAGGAATGTAGCCTGGCCAACGGTGTGATCTTTTCTTTTTTTTTATATTTTATTTTTATTTATTTATTTATTAGAGACAGAGAAAGGGAGAGAGAGAGTGAGAATGGGCGCGCCAGGGCCTCTAGCCACTGCAAATGCACCACCATGTACATCTGGCTTACGTGGGACCTGGAGAATCGAACCGGGGTCCTTAGGCTTCGCAGGCATGCATCTTAACCGCTAAGCCATCCATCTCTCCAGCCCACCATCTTGATTTTTTTTTTTTTTAGTCCAGTGAGCACCATTTCAGACTTACAACTTCCAGAACAAGTTTTGTGTTTTAAGTCACAGAGTTTGTGTGATTTGGCATTGCTGCATTAGGAAACTAATGCACTACCTCAGGACCTTTGCACCTGCCAACAAACAACTGAACGAACAAACCAAGCCACCAATCTCCTTGCATTTACCCTGCACTATGGTACTTTCTACACAGGGAGTGTGTCACTCAGAGGCTCCACCCTCTCCTGACTCCTCCAGGGACGGTAATTCCTTCCACGTCGGGTCTCTGAAGGCTGTGAACACTATGTCATCTGGTCACCTCTGCCTCTCCTGATGATGGCTTATCACTGTCTCAGTCATCCAACAAGGGATGTCCCTAGCACTTAAGAGTGTGCCCATTTGCTTGGCTAGGCCCTTGGCAAGCATTTAATCCCACTCCAATCCTGCCAGCTAGTTTGCTATGCCCACCTATTTTAGGAGATGAAACAGTGGTGGCTGAGTTCATTTGCCCCTGGCCTCGGTAACAGAAATAAGCAGGGCCAGGCAATGGTACATGGCGTCGGGGGGCGGGGGGGGCAGCTGGAGAACCTGTGCTCTTCACCATGACAGCAAACCACTCCCGAGCCAGCCACCCGCAGAGGTAAGATGAAGAGGCTCCTTGCCCCACCGTCCAGGGCTGTGCGGCTGGCAGGTGGCAGAGCCAGCGCAAAGCTCGGGTCTGGCTGAGTCCCATCATCTCTGCCACCTGCTTCTCTGTCTAACGAGAGAACCAACAAAACACAAACCCAGCCAGCACCTCTGGGACGCCTGTGTGTCGCCCACAAGAATCAGAACAAGGACCGGCTGCCACCCTGTGCCCACGTCTGCCCTCCCTCTCTCTCTCTCTCTATTTATTTATTTATTTTTTATTTTTTGGTTTTTCGAGGTAGGATCTCACTCGAGCCCAGGCTGACCTGAAATTCACTATGTAGTCTCAGGGTGGCCTCGAACTCACGGCGATCCTCCTACCTCTGCCTGCCGAGTGCTGGGATTAAAGGCATGTGCCACCCACGCCCTAGCTCATGTCTGCCCTCTGAAAGTAGAGACATCCATATTCCTGCTCCCGGAAGGCTCATCCGCTGGAAGGTATGGATGGCAGTGCTGCCCCCGTTGGAGCCCAGAAACATGAAAGAGACTAATCTTTGGTCTAAGCTGTAAGAAATGAGAATCCAGGGCTGGAGGGATGGCTTAGCGGTTAAGGCGTTTGCCTGCAAAGCCAAAGAACCCAGGTTCGGATCCCCAGGGCCCAGGTAAGCCAGATGCACAAGGTGGCACATGCATCTGGAGTTCGTTTGCAGCAGCTAGAAGCCCTGGTGCACCCATTCATTCTCTTTCTCTTCCTCTCTCTCATAAAAAATTATATATATATATATATATATGTATGTATACATATTTTTTTTGAGGTAGGGTTTCACTCTAGCTCAGGCTGACCTGGAATTCACTATGTAGTCTCAGGGTGGCCTTGAACTCAGGGCTATCCTTCTACCTCTGCCTCCCGAGCACTGGGATTAAAGGTGTGCACCTCCCCGCTTGGCTCAAAAATAAAATAAAAAAAATATTTAAATTTTTTTTTATTTTTATTTATTTGAGAGCAACAGAGAGAAAGAGGCAGGTACAGAGAGAGAGAATGGGCATGCCAGAGCCTCCAGCCACTGCAAACGAACTCCAGACACGTGCGCCCCCTTGTGCATCTGGCTAATGTGGGTCCTGGGGAACTGAGCCTCGAACCGGGGTCCTTAGGCTTCACAGGCAAGCGCTTAACTGCTAAGCCATCTCTCCAGCCCAAAAAATATTTTTTCAAAAACAAGAAAGAGGTGTGAAAAACCTCAGAGGTCGCAGGACAGGAAGCAAGGGCCCTGTTTCTTGTTCAGTAAGATTACGTCCATCAAGCATGGAGGATTAGGCAGGATTCACGCAGCACCTCTGAGCATCAGCCCCTGTGCCAACTGTGATCACACAGGTCACAGTCCTCCAGGGTGCTCCGAGCCCGTCTTACACACAAGGGGACAGGGCCAGAGGTTCGGAAACTCAAGGCACACAGCCAAGAACTGCAGAGGGTTTGGATTCAAACCCAGGTCTGTCTGACTGCAGCCTTTGCTAGTTCGTGGCCCTATTACTCTCTTCTCCCACCGACACCCACTCACAAGTCCTGTCCTGAGCACCTCACTGTACGCTCTGCATACATCAGGAAACAGAGTTAAGTCCCTGCCTTGTGACACGTGTGTCCCAGTGCGGGTGGACAGACAGCAACAAGCAGAAAGTGTCAAACGAGAGTCAACACCATGAAGGCAAAGTGAGGTGAGGGGGTGGAGGCTGCTGAGTGGGTGGACGGACAGGGCAAGGTAGGCCTCTAGGATGACAGCTGAGATGAGGCCCTGATGAATCCTGAAGAAATAAATTGCCTGCTTCCCTGCGTAGCGCAAGAAATGCACGGGCCTTCTCTCTGTTCCACTGGGATGGGTCCCAAAGCGTGTACTTTCTGCTATTGGTGATGAAGGTTTGCCGAAACCACCAGGAAGGTTATCGGCTCACACTAGGGGAGAGAGTTCACAGCAGTCAACAGCAGGCTCGGTCTTACAAATGCCATGCAAAATGACTCCGATCCGGGATTCATTCACCCAAGGCCAGTTGGCTGCCAAGCCCTGTAAGCACTCCTGGAGTCTGCGCTCATCAGCAGTTCGAGGCAGGTCTCCTTTCATTTTTCCTTGGTCTGTGCGTAAGATGGCATGTGGCGGTACTGCTGGATTCCTAATAAGGACTGGTGGTGCCGTCTCACTCCTGCAGGACTGAATTTGCCGGGACACTTCAGATATTTCCTTTGACAGGACCGAGCGGAAGCGCTGTGTTCTGTAGCCTTATAAAAGACAACCTAATCACACGGGAGCAGGCACAAAGAAATCAGGCAGTTTGATTTCAAACCTCTGGAACAGACACCAAAGAGCAATTAACTACGAAAACTAAAAGGCCTCCTCGCTATGAACTAGTGGGACAGACCAGGAGGGAGAGGAGACTCGGATCGTTTGAACTGTTCCAGTGATCACAATCAAAGCTCACTCGCCTGAGTTCCGGCGGCTTGGTTTCTCCTTCTCTCCTCCCACCTCCCTCGTATCCGTATCCGCACATCCCACTCCCAGATAGCCGCATCCGCTCCGCAGAGCCGGCTCCGATGGGACCAGGATTTTCTCTTGCCTAAGCTGCCTCGAGATCTGGGGCTTCCTGCTGGGGCCCCATAAACCTGCCATAAGAGATGGCAGCTCCCGCCGCGTGGGCCAAACAGACCCTTCCACAGACGGGAGACAAATGAGGGGACAGCCGTGACAGGTGATATGACAAAGCCTTCACAAAATTCCTCTTCCCCCCACACCCGTACTTGCTTTGGAGGTACCGCTGTGGGGGATGGTGGCTCACTGGGGCTCTTTCATATATCTCTGAGACAGGCTCTTTCTGACACTTCCTACAAAAGAAAGGCCCGGGTGAGATTTCTGTCCCTGACAGCTGTATATTCTGTATAAAGGAAAGGAAACCATCTTGTTTTCTCAGTTCTGAGCCCAGTGACTGAAAAGCACCATTGCTTAAGCCTGTCATCTGGGCCACAGTGGCGGGGTGAAGTGGAGGCGGGGTTTGCGGGTAGGGGATGGGATGGGGTGGGGAGCCTTTTCTAAGAAGGGGTCTCTTCTCTACCTGCAGACCTGCCAAGCTTCTCTATGTATCTTTCCTTTTCTGAGGAGGGGAAAAAAAGTCCTCCATTTCCACAGTGGACTTGGTGCCTCACTTGCGACACCTGGGAACCTGGGACTGTCCGTATTCAGGTATGACTCCAGGCATAGCTGTTCCCACTTAGGATGAGCAAGACAGGGGAGCCTCATTAGCTGGGGTTCAGTCGTCCCCCTCCTGGATGGGAAGCAGCCAAATGCGAGAGAGGGTTGCATGGAAGAGAAGCAGAATGCTAAAGGATTTAGACGCAAAAATGCTCCCCGAGTGATTAGCAATGGCTATTTAAACCATTACAAGTTTAAACCCTCTTGAGGTCAGGGGAAAGAACCCGCTCTTCTCTCCCTACGAATCTAAGAAAATCTTAAGATGCAAAGCATCACTAAACAGCTATTTGATGGGGAGGGGAGGGGTGTCTCTTTTTTTCAAGTAGACTATGATAATTAGCAAGCCTGGGAAATGAAATTTCAACATGCCAATCAGTCCATCTCAAGAGTTTAGCTGAACAACGCAAAATGTAATTATCTTGAAGTGATCACCACTTTGGGGGGGGGCTCACAGCCATAGCTGGAGATCTGACACTCACAGATGACCTCTCCCCACAGTCATAGCAGCTGATTTCCACTTAAAAAAAAAAAAACCCCAGCCAGCAATGCCAAGTGTTATCTGAAAAATCCCACCAGTGTGACCTTTAAAGAGAACGATTTTAAGTACTTCTGGTGATAGATAACTCGGCCACCATTTCTTCCATTAACGGAGCATTTTCAAAATCAGCAGGATGAAGAGATAACCCGACTTCACAGAGGTGCAGACTCGACCTGAAAGAGCTAAAGAATGCTCTATTTTTCTCTACCAATGATCATTTCTTCGGCTGGAAGTCGTCAAAAACCTGGAGTCACAACTTCTGTGGTTGGTGAGGGTGTGCAGAATGGAGCCCGTGGCAGAGAGTGGTTCCTAAGAGGCCAGCATGTCACCCAGCGGGAGAAGAGAAGGGCTTAACCATACGGAAACAGTCTTTGTCTTGCTCCCAGAGATCGCTGTCTCAGGAAGAACTTCACTTGATTCAACTGAAGTCTTTTTCAGGCTTCTTGTGTGGGTCAATGTTGCACCCTACTGCCTGGGCTTTTCCGATTTTTTTTTTCCCAACACTGGAGATCAAAGGCCTCACTCATGCTAGGCACATACTCTACCACTGAGTCAGACCTCCAGCCCTTTCTGGAGCACTTTTTATGCAAAATGACTAAAAGAGAGGGGAAGCTCCCTTCTTCAGCTCCTAACAACAGAAACATGGAGTTCTGGACACAAACGAATGTAGGCATCATCACAAAAACTAAGTAACACTGATAATCTACTCCATAGTAATAGCTCTTATAATTAAGGATGACTGTACATACAACAAGATTGCAACCCAAATGGGGATAGTGGAGAGATAAGCCACCGCTGCCTTTCTCAGCAACTCTCCTGCTGTCTCCACACAGGCCATGCTCCTCTGTGGAAACAGAGAGATGTGGAATGGACCAGGGCTGGTGTCCATAACTCTAACGGGGCCACCACTGTATTCAGCGCACCCTCACAGGCGGTTATTACAGTCACCGGCCTTGCTTTGGGAGGTCTGCTCACAGCCCAGCAATCTATAGACTGGACGCGTGTCTAGCAGAGACGGATCCTCCTCGTAGTGGCGGCTGGCGCCTGGCAACCAGCAAACCTGACCATGAGATGAAGATCTCCACACAGGAGGACCCTGAGCCGCAGCCCTTCTCCAGGGCCTTCATCTCCTCCTTTAATGGAACAACGTTTTACAATTCCAGCCACATCTGTAAGGCACATCCATCGTCAGCTAACACAGTTTACAGCATCCTACACTCTCGTCCAGAGCCAGAGCCAAGAAATCCTGAATCACTCCTGTGTGTCCAAGACTGGTTCAGAGGCACCGCGCACTGAACTTGAACTTTGACCACCACTGGCTGCCAAGCTGTAAGGATGCCAGCAAGGGCTCTAATTCATAATTGAATGTTGGTTAGACAGACTACCTGCCAATGGTACCTCTGCCTACCAAGACCGTTCAGTGTGAGGAGACATGGAAAAGGAGAGCTCTCCCGGGAGGAAATGTTTTGCACAATCTATTTGGTTGACAACATTTTCCAAGTGAATTTTAGTGCTGTAGGTCCCTCTGCCCCACAGTTTTCAACAATTCAACCTTGTCAAGTGCTCTAATGTGGAATACACAGATTAAAATAGAAGGGAAAAAAATATACTAAGCTTCCAAAGTTGGAAAAAAAAAACATCTGTCATCTTTTGGGGAGAGGGAGGAGATGGGCCCTGTCAAGAGGTGCTATTAAGGGGCTGGAGCTATGGCTCAGTCGGTAAGTTTTTGCTACTAGGGCCATCACCCAAAACAGATGACCACGGACGAGGCAGAAGGCAGACGGGCTGACATGAGGACCCCTCTACCCAGAACGGGAGGACTAACTTGCTCTCCATAGGGAGTGTAGCTTCCAATCACCACCTTCTGGAGCTTAAGCTCTAAGAACAACCCAGTTAGCTGCAGGAATAAAACCATACAGCCCCTGTTTTTTCTCATAAGCGCCATTTCAAATAATCTATCTCATTATCAATGTGTCAGAAAACATGTTCGAAGTTTTCACTTCACAACTAATCTTATGGTGGGTGGGTCTCGTGGGTGGAAGCACACTCGGGGCCAGTCAGAGGAGGGCTGTCATGCTTGACCTCATCCTCTGTTCCTGCTGGCCCTTCCCCATGGCTTTAGTGCTCTGTGCAGGCCATGGCACAGCAGGACACTGCTTACATACCGTCTATTCATGCATGTGATTCGCCCACCATTGCCCAGAAAGCATGGCCAATCTGCCCCCAACTGAGCTAGACATTGGGACGCCAGAAGATCCAGGGTGTATGTGACTGCCGGAGATCACATCCATGAAAGTAGGCTTCTTGGGCTGGAGAGATTGCTTAGTGGTTAAGGCATTTGCCTGCGAGGCCTAAGGACCCATGTTCAACTCTCCAGATCCCATGTTAGCCAGATGCACAAAAGTAAGGCAAGCGCAAGGTCTCACATGCCCACTAGGTGGCGCAAGCATCTGGAGTTCGATTTCAGTGGCTGAGGCCCTGGCACGCCAATTGTTTCTCTGTGTCTCTATCCCTCTCTCTAAAATATAAAAACAGGCTTCTTGTGTGTATGGTATATGCACATGTGTGTACACATATGTGTATGATTGGAGGTCAGAGGAGAATGTCAGGTGTCCTTCCTCTATGGCTCACCTGTAAGACAGTCTCTAAAGGTGGAGCTGCAATTTCCGTGAGCCCGGCAATTCTCCAGTCTCTGCTCCCCACAGGCCCTGGGCTACAGACATGCTTGGCCATGTGCAGCTGTTACGTGAGTCCTGGGGAATGGAACTCTGGCAGTCAGACCCTCATGCTTGTGATGAGAGCTCTTTACTCCTGAGCCACCTCCCAGCCTAAAGCAGAATTCTTGACGTGGAGTTGAAGGGTGGGCTCCCAGGAGCCTAGAAACTTAATGTACAACTAGGTGTGTGTGTGTGTGTGTGTGTGTGTGTGTGTGCGCGCGTGCGCGCACGTGTTACCATGTTACTCTGAGGGAAGGGGTTTATAGTTTTCAGTCAGATCACACAGGAGTCTCTGACCCAAAAACATGTGAAGACATGTGCATAAACCCTATCTGTCCAGAGACGGGGGTGGGGAATCTTGTCAGTGGAGGTTAAGTTTGAGCAGAGCCTTTACAAATGCAAAGGAGTTTATGGTCCCCCTTCCTGGTGCTTCTCGACCTAGACACCCCTGAGGCCTCTCTCCCTCCTCCCTTTATTCACTTATGCCACAAGTCCCACCCCCACCCCCAGGGTCTCCTTGTATAAGAGAGTCCTTGCCACCCTGTGACAGGCAAACATCCATGACACATACCCACACAAAGTGACACACATATGGAGGGGACCAGAGACAGGAAGAATAGGACCCAATGTTCTCAGAGCCTGGGAAGGCTTCCGGAGCATTCTGACCAACCACTGTGCTCCCTGGCCAGCAATCTGGCTTACAAACTGCTCCACAGGTCTGAGAAGACCTGGAGTTGGAAGAGTGCCAATCATGAGGCGTTCTAGTTCACTGAGCTTGCAGCACCTGGCTCCTAGTAGGTACTTGTGTTTGCTGATCAAATAGGCCAGTAGGCAAGCCAGCTATCCTGATATTTCTTATATTAACTATTTTTAGCTCTTTTTCAGGAGCAGAATTCTTGTTCTCAGATCTCCTTCAACACCACACTTGGCATAGTACGAGCTGGACAGCGTGCACCCCGCGTCCCCAAGTAACAACCACTATGATTTCAACGTCCCTTATGGGTGCCTTCCCACAAAACCCTCCCACAGCCATCTTGATTTCATTTCCTGGTCATTCACATACCACTCTGCTCAGACCCTGAGCTGAGACCTGTCCCCTGTTAGTGTGTGGTGGCCACAACAGAGACTGAAATGGAGGAGTCATCTAAGAGGAGAACGGACGGCTTGCAAATGAACTCTTCCAAGTTCTCCTATTCCTTCTCCAGACCCCAGAACAGGATTTGTATTTTGTCCACGCTGTGTCGCTGGTACCTGGCACACAGTGCACAGTTGATTCTTATTTTCTGTTTAAAGGTCAGTGAACGAGAGCTGGAGAAATGGCTTAGTAGTTAAGGCACTTGCCTACAAAGCCAAAGGACCCAGGTTCGATTCCACGTAAGCCAGCTGCACAAGGGGGCGCACCCATCTGGTATTCATTTGCAGTGGCTGGAGTTCGTGATGCACCCATTCCCTCCCCCTGTCTCTCTCCCCTACCTATGTATCTCTCTCTCAAATAAATAAAGAAAAAAATTTTTTAAATTTTAAAAAAAGGTCAGTGAATGAGGCACGGCAGTCCAAGGAAACCAGCAGAAGCAACGGTGGGAACGTGGGCAGATGCACGGGCCATGCAGCAAGCTGTATCCTGACGACTGCTCAACAACCAGGGCCGAATGCAGCTCCAACATGACGCTGGAGAAATTTCATTTACATGTGAAACAAAAATGAAATAGCCAAAGCATGCCAAAATTTTACTTGTTTGTCAATGATACCAGCAACTTCTTTGAAGAATTGCACGGTAGTTTCTAAATACTAAAAGAATCTTTTTTGGTGGGGGGGGGAGGGCTAGGAAGATGCCTCAGTGATTAATAGCACTTGCTTGCAAGGCCTGCCAGCCTGGGGTTCAGTTCCCCAGTACCTATGTAAAGCCAGGTGGACAAAGTGGCGCTTGTGTCTAAAGTTTGTTTGCAGTAGCCAGAGGCTCTGTTGTGCCCATCCTTAGTCTCTCTTTCCTTTTCTCCTCACAAATAAATAAATAAAATATTTTTTTCAAAAGAGTCTCGTTTCAATTTTGTGTGCCACAGACAATTCACACTGATTATGTGTGTGCTCATGCATATGTGTGCACGTTTGTGTGTGCAAGTGCAGGCACGAGTGTGCTACACCACAAGCATGGAGGTCAGAGGACAACTTTCAGGCCAGCCCCGGCCTTTCCACATCACTTGAGGCAGCCTTTCTCTCTCTCTGGATCTTGCTCTGCTGTTGTTGCCTGCTGTGAGAGCTTCCGGAAATTTCTGCTCTGTTTCCCATCTTGCCTTCGGCATAGTGGGAGACGGCAGTTCGCCATGGCTTTTGGCTTCTGACATGGGGTCAGGAGAGAACTGAACTTGGATACTCAGGCTGGACTGACCAGCACTTTATTCACTGAGCCACCTTCCCAACCCCAGTGACATTTTTAAATTTAATCTTCACTGCTAACATTTTCTCCACCACGTTTCTAAGTCTAGACGATTATCAAAATTAAAAAAAAAATCAAATTCTGATCTAATTTGCAAACATTCTCACAATAGCCCATCCCAAGCTACCAAGATGACGTCACTGGACCCAGGGCCAGTGTACGCAACATATACAGTTCATGCACATAAATTATAAAAAGTAGCAAAATAACTAAGAGATGAGTTTTGAGCGTTTGCTGTACGTGTGTGTGTGCATGCGCGCGTGTGCGCATAAGCGCGTGTGTGCGTGTTTTGTGGTGCTGGACACTGAACTGAGCTCCTGGGGCATTTGAGGCAAGTGTATTGAGCTGCATCTCCAGCCCTTGCCCTTGTTTTTAATATATCTAATGGTTAAGTTTGTATAATTGGTTTTTAAATAATGGTTGCTTTTAATGGTCAGCTCACTAAATTCCTGGCTCTCACGAGACAGCCCTAGTACGTCACTGGGCGAGCAGAGCAGGCAGGCCGCTTCGCCTCCAGCTCTGGCCAGGCAGGTCTCAAAGGACTCATCGTGGACCCTCTGCAATCAGGAAGGCCACAAGGAAGCTGCACTGGTGTTACGCAGCATGTGATTTATTTATTTATTTATTTATAGAGACAGAGTCTCATGTAGCCAAGGCTGGTATTGAATTTCTAATCCCCATACCTCTGCTTTCTGAGTGCTGAGATTATAGATGTGCACGACCATGCCCCGCTTTTCTGGGTTTTATTATTTAAAAAAGAAAGCCTCGGGCTGGAGAGATAGTTTAGTGGTTAAGGTGCTTGTCTGCAAAGCCACAGAACCCAGGACCCACACAAGCCAGATGTACGCGGCGGCGGCGCATGTGGCTAGAGTTCGTCTGCAGTGGCTGAAGGCCCTGGCGTGCCCATTCTCTATCTGCCTCTCTCTCTCTCTCTCTCAAATAAATTAAAAAAAAAATTTTTTTTTTTTTGGTTTTTCGAGGTAGGGTCTCACTCTGGTCCAGGCTGACCTGGAATTAACTCTGTCATCTCAGGGTGGCCTTGAACTCATGGCGATCCTCCTACCTCTGCCTCCCGAGTGCTGGGATTAAAGGTGTGCGCCACCACACCCGGCTGAAATTAAAAAAATTTTAAGTCTCTTTGGATTTTATTTTGGGTCCTATAATCTCCCTTTAGATATAGAATTGTAAAAGGCACGTGGCAGCTCCGCACCACAGGCCTGCTTGGCTCCTGGAGAGAAGGGCATGCCCGGGTATTCTCTGCCACTTCAAGGCTGGAGAAGGATGCAACCCGCTCTGATGCAGGGGACTGCGGTCTGAGGGACGAACCAGAGGCTCCCAGCACTTCAGCCTGCGCAAGGCATTTCAAGGTCTGGAGTGGGGGGTGAGGACAGAGCCAGGGGTGCTGCAGAAGCAGAACCGTGAGCTACCCCGACTGCGGAGGATGGGGGGTGGCATGGAAAGACAGCCTTGGAGACAAGCAGTCTGGAATAAAACAGCTGTGCCTCTGAAGGCTGCCCAGGACGCTGGCTCAGCAACAAGACAGTCCCCACTTCCCGTCCCATCTGTGACCCAGCTGGACACAATTGTGGTTAAATTAGGGAACAGCCAGGGCAAGTGGGTGACATCATGGCTCAAGACAGTTAGCCAGGTGCCGGAGTATGAGGGTCCCTGGCCTGCAGTGGCCCCCTGCTCCTACTCCGGTCCTCCTTCCTGAGGCTCCGGCACGGTAATGAGGCTTGCTGGGAAGCGCAGAAGCTAATGCACTGCTGGCCAGGCCTGCGAGATGCAGGCTGGAGACAAACAAGAAAACAGACAGCTTCTCGGCTTCAAAGCATTCAAACTTTGAATGTAGCAGATTCCACGTTGGATGGACTATGAAGGTGGCCTGGGGGAATGAGAGGAGCGGTACTATGCTGTGGAGGGAACCTGGGGAGCCAGGGGGCCTTGGCCAAGTAGGGAACAGGAAAAGAAGTCTTAGGTGTGTGAGCCCAGACACAGCTCAGAGCCCAGCCCACCAGACAGCTGAGCCTGGGATTTAGTCAGGGATTTACAGAACCCAGCATGGGGGAAGGAGGTGGTATTTAAAAAAAAAAAAAATCATGATGCCAGATGACACCAATGTTTGCTTGGACTCCTCCCCAGCCTCAGTTTCCTAATCTGCCAAGAAGGCAACTTGTGAGAATTTTGTAAATATCAAAGGAGAGAATGAAAAGGGCTTGATGAAAGCTACGGGGCTGGGAAGCCAAGAACCTCAGAGAAGAGACAGAATCTCCGAAGGCAAGTTTGAGTAACAGGCTGTCTGCTTACACGCCACTGCACTTTCCACGACTCCTCTGGGCCCCTTCTCACTTATGTTGGTCCTCGCAGTCCACAGCCTGGGCATCTTGCCATCATGGGCAGCGTAAGCCTAGGGTCTGGGCTGGAGAGATGGCTTAGCCGTTAAAGAGCATGCCTGCGAAGGCTAAGGACCCCTGGTTCGATTCTCCAGGTCCCACGTTAGCCAGTTGCACAAGGTGGCGCATGTGTCTGGAGTTCGTTTGCAGTGGCTGGAGGCCCCGGTGAGACCATTCTCCCTCTCCCTCTCTCTCTCTCTCTCTCCCCCTCCCTCCTTCTCTCCGTCTCAATAATTAAATAAATTAAATCTTAAAAAAAAAAAAAAGCCTAGGGTCCCACTCTTGCTCCACTGGCTTTGCCACTTTCTAGCTGTGTAGCCATAGGCTCGCTGCTTTACATCTCTGAGGCTTGGTTTCCTATGCTGTGAAACCATGCCTGCCTCCCAGAACCCCGTGGAGATGGATAACTACGGGACCCACCCCACCACAGCTTATGATGATTAACACTTGCTAGGCCACCCGGGAGGGACCAGAGGGCTCCTAGAGAGCAGGGGACAAGGTCTAGGAGACCAGCGTCGAAGGCAGCAGAGGCCTGGCTATGAATGCCCCTAGGTGGGTGGGCCCTGAAGGGGACAGCTGTCCAGCCACAGGTCAGGCTGTGTGTGGTCACTCACTCCTGATCACTTGAGGCTGCTGCAGCCCCAGCTTGTTTCCCCGGACTTCACAATGACACAAGTTACACGGTTGCTTTCACTCCAACAGGGTGACAGGGAAAAGGCTGCAGGAGCCGTGATGACTTACTGAGGTGATAACTGACAAAGGCCCCTGTGGGTGATGGAGCACAGTATGAGGTTCCGGTGCTCCCCCCGCCCTGCCTTCCTGCTTTTCTATGGCTCTGGCTGTATCAATCTCTTCTTTTCTGTGCATCTGTCAAAGGACAGTCCCTCAGCCCCCAAACGGAACATAAACAGAGAGGAGGTACAGCCGGCCACTATATTCTCAGCACGAGGAACGAAGGCCCTGGGTCACAAGGTGGCAGATGGGAAGGAAATTATTTCTTGGTAAAGAAGAATAAGAGTCTAAATCGCCGCGTGCCGATGACTCACTAGAGAAAGCGCCTAGGGCTGAGACAGAGAGCTGGCCCCGCACCAGCCTTGGGGCCAGGCAGCGCTCCATGGCTTTGCTCCATTGTCCAGGCGCCCCTGCCCACCTTGCCCCCTCAGGCTGCCCTCGGGGCATTTAGCCTTTTCTCCTCAGTCTCTGAAAGGCACATGAGGAGGGTGGTTTGAGGAAGAGTCTCAGGACACAGAACCTTGCACGTGGGTGACAATGAGATGGGCTGGACAGGGTCTCACCCAGAAGAGATCACTGGTCTCCAGGCCCAAGACCCTCCCTCTCATCTAGCGCTCCATCTCCACTCTCCGACTCCCTGCGGGCTGCAAAGCTAAGCAGAGAGCAAGATGCCAGCGTGGGGCGTGACTGAATGACCGAGTGCCTGCTTCTACAAGCTCCACTTCTAAGAGCACTTTCAGAGGAACCACTGCAGAGAGGCAGGGCTCGGCGCAGCCTGCTCAGTGCAGAGGGACTCACCCCGCACGCTGCAGACGCTGCGGACCCCGGACGCACAGCAACTTCAGCTCACGCTGATGTATCTCAAACGCGGAGCCGACCCCATCAAGTCCAGGCGAGGGTGTCGGCTCACGCTTGGCCAAAGTACTTCTAATACTCCGTAGTCCTGGGATGGTACCAGGTGTTCCTATAGCCAGATGACAACAATGACTTCTTGCTGGTGATGTAGCTCAGGGATTGAGTGTCTTACTAAAATGATGTCTTCAAAACAGATAAAACTCGATCACTACATATTACATACATGTGTCAAATTATCACACCGTATCCTATAAACAGGTACAATATGTCCATTAAAAATTGTCTTAAGGGCCGGGCGTGGTGGCGCACTGCCTTTAATCCCAGCACTCAGGGAGGCAGAGGCAGGAGGACTGCCCAGAGTTCGAGGCCACCCTGAGACTACATAGTGAATTCCAGGTTAGCCTGGACTAGAGTGAGACCCTACCTCGAAAAACCAAAATAAAATTTAAAAAATGTTTTAAGAGCTGTAGAGGTGGCATAGCAGTTAAGCCAGGTTTGATTCCCCAGGACCCATGTAAGCCACATGCACAGGTGGCGCATGCATCTGGAGTTCGTTAGCAGTAGCCAAAGGTACTGGTATACCCATTCTCTCTCTCCTCTCCCTCCCTCCTCTCTCTCTCTCTCTCTCTCTGCCTCTTTCTCTCTTCCTCCCTCTCTGGAATAAACAAATAAATAATAAATTTTAAAAATTGTCTTAGGGTTAACAAAGAAAAGCATGATAACAATCCCAACCCAGTGCCGTTATCACCTTGAGACTGTGCTGTCCACTTGAAACCCGTCGAAGAGACAGCGACCCCTAGGATGTCCATCCACAGTGTGGGCACGCGGATCTCGTGTGTCTGCAGCCCCAGGGGACACCACTTCATAGTGTCGGGCTCAAGGACAAGATGTTCTTGTTTGAAGGCGAGGCTCAGTGGAAAAAGCACTTCCCTGAGGCAGCATGGGTACCTGTGTTCTGACCCCCAGAACCCACATAAAGCCAGATGCTGTAGCATTAGCTCCATGTAGCCACGAACGAGAGACCCTCCCCCAGGCAAGGTGGAAGGTGGAGACTGACAGCTGAACTTGTCCTCTGACCTCCACACACACACCACGTCACGCGTGCACCTCTCCCTCTCCCTCTCCTCTCCTCTCTCTCACACACACACACACAAAGATTTTCTTCTGTTAATTCAAACTCTAACAGGAGAAATTGAGGTTTGAGGGCAAAAGTGCATTTCTTCACAGTCTTCCCATTAACCCCGGAACACGTCTCTGAGGGAAAACTGGCATTTTGCAAAGAGGTTTAAAAAGGAAAGATTCCCTCCGACAGACGGAAGTCAGTCCTCCTGATCAGAGACTGACAAGACAGGAGGAGAGAAGCCAGCGGTGGAGGGACGCAGAAGGAAGAGGCTGGCTTTGAACCAGCTGCTCTTGACATCACACCCCCACCACTGAGCTTCACCTCTCCCTGCGGGCCAGAGGAAAGAACAGGACCACAGTGCTCCACGTGACCTCGGCAAGCTCGCTCCCCACTTCCTTGAAGTCAAGAAAAGGCACGGAAACCAGTGTCCTCCAGTTTCCTGTAACTAAGCCAGCCATTTGGTCTCTCTCTCTGCGTGTGTGCATGCATGTGTGCATGTGTGTAGATGGGCACGCCTGTGCACATGCATGCAGAGGCCAGAGAAAGCCACTGGTGCCCTCCTCTATCCTCTTCTACCTCATTTCCTTGAGACAGTCTGTCACTGAACCTGGACTTTGCTATTTTTCAGTCGGACTGGCTGACCAGAGAGCCCTCGCCGTCCCCTCTCCAACGCCCTCAGGGCTGGCTTTACGAGCGTGCATGCTTCTATTCAGCTTTTTGTTTATTTGTTTGTTTGTTTCTATGTGGGTGCTAGGAATTGAGCTCAGGTCCTCGAGTTTGCACAGCAATGGCTCTTACCCACCGAGCCATCTCCCCAGCCTCCTCTCCCATTAGGAGTTTCAAAAGCATCTAAGATTAGCAATTCCAGGGCTAGAAGGAGATCACAGAGAAGCCCCCCCCCAAAAAAAAATAACAATGAAGAGTAGTTTAAATATTAGAAGAGCAGGGCTCTTAGGGTTCACACCTTAAGTTTCGCAGAACCCAGGAAGTAGGACCAACAAGGCAAGGGACTTAGAGATCTAGAGGTTGTGCATGTCCATTTCCCCAGCCCCGAGATGCAGTGAGATCTAGTCTGAGACCACGACCTGCAGAAGACACAGGGGCTGGCCAGGAATGGCGAAGTCACTCAGTTTCTTCATCCAAGGTCTCTGGGGCTGGCGTGGGCTGACATAGATTCATCAGAGGTACAATCTAAGCTATGCGTTTGTTTTAAAACGGACTGGCTAGAAAGATGGTTTGTTTCAACCCAATAAAGCCCTGCTTTGTTTCAAGCCACTTCAATTACCAGAGACCAGCATGTGTTCCGTGGTCTCCACAGCTCTTTGGGACTACGGGAAATTTACAGCCCTAACACGAGCACACTACATTTCCCCAGCATCTGCCCTCAAGTCTGCTTCCCCAACACAGCCCCACACGGATTCAAGTAAAAGCCTACGATGCAGACAGAAAGGACAATTATTTGGTGACCGCCCACCCAAGCTATGGGACAGTTTCCTCCACTCATGGCCTGGATCCAGCTTAGCAGCCAACCCAAAATAAGGTAAGCACTGCTTCCCTTTCTCTCCACAAGCAGCCAGGCGCCTTGGTGAATCAGTGTAACTGCCCAGGGTCTCCTAAGATAACAGTCTGCAGAAGACAGCTGCCCTTTGATAGAGCCTCGTCGGTAAAGACAATCCCCTGATATACATAAAATACACCAGTAAGTAAGAGTCCAAGAGGTTAATGGATTGTTGTACAGCACATGAGTAAGAGAGACATGACGGTAGGTTCTGGGGCTGGGCATCATGGAGGTTGCAGCACTTGGACTGATCTATCCAGGTAATTCCACTCCTCCAACCCTGGCAGTCCCCAAAGTCGTTTCGCTACCACCCAGCCAAGAAAGACCCGGGTTTCTCCACGTGGCACCATTGACATTCTGGACTGGATAACTCTCCATTGTAGGGCTATCCTGGGCAGTCTCCTGCTCAGTAGCATCTGAGGCTTTTACCCACTAGATGCCAATGCCACCCTTCACTGCAATAGCCAAAAGTGTCTCCAGACACCAGCAAGCATCCCTTGGGAAGAAGGGGTGATTTCCCCGTGGAGAGCCACTGGAGCAGAGGGAAGACAGGTTTTGGAGACTGCCACCAAACATGCCTTACCCACTGCCCCGGTGGAGAGCTGGGCTGGCCAGCAGCTCTCCTGTGTGGATAATTGTGGGGCAGGCGCAGCTAAGCCACAGCAGGGAATTTTGGGGGAGACAGATTCTGAAGGATCCATGCCGTCTCCAACACAGCCCCTTGCCCAGGATCGAAGAAAGCCAGAGCGCCTCGGAGCTCCCCTCCTGAGAAGTCGGGGATCTCATCCAAGCTGGGGAGACAGAACACCCAGTCAGGAGGCACTGGACTGAGGTGTATACCATAGTCCCTCACAACACGGAATGATGCCTTCCTGTCAGGGCCCCTTGGAGAGTTGGGCTTGGCAAACAGCAAACATAGGAAACGCAGGGGTCTCAACAGAGACTGACCAGAGCAGTTAATCCAAAGTAAACACCTACTATATGCCAGGTACTCTATTAAGCACTATGGGCATACTCTAACCCGAAGGAGGGTCCCACGATCACCTACTGTACAGGAAAGGAAACTGAGGCTATGGTTAAATAAGCTTTTCTCGGGGTCCCCACGGTTCGAACTAAACATCAGTGAGTGTCCCCCAAGCTCCACTTTAGAAGGAAGGAAACCAGTGCCAAGACCCACGGAGGCACAGCTCAAGGTATCCAGCGGGCTCTGGTGCTGGCTGAACAGCTGAGGGCCAGCCAAGTGGATGCCAGGGAGTCGGCCCACGGCTGAGTGGGTGCTGGGGGCCTTCCAGCCCACAGAGGAGGAATGGCCGCCGCCAGCTGGAACAGCACTTGAGAACACATTAACGGAGTCTCCCTTCCCAGGGGAGTGCGGCTCCGCTGTATGGAGCAGCCTCCTTTGGCAGCGAGCAGCACTTGACAGAGTCTCAGAGTCACTTAGACAGGCCTTCTGTTTCACAATGGCAGCCAGGCTGGCGGCAGCTGTCCCACGCGGGAGTCCTTGTGCTGCCTGAACCTCCTGCCTGAGGTCTCCACACACTCTGCACCCTGACCCGTGACCCTAGGTTCCTCCGCTTGCCCCAGGGAGAAGTGTCTGTTAGTGTCCTTGGGAAGTGCGTCAGGGTCCTAGTCAGGCCTTAGGAGGCCGGAATGGTTGTGACTGGGACAGTCAGAAAGAAACTTCAAGGCCTTTCATGGTCACTGCTGGGTAGCAAGGCAGGCCTGCCTGGTCCCCAAGTCCCTCAGCAGTCCCTGCTCCGCACTCTCAGCCCCACAGGCACGCAGCAGGGCCTCTCTTTCCCCCTCATTAGCAGCTGTCACACTGATGCAGGGGCCACGTTGCTAACATGCCTCAGACACAGCAGGGCTTAGCTGCTTTTCTAAACCCGCAGCCCATGGGTCAAAAATCCTGAAGCCCGGGCTGGAGAGATGGCTGTGTGGTTAAGACGCTTGCCTGTGAAGCCTAAGGACCCTTGTTTGACTCCCCAGATCCCACGTAAGTCAGATGCAGAAGCACGCAAGCACGTAAGGTGGCACGTGTGCACAAGACTGCTGTGGCTGGAGGCCCTGGAGCACCAATTCTCTCTCTCTCTCTCTCTCTCTCTTTCTCTCTCATGCTCTTGCCCTTTCTCAAAAAAAAAAAAGCCGGGAGTGGTGGCGCACGCCTTTAATCCCAGCACTCGGGAGGCAGAGGTAGGAGGATCGCCGTGAGTTCAAGGCCACCCTGAGACTGTATAGTGAATTCCAGGTCAGCCTGGGCTGGAGTGAGACCCCACCTCGAAAAACCAAAAAAAAAAAAAAAAAAAACACAACACTAACACACTAACTTTTTGGGTGTAGGTGACTTTGGGAAAGTTACCTCCACTGCCTTTTGCCACTTTTGAAATAAAACAAAACAAACAAAAAGTCCAGTCTGCTGGGCTCACCCCAAAAACTAAAAATAGAAGTCCTGAAGCCTGAGCTAAGTCCAGAGCATGGACAACCTCCGTAGAAAACATCTTATTTCCTTTTGGTCACAGCACCTCTGGTCACAGCCAGAGCAGTAATTACAGTACCTTTTAAAGGCCAGAAGGGTCTGTCATCTGTGGCTCACGGATGAGAGTTTTAAATCTAAGCACCTACCTGATCGGTCCCTAGCACTGTCCACCCCTGCCTGCGGCGGGCATCTTCCTCTAACAACGCAAGCTCATCTTGGGGCATGGGGCCTCCGAGCCAGCAAGGACCACACACTTCAAGGAGTCTTAGGCAGCAATGCTAGGTTGTCCTCTTCCACCTGCTAGGAGATGCCACCGGTGACAAGGGCAGAATGGGGACAGGAATCCATCTAGCTCATTTGCAAGGCAATGAGATACTCAGAGCAGCTATCCCAGGCCCCAAAATGGATGGAGAGGGTTGGCAAAGAGAGGCTTAACTTCGAACCCAAGCAGCAGCAAGCTCAAGGACTGGACCTGAAAGAGTCGAGAACCTTCTCATCTCTCACTGGGAAGGTGGTCTGTCTTTCCGAGAAGCTCAACTGTTCATTGCCAGAAGTCTCCAGCAAGGAGCCGTGGGGGGAGGGGAGGGGGGCGTTGCTCAGTGGTTAAAGTGCTTGTTGTGTGAGCATGAGGACCTGACTTTGGACCCCAGCACCCAAGTAAAAGCCTGGCTTGGCAGCATGCAACTGTAATCCTAGTGCTTGGGAGGCAGAGACAGGAGGACACCTGAGCTTGCTGGCTAGCTTGTCTAGCCACGTGGGTGAGCTCAGGTTCAATGACAGACCATGCCTCAAAAACTGAGGTGGAGAGTGATTAAGGAAGACATTCAAGGTCAACCTATGGTCTACACACACACATGCATACATACAGGGGAAAAAAAAAAAAAACCTCTATAACAAGGGCCAGTCTGTCTACTTTCTAGCCGTCCCAACTTCCAGAATGTCTGCCAGGCAGTTAGTGACTCACTTCTGGGTCCCTACCTGTAGGGAATCTCTCTCTGGCACCCAGCTTTCCCCTCACTCCTATCTTCCTCCTTTTTTCCTTAAAGGGTCCTTATTTACTGAACAAACAAGTAAAAAGAAGGGAGTTTTAAAAATAAGCTCAGGTAAGAGCAATAAAGCCTCCTTCAGCCTTCGCCATTAAAACTGATTTGAAATAGGAGAGGCAGATTTTCCAGGTGAGAATTATAGGGTTTGTGGATTATGAAGACAACCAAGTCTCCTTAATTTTCCTTCCGTAAGGACTAAATTGATATTTACTTGCGCAAGCCAAGAGCAAAAAGGGGCAGTCAGCTCTCCTAAGAGCCATTTATACATCCACACTGGGGAGATTTATCAGCGCCGGAACCGGCAGAACTGAAGAAGAGAATTCAGATCATATGTCAGAGGTAAGTTCTACATTGTCCCACATGTGCACTTGCCATTGTGAAAGGCCCCTGTTCCTTGCCAGAGGGGAGATTCAGTCAGACCTGGGGAGGCCCCATAGTCAAGCCACCATGTGACCTGGCCTCTCTGGGGAAAAATCGTGGGCTCTGAACACTGCCCTTCAGTAAACTCAGAACCTGGAAGTAACAATTATGCAGAATTAATCAGGGGTGACTTGTCCCCTACAGGCCTTCACCAGGCACTGACTTGGGAATGAAGGGCTCTAAATTGCTAGAGAGGGGCTGGAGGGCTCCCCTCACTCTTTTAGTCTTGTGAGGTCATTCCATAGTCTGAGCCTGATACCTCCTTAATTCCCTGAGGGTGAGAGAAATAAATAAATAGCAGGTAAAAAACACATGACCCTGGTATGCTGAGAGCCCCCAGGACCCCAAGTCCCCAGGGGGATGCAGATCTGTGTATATGGGAGTATTCAGCATTTCTTTCTTTCTTTCTTTCTTTCTTTCTTTCTTTCTTTTTTGTTTGTTTTTTAGGGTAGGGTATTGCTCTAGCCCAAGCTGACCTAGAACTCACTATGTAGGTGGCGTCGAACTCACAGAGATCCTCCCACCTCTGCCTCCTAAGTGCTGGGATTAAAGGCGTGTGCCACCATGCCTGGCTTAAAAAAATTTTTTTAAATGGTACTGTGATGAGCAAGAGAGGAGGACACCAGGCATCCTCTGGCCTCTCCACATGCATACAACACACATCACACATGCATGGAAGGAAGGGAAGGAGGGAGAAAGGGGAAAAAAAGAAAGAAAAGCCAAGGCAGATGGA
Organism: Dipus sagitta; assembly: GCA_036346955.1. NCBI lineage: Eukaryota > Metazoa > Chordata > Mammalia > Rodentia > Dipodidae > Dipus > Dipus sagitta. The sequence continues at coordinate 114,307,220 of CM070773.1, forward strand.
AATTCAGGGTGGAGTCCAGTCCAAGACAAAGAAGCCAGGAAGGTAATAGGCCTCTGGCCAGATTTAGATCTCTGGGATTCTTCTCCATCTTTCTCCATACTCTGAATCCACATATGACTAGAAAAATATTTGGAACTTCTGACACTCAAAAAGTGCCTTAGGGGATTGGGGATTTAGCTCAGTGGATGAGCGCTTGCCTAGCAAGCGCAAGGCCCTGGGTTCGGTCCTCAGCACCGAAAAAAAAAAAAAAGTGCCTTAGGGGCTGGAGAGATGGCTTAGCAGTTAAGGCACTTGCCTATGAAGCCTAAGAACTCATGTTTGAATCTCCAGGTCCCACAGAAGCCAGACACACAATGACACAAGCGCACAATGTCACACATGCACACAAGGGGAGGGCGCACATGTCTGGAGTTTGAAGCAGCTGAAGGCCTTGGAATGCCCATTCTCTCTCTCTCTCTCTCTTCTCTCTCTAATATTTTTTTAAAGTGCCTTAGGACTAGAAAGATTGCTTAGTGGTTACGGCACTTGCCTGCGAAACCTAAGGACCCATGTTCAACTCTTCAGATCCCACGCAAGCCAGACACACAAGGGGAATGCATGCACAAGGTTGCACATGCTCAGTAGGTGATGCACACATCTGGAGTTCGATTACAGAGGCTGAGGCCCTGGCGCACCAATTCTCTCTCTCTCTCTCTCTCACTCTCTCATAAAAAAATTTTTAAAAAAAGGCCAGTCTGTTGGGCTTGCCTCAATAAAAGTAGCTCAAAATTGGCATGTCGTCCTACAATGGCATCATGTCATGAGCTTGTCATGATGACTAAAGCTAGAGCTCCCAGTCCCAGGGGGAAATCATAAGTAGCTTCAGGAGATCTTCTCAGCCCGCACTTTCTGCAAAGAAATGGTGCCAAGCGTTCTTCTGAGCCTTGAACGCTCATGCGTGACAGGTGCTAGACGGTCCGCGAGGGTGCCCTTCCCCAGGCTCGAGATGAAAATGCAAATCAAGAACCTGAGCTCCTTGCTGGCACTGCCTGGCACAGAGGAAAGCCGCGTCCCGGTGAAATTCCTTGGGAAGTGGGGAAGACCGGGTCCCGCACACTGATTTGGATTCCGCCGTTAAGTCGCAGTCGGGGAGTAGGAGACAGGTAGTCAGGGAAAAATGACAGTTTGGGGATTAGTGTGATGACAATTAGCCAAGTTCTGCTCTGCTTCTCTTTACAAAGAGAACTTCCCTTTCGCTGTGCTCTGAGCATGCCATGTTAGAAGAGAGACATCTCCATGGCAACCACATACACATTTAGTGATGTGTCACTAAATTTGTGTGTGCACAAAGGCACATTAGGAGACTTTTTGAATATGGCAAGAGAAATAGATTTTCATAATTGAATGTTGCCCTCAAGTAGAGTTTTACCATTTGCTGAAAGCCGGGGATGTGAACAGGCGTGACTTGAAAATCTCCGCAGAGTTCAGATCAGGGCTCAGCTCTTTGGGAGGCTGCTGTCCACAAAGGGGGCACGGACAGATGGGGGCACAGCCAGGGGTTCAAGATGGCCTCAGCAGACCATAGAAAACAGATCCATCTCCCATCTGACCCAGAGCCTGGGGAGAGACAAAGCTGGCTGCGTAAGGATAAGAGCCAGCCCGGGCTCTGGGCACTTCAGCGAGCCCAAGGCCATCCCCTGTTCTAGAAGGGAGTGTGGGAAGAGCCACACACTGGTCTCAGACAGCTGCCCCAGGAAGCGAAGCTCAGCAGGAGGAACGTCAAGCCTGAGCTCAGATGCACGTCCCAGTTCTGTCTTCCTAATCATGGGGCTTTGAACGACATGTTCTTTCTGGAAACCAGGATGTGCCTCCTGACTGCCAGGTGCTTCGAGGAGACGGGGAATGCAGACGCACCATTATTAATCTTTTCTAACCTACCCCGGCTTCTGGGCTGGCACTGCCTGGGCTCTTGGGTCCTGAATGAGGCCTCTGCCAGATGCCAGCTAGGCTCCCAGACCTAGGGACAGCAGCAGACACCCACGCCGACGCTTCTTGTGACGAACCGGGGCTGATGTGGGAGTATGGTGGCCTGACTCCAGGTCTCCCCAGAAGCTGGCCCACGGTGGCCCTTCACCACCTGAGGCCTTGATGTCAGCTTTCCAGGCCAGCCGAATCCCACACACCAGCCCCAGGTCTTAAACCAGAAGGCCCGGGGAGTCACTTCATAGATTTAATTTACACAGGTGTAATCTCAATCTCTTTATCCTGTAACTGTCTCTCCACTCAAACAAACCCTTGGCTTCTACTGCCCCAAGCAAGGGGAGCCACCATTGAAAAGCAAACAAAGGAAGCTCACTCTTGGCTTTGGAGCTTCCAAAGACGTTTGTGTGGCATTGAGAAATCTTCAAGGGTAGTTTGGACCATCTGTGCCCTGCCCTCTGTGTGCTTGGTTCAGAACTCAGCTCTAGACAGGTAGCAGTTACCTTGGCCTCAAGAGAGGGCCAGGACTTGGGGTTAAAGACCTGGAAGGACTGACGTAGCCCAGGGAATTGTCCTTGCCCTCCATCACAGATTTCCTTCCCCTCCCACATCAGCCTGAGTTGGGTCAGCTTTTCTGACACGTAACCAGTCTGCCCTGGGTGAGGCTACATTCTGCAGTAGGCTCCGAGGCAAACACCTCATATCCACAGACACTACACCCGAAACTGGGTTGGGGGGGGCTCCTCAGCCACCCCCAAGAGCTGTGCCCTGGCTACCCAGCAGCCCTGTCAAGCTCCTCCTTGAGTCCCCAGGCCCTGTGTCCTCTCCCTGCTCGCTCCCTGTGCCACTGGTCCCAGCCACCCTACACTGACACACTCCACACGATCCTGGCCCTTACCAGAGGGGCTGCGCACACAGCCACCAAAGTCCCCAGCTCTGCTGGCCTGCTGACCACAGCGTGGGCAAGGGTGGCCACTGGAAAGAACAGTGTGTTGGGTGCCTCGGCAAGTTGAAAAGACCCGTACGAGCCAGCAATTTCACTCCTAGGAGCATGCCCAAAAGAACTGGAAAAAAATGCACTTATGAGCATGTTATTCATAACCGCTCAAAGGAGGAAACAGCCACATGTCCAAAAGTGGAATGCACAAATAAAATACAGTTTATCTACATGACAGATTAAGGCGCAGACATAAAAGAAAGAAACCCTGATGCATGTTGCAGCAGGGATATCCCGAAGCATGACCCAGGGCTACTTACCACAGGTAACATACTCAGAAAAGTCCTTAGAGACAGAGGACAGCCTGGTGGCTGCCAAGAGCTCCCACAGGGGAGTCGAAGGGACTGCTAAGAGGCAACGAGAGCTACGGATGGTCGTGGACACATCACTGTGAATGTACTTACGGCCATTGGACCATACACTTAAAAATGGTGAAAATTATGAATTTCATCTCAGTACTAGAGACTGAACCTTGGGTCATCTTACACATGCTAAGTAATCACTGTATCACTAAGCTTTAGCCCCAGCATATTTAAAAATATTTTATGTATTTATTTGTTTGCTTGGTTTTTGGTTTTTCAAAGTAGGGTTTCGCTCTAGCCCAGGCTGACCTGGAAGTCACTATGTAGTCTCAGGGTGGCCTCGAACTCACAGCGAATCCTCCTACCTCTGCCTCCTGAGTGCTGGGATTAAAAGTGTGCGCCACTACACCTGGCTACTTATTTATTTGAGAGAGAAAGAGAGATCGAGAATGGGTGCACTAGGGCCTCCAGACGCTACAAACTCCAGACACATGTGCCACCTTGCACAATTGGCTTACATGGGTCCTAGGGAATCAAACCTGGGTCCTTTGGTTTTGCAGGCAAGCACCTTAAACTGCTAAGCTAGCTCTCCAGCCCACCTTTTTAAACTTTTTATTTTGAAATAGGGTCTAAGTTGCCAAGGCTGGCTCTGAACTCTCTCTAAAGCTCAGGCAGACACTGAACTTGGGATTCTCCTGCTTCAGACTCCCAAGTTTACAGGTCTGTGCCCCCAGGCCCAGCTTTAAATGATGAATTTCATGCTATACTCTTTTATTCATTTATTTATTTGTTTATTTTTTCTTCATGTGTGTGAGAGAGAGAGCAGGAGAGAGAAAGAGCAGATACAGAGAGAGAGAAAAATGGGTGCACTGGGGCCTCCAGCCACTGCAAATGAACTTCAGACACATGCGCCACCTTGTGCATCTGGCTTACATGGCTACTGGGAATTGAACCTGGGTCTTTGGGCTTCACAGGAAAGTGTCTTAGCTGCTAAACCATCTCTCCAGCCCATATTAAAAAAAAAAATTTTTTTTTTTTGGTTTTTCGAGGTAGAGTCTCACTCTAGCCCAGGCTGACCTGAAATTCACTCTGTATTCTCAGATTGGCCTCAAACTCACGGCAATTCTCCTACCTCTGCCTCCCAAGTGCTGGGATTAAAGGTGTGCGCCACTACGCCCGGCCCCCCATATTTAAAAATTTTTTTTCTTAAAAAAAAAAAAAACAAGGTCTTAGGGGCTGGAGAGATGGCTTAGTGGTTAAGGCACTTGCCTGCAAAGTCTAAGGACCCAGGTTCGATTGCCCAGGACCCTTGCAAGCCAAATGCACAAGGGGGTGTATGCATCTGGAGTTTGTTTGCAGTGGCTAGAGGCTGTGGTGCATCCATTCTCTCTATCTGCCTCTTTCTCTCTCCTCAAATAAATAAATAATAAAATATTTTTTAAAAATCTAAGGTCTTGCTATATAGCCCAGCCTGGCCTCAAACATGCAATCCTCCTTCCTCTGCCTCCCAAATGCTGGGGCTACCGATGTGTGTCACCACATCCAGGGTTTTTTCTTTTCTTTTTTTTTTTCAAAGTAGGGCCTCGCTCTACCCAGGCTGACCTGGAGGTCACTACTCTCAAGCTGGCCTCAAACTCACAGTGATCCTCCTACCTAGACCTTCTGAGTGCTGGGGTTAAGGGTATGGGCCACCATGTCCAGCCTACTGTTTGTTTATGTTTGTTTGTTTGTTTGTTTGCACTACTGGGGATTGAACCTAAGGCTTTGCACATGCGAGGCAAGCAGTCCACCACTGAGCTACACACCCACCCCTCGTTCTTACATTTTACTTGGGGATAAAAAATCTAAGTTGCCATGGTTGACCTTGATCTCATTCTATGGGCAAGGCTGGCTTAAAGTCCTCTTGTCTTAACTGCTTGATTACAGCTGTAATTACAAGCCTGCACCGCCAGAGCCATCTTATCACAATCTTTTACAAAGTCACCATGCCACTCAGCACTGCTTCTGGTGCTATCTAGAAACCTCTACAGCCTTGGCTCATGTAAGTGTGGCAGTGGCAAAGCCCAGGACTATGGAGAGGGCATGCTGTCCCCGACCAGCTTGGCACTGTGGGGAGGACACTGGTTCTGAGTGTCCCGGAAGGACTGTGGGGAGGACACTGGCTCTGAGCAGCAGGAGAGGACTGTGGGGAGGACACACTAGCACCGGGTGGCTGGGGAGGACTGCGAGGTGGACACAATGGCTCCGAGTGGCCCAGCCCAGGTCTAGCGGAGGCTAAACCATTAATGTGTAGAATCAGGGAAAACAAATGCTTTTCAGTTGCTGTGATTTGATAGCTGCAGGGTCCTCTGCCACTGTAGACCCTGACAGTATGACGTGGAGGAAGGAACGAGGGCCCGTTTTGGCTTTTCGGCACCTCTCCGAAGAATCCGAAACAACCCAATACCAGCTGTTAAATGCACAGTGACCACAGAGTCACTTCTCCGTTCTGCAGTAATAAACTGGAATTGACTAGTGCTGGCCTTGTCTCCCCTGGTTTCCAAGGGGGATGAACAACCTTAGCATGCAGACTTCAAGGTGTCCAAGCCACTAAAGACAGAGTGAAAATGATCTGGGGAAAGACAGGGAACACTGAGCGTGTCAACTGCCGCAGACAGGGGCTGCTCTGGTGGTGGTGATTTCATGGCTCCCTCAGACACCCCTCCATCCCAGGAGCCCATCCGTCTTCACACTCAGGCCAGCCGCAGGACACTGAACAACCTCTGTGACAGCAGGAAGACTGACATCTGGTGGAAGTCTGCAACCATGGCCAGGGTAGGGACACCACCGAAATCTGCCTCTGGTGACATTTTCCAGACGCACTCTGCCGAATGACCCACTTCAAAGGTCAGGGAATCGGTTTCAAGAGCATATACCAAGTGAGCAAAGGACTCAGGCCACACGCTAGGAGGATGTGGTGGTATCTCTTTGACCACTGCCTGCTTGTGGTTATTCAGAAAAGACAGAACCACCTCTGTCACTGTACGATGTCTTCGTCGTGTGCAAAGAGGAAATTGCGACCTCCCACCCCGTGCAGCCTCCGCCCGCCTAAGAAGTCAGACTTCCATCCTTGAGTATGCTGCAAGGCCGCAGATGCAAATGCCAAATTTCCAGAAAGGAGAGAAGCTTGGCTCTGAGCACTCAGCTAGGACCCAGAGCAGGTGACAGCAGGCTGGGAGTGGTGGCATGGGGCCTATAATCCTGGCACTCAGGAGGGGGAGGCAGGAAGATCACGAGTTCTATCCCCTGGGCTCCATAGCAAGACCCTGTTTCATCAATAAATCAAAAGCAGCTCAGTACAGTGCCACATGCTGATAAATTGAGCTAGCACTTGGGGGGTGGGGGCGGGAGGATCAGGAGTACAAGGCTATCCTTATTGACATAGTCAAGGTCAGCCTGGGCTTTATGACACTCTGTCTCAAGAAAACCAAAACAAGGGCTGGGGAGATGGTTTTAGCGGTTAAGGCACTTGCCTGAGAAGCCTAAGAACTCAAGTTTGGATCTCCAGGTCCCACGTGAGCCAGGCGCACAGTGCAATATCACACATGCGCACAAGGAGGCACACGCGTCTGGAGTTTGTTCACAGTGGCTGAAGGCCCTGGCACACCCATTCTCTGTTTCTCTCCAAATAAAAACAAAACAAAACAATACAAAAAAATAACAACAACACATAAACAACCAGGGAGCAAGGTGTGGCGGCTGCACTGAGCAACCGGCCAGCAGATGAGTCACATGACTGTCCTTAGTGGGACAGAGATTAGTCCTGACCCAGTAAGTGACTTTCAGTCCTTGATGGCAGCCAGAAAGGAAAGCGGGAGTCAGTGACCAGGAAAGACGACCTTAGCCAGGAGAGAGTGAAGAGGAGAGAAGGACAGGTCCTTCACGTAGCCGAGAGATGCTGTCGGGCTTGCCGGGCAACCAGGTGCAGAAGAATCGGCCAGCAAAGGGAACGCAGAGGCTGGACATGACTCTCGGTCCCTCTACCCCGACTCCACCTTCTCCCCAAAACACTGGTGTTCCCAAAGGCTTTTTGACCCCTGCCTTTCAACTTAGGTGTTCCTTCAACGGCTTTGCACACAAGCCTTTGACCCAACATAACCATATGATGATTCCTGAATATAAATACTGCTCCATCACGCCAGCGAATCCCAAAGCCACGTCTCTATCCACCCAGCAGGTCTGGCCACCTTGACCTCACAAACACCACACTTGTATTTACTTATTGTTTTAAATAAGGTGGAGAGTGATTGCATCAACCTCTGCCTCCGCCCCCCCCCGCCCCGCACACGCATGCGCGTTTGCACATATGTACAATACAGCCCCGCAGCATCGCCCATATTTGCCTGAAGTGTTTTCTCCCCCATCTCCCAGTCACCCTAGCCCTCTGCGCACCTATACGCGGTGCCTCCACAGGGCTACCATTGTAGATCCACTGCTGCACACTACCTACGTGTCCTACTTGCTAAGGGTGGAAACCACACCTTCACGCGCACACACTTGGGGTCCTGCCCTGCACACGCAGAGAACATAGCCAATTCCCTGAAGGGGAAAGAAAAAAAAAAAAAAACCTGAACCGGAACAAAATAGATAAGCAGAATGGAGTTCACATTCCTCTCGCTGCCTAGCACTTCAACCGCGTTACTCCATGAAGTCTGGGTCAGACCCATTTGGCAACCAACACCGATCAGCCCTACAAATTCCGACAGCCACAGGAGGGCGGTTTTTAGGGCAACAGTGATGGGGAGGAAAAGACACAAGCAGAGGCTGAAAGGACTGAAGGACGGAGGCTTGCCTCGAGACATCAGGGGCTGAGAGGAGAAGACGTTGAACCCAGAAGGGCCCAGTCCCCTTTCCCACGTAAGGAGTGGGTGGTACCCACCCGGGAGAACGGGCAGAGTCAGACCCATGCAGAAGAGCCTGGGCATCTAATTAAACATTTCAGACTCCACTGCACACGAGCTGGGAACCCACGTCCCCCACGGAACCCTGACAAATGAGTCGTTTCCAATCAATCTATCACTATAGCATCTGGGTACCTTGGGAAGATGAAAATAAGACCAACGCATAAATGAAAACCAATATACAAACAATTGTCTCCCACATAGGCCTCCAGGAAACCATGGGCACAGCCATCTGCTGAGCTCCGCGCTTCCTGCAGCCAGCGGCCTCCGAGTAAGCGCGGTTTAATGTGCGACTTAACAACAGAGGCATTTCTCCCCGGAAGCCCACTCCTCAGCTGAATGCCCACCCCTCGACGTGGGAATGGAATCAGTGTGGGACAATGGGACATGTTTTATGGGCTGCACCAGACAAAGAACATGCCAGAAATAAAAGAGTTGGGACAGACTGGAGAACGATCGTAAGTTGGCTATGGTTGAGAATCTGCAGGTTTCTGGCAGGGATGTGGAGCTCACTGCTCCCTAGACCCCAGACCACGTCACTGCTCCCTATTTTATAAGCGGAGTCTCGCTTCTTGCAGCTTCCACCACGGGCCGCCTGGAGAGATGAGAGCTGATCACCCTATACCGGCAATGCTCGGGATAGGTCACCTTACACCCGGTGTGGCAGGCACGGAATAAAATGCGCTGCTCATGCCACAGGAGCCTAAGTGTGGCTTTCATTCATATCCCTTCCTTCTGGGCATCCTCAGTGACGGGATTTTGTGGGTAGCAGCCGGCCCTGCTGCCCTCGGGACCTCTGGAAGGGCAGAAGGCGACATGCAAAGGCCGCTCTGCTACCCAGAAAGCAGCAAGAGGGAAATGGCAGAAACTGCCACGGGAGGGAGGACCTGCTGTGGAATCTCTCCCTGGACAAGCCAATATTTTCATTTCAGCTGCTCATGACCTGTCTGCTTCCCTCACCCCCTGCCGTCGTGCCCTCCCCCCACCCAAAAAAAAAAAAGATTTAGGTGAGGCAGGCAAATATTTATCCAGCTTAGCAATGTTTTCCTGCCTCTAGGCATCTGTTTGTGGGAGGAAGTGACCCAGGCCAGTGACAATATTACACTATACAGTTCCATAAAGCCTGAGATTTGCCTCTGCCCTTCCTCTAAGCTCACTGTGTAACTGAGACTCCACAGACGGTCAGGATTTTCAATACTTAAAGTTTTAATAAGTCTCTGGTTTCTCTTGATCTTGGGAACAGTCAATGTTCTGAGCACCAGAAAACTCAGTTTTAACTGGTACGTGTGTGTGTGTGTGTGTGTGTGTGTGTGTGTGGCTCATACACATGCATGCAGAGGCCAGGGGAGATCACATGGCTCACACATTCATGTATTTTCATGAGACAGGGTCTCTCCCTCAACCCACATTTGAGAGAGGTGTGTGGCTACTTCCAGCTTTTTAAAAAACTATTTTATTTATTATTTATTTATTTATTTGAGAGAGAGAATGAGGCAGAGGAAGAGAGAGAGAGAGAGAGAATAGACACGCCAGGGCCTCCAGCCACTGCAAACGAACTCCAGATGTATGCGCCACCTTGTGCATCTGGCTTACGTGGGTTCCTTTGGCTTTGTAGGCAAGTGCCTTAACCACTGAGTCACCTCTCCAGCCCTACCTCCAGCTTTTTACATGGGTTCTGGGGAGTCAAACATGGAAGGATGGAAAGGCCCTTGTGCTTAAGCAGCAAGCTCTCTTAACTGCTCAGTCATCTCCCCAGACCTTAATTCAGTCTTTTCCTCAGCTTTTTTTCCCTTACCCAATCCTGACGCAGGTCTTAAATATAGAAATTTTCCAGCCTCTCGCATAAGTGGATCAAAGGGAACTAGATCCAGCAAGGAGATGGCAGCCTACACAGAGCCAAAACGACCTCAGGTTAGGGAGAACCTGGTACACTGTGGGCCCAGCTGGGAAGTGTTTGGATGCCCCCTTGCTCTGCCCGCAACCAGGCCAATTAAGTTTGCATCTCCAATTTCCTAAGACCCAGTCCAAGCCAGCACTGACTAAAAGCCTCCAGGTGACTCCAGCCAGCAGTAAAGGCTAAAGGCCTTGTTCTCTGGATTCCCAAGACCAGTTCCTTTGAATACCTGAGATTATGACAACTTTCTACCTCATTCCATCTTGAAGTGAAAACTCATCTACACGCTCGCTGTCAGCTTCCAGGTGATGTCATAGACAGGCTGTCAATCTTGTAGCCAGGAGAGCAGGGCTGAGTCCACGGCGTCACAATAAAAACTGATCAGCCTGTAGCTAGCTGGTCACTTCCTCCTTGGGGTTCCCATTCTGTCAGTGATGAACATGACAGGATAAGAGTCCCTGCCCTAAAAGCCTCGGGCTACATCTGGACTCTTAACGGGACACTAAAGCTCTGCTGTGAACATCGCAAACCCAGGGATTTTCTGACCTATCAGTCCAGGAAGATGTGGACATCATCCCAGCCCAGCCTCTTTCCTTCAAAACAGACTCGCTACATGCGGATCACAAGGGGAAGAACTGAGTCAAAACCTTCTTTCTCCCATCCAAGTGAATCTCAAATTCCAGGGCTAAGGAATCGGACTCCTGCTCCTCCCCCTGGTGCCCAGCTAACGAGAACTTGAGGCACAACATAGACCATGTCATGCTGGAATCAACTTCAACGCGTCCAGTGCATATAGATGGATGCCACTCTAGTACCAGCACTGGGGGATCGATAATCAGACATGACCTCCTGGCACGATTATCATGAGACTCCTACACATCACCACATCGAGAGCAATGAGAGAATGCCTCCGTCCCTTTCCCAGTCGCACAGTGGGAAGGCCCACATCCGGGGCCTCTGGAGTCTCTGCACTGAGCTGCTATTTTCCTGCCAAGACAAGAACCTTTCTCTTTCTCAATAAAAGGTTTCTTTATACTATGAGGTAGCAAAATTGATTATATTTCATACGCTGTTCTTAAAAAGGTCCACTTCTGAAAGGAAGAAACTAAAGCCTTCATTTCCCATTGATTCTTATCATTTAAAAAAAAAAAAAAAAACCAAGACTGCTCTGGAGCTCTGTAAAGTGTGTGATGCATACGGAGGGAGAACAGCTTCTAAGAGAGCTGCAAAGGAGGAGGAATTGCTGATAGAGGTTAAGGGCACAGTGCAGGAAGACAGAACAGTGCTCAAATGTCTGCCCAGGAAATGGACAGTTACTGGGTAACGTTTAGGCTTAACCCAAGGTGGGGGAGGGGAAAGGGACCTTAAATAAGAGACTTATGACTTTTATTCAACACCTTCAAGTGAGACAGATGAAATTAAAGGCAGGTTTTGCGAGGAGATTTGATATTTATTTCATGAAGAACTTTCTAGAATTAGGAGAAATGGCATCAGACCTTAGAAATCCCTGCAGCTACATACTGTAATAAGTAATTCAGCAATTTGACTTCCTTCCACTCTCCCTCCTTGCTTTCCTTGCTTTCTTTATGCGAAGATTTATAAACCACGTTTCAAAGGTACTCATTATGCGTAAGGTAAAGAGCCCAGAGAAAGTATCTGACAGTTTATAAACCCCTGAGAGGAAACTTGCAGCAATGTAGCTGCAACACTAAAACATTTCTTCTAACATCTAAAAACAAACGAACAAAACTAATGCACAAATAATTGAAGGTGCTACCAGCCAGAAACAAGGAGCCCTTTTGAGTCGTGCAGCCTCCACTCAGGTCATAGTTTCAACACAAAATTATACAGCGCTCATCTGATGCACATGACAAAAATAAATAAATAAATAAACGAGATTCTTTAAATACCTATGCAGCGCTAGGATCTGTATTTGATTCAGGAGTCTTCGGAGATCTCTTTGGGCTGCTTGCCTCTACTCTTCCTATGATGGTAACAAGCTAGATTAAACGGTTTCCTAGCCAACTGCAGGTTAGAAACCAACAAAATGGGAACTGTGCTCAGGGAACAGAGCAGCAGGAGGCAGGAAGAGGAGAGAGAGCTGACAGCCTCCCAGGAAAGGACGGGGAAGAAAGGCGTTCAAAGCAGGTGAATCCAGACTCTCAGAAAAATTGCTTCTACAATGTCTGGCAGAAAATTCCAAAGCAGAAAAAGATGTGGGACAATGTGACCCATGACCTGGAGATGGAACAGCTGGGAGAAGGGCACATGATAAGGAGGGTGCTGGAAGTAGCAGACTCCTTGTGGTTTTCCAAGTGTGGTAGCTCACACCTTTAATCCCAGGCTGAGGTAGGAGGATCACTGTGAGTTTGAGGCCAGCCTGAGGCTATGTAGTGAATTCCAGGGCTGCAGAGAGACTCTACCTTGAAAAACCAGAAGAAAAGAAAAAGGAAAAAAAAAGCCACTATAAACACAGTTTAGGACTTAAAGAAAAATATAAAAACCATGAATGAAAACATGGGAAATCAAAGAGAAACCAAAAGCTTTTAAAATGGAAATTAGGGGCTGTGGAAATGGCACAGCAGTTCAATTCCCCACTTGGAGCCAGATGCACAAAGTGGTGCATGCATCTGGAGTTCACTGGCAGTGGTGGGAGGCCCTCCCTGGGGTGGCCTTGGTGGCATACGCTTTTAATCCCAGCACTCGGGAGGCAGAGGTAGGAGGATCGCCATGAGTTCCAGGCCACCCTGAGATTACATAGTGAATTCCAGGCCAGCCTGGGCTAGAGTGAGACCCTACTTGAAAATAAAAAATAAAAATAAATAAAAATAAAAACTCCAGGGCTGGAGGGAAGGCTAGTGGAGCATTTGTTGTGAGTGCGAGAGCCTGAGTCTGCTCCCTAGCACTCACCCAGGTCACAGAGCTGTAACCCTAGCACTGAGCAGGCAGAAGCAAGAGCATTGCCAGGGCCCCCGTCAGCCTGTCTTAACTAGAAACAGAGCTCCAGGTTCCACAAGGGGCTCTGTCTCAGGGAAGGGAGGCCGAAGAGCAACAGAGGAGGAGGCCCAACATCCTCTGTCCTCCACAAGTGTGTGCACAGAGTGTGCACATCTGCACATGCATGTACACAGAACACACACACACACACACACACACGAACCAAATCAGAAGAAAAAAAGTATGAGACAAACTTTTCTCAAGCTGACAGAAAAGTATCAATGCACGAAATACATACATAACACACCCCACGAAGGATAAAGACCCCACACCGAGGCAGAGCACAGTCAAGTTGCTGAAAGTGGGAAAATCTTCACACCCAAAGGGAGGGGAAAGACAGTCTATGCAGGGAGCACCCTCTGACTTCTGATTGAAAACAATGCAGATGGGCTCAGTGGTTAAAGGCGCTTGCAAAGCCTGATGGCCTGAGTTTGATTCCCCAGGACCCATGTAAAGCCATATGCACAAGGTGGCATGTGTCTGAAGTTCTTTTGCAATGGTAGGAGGCCCTGGCACACCAATATACTCTCTCTCTCTCTCTCTCTCTCTCTCAGACACACACACACATACACATACACACACACACAAGCTTTTTAAGAAACAACTATACAAACTGGGCGCGGTGGCGCACGCCTTTAATCCCAGCACTTGGGAGGCAGAGGTAGGTGGATTGCATGAGTTTGAGGCCACCCTGAGTCTACATAGTGAGTTCCAGGTCAGCCTGGACTAGAGTGAGACCCTATCTTGAAAAACCAAAAAAAAAAAGAAAGAAAAAAAAAAGAAACAACTCTGCAAGCTACAAGATAATGGAGTGATTAAGGGGAAAAAAAATTCAACCTAAAATTCTAAATGCAACAAAAACAGTTTTTAAATTAATTTATCTTTTAACAATTTCATATCTGTATATCATGCATTCTGTTCACATTCACCCCCATTACCTTCTTTTGTCCCCCCCCCCACTCCTGCTGAACCCCTCCTTAAAATAGTCTTTTTAAATGAAGTTAAAAAAGGGAGCTGAGGGCCAGGCATGGTGGTGCACACCTATAATCCCAGCACTCAGGAGGGAGAGGTAAGAGGATCGCCACAAGTTCGAAGCCACCCCGAGACTACACAGTGAATTCCAGGTCAGCCTTGGCTAGAGCGAGGCCCTACCTCCAAAAAAAAAAAAAAAAACAAAATAAACAAAGAAATGAATGGAGCTGAGGAGATGGCTCAGTGAGTAAAGTGCTGACCACACACACATGAGAACCTGAGTTCAGATCTCCAGTATTCACGTTAATACTCACACATGCACAGGGGAGCCGGGAGCTGAGACGACAGGCTCTAGAGAGCTTGCTAGCTAGTTAGCCTCGCAGAATCACCGAGCTCTGGAGTAAGTGAGAGACAATGTCTCCAACAGTAAGGTGGAGAATAACCGAGGAAGACACCACCCAACGTGGACCTCTGACCTACACACATGTGCATGCACAGCCACCGACACATGTGCCCGCACGTACAGATAAAATAATAAATAAAATGGAAATAAGGTCGGACATTCTGGTTCACACTTGTAATCCTAACATTCAGGAGGTGAGGCAGAATTGCCGTAAATTCTAGGCTTAGCTAGACCCTGTCTCGGAGAAAGAAAGAAAGAAAGAAAGAAAGAAAGAAAGAAAGAAAGAAGGAAGGAAGGAAGGAAGGAAGGAAGGAAGGAAGGAAGGAAGGAAGGAAGGAAGGAGAGAAGAGAAGGAAAGGAAAGGAAAGGAAAGGAAAGAAAAAAGAAAAGAAAAGAAAAAGAAAAAGAAAAAGAAAAAGAAAGGAAAAAGAAATGGGCTGACCGGGCGTGGTGGCCCAAGCCTTTAATCCCAGCACTCAGGAGGCAGAGGTAGGAGGATCAAAGTGAGCTTGGGGGCACCTTGAAACTACATAGTGAATTCCAGGTCAGCCTGGGCTAGAGCCTTCCTTGTAAAACCAAAAAAAAAAAGAAAAGAAAAGAAAAGAAAACAAGATCCAATTATCTATTTTTCATGAAAGAAGAGATACACTTTAAATACAAAGATACAGATAGATTAAAAATGAAGGTATTAAAAAAAAATGAAGGTATAGCAGCACAAGTCTTTAATCCCAGCACTTGGGAGGCAGAGAGAAGTAGGAGGATTTCTGTGAGTTGGAGGCCAGCCTGGGGCTGTAGACTGAGTGCCAGGTTAGCCTGAGTTACAGTGAGACCCTACCTCAAAAAAGAAAAATTAGGGGGCTGGACAGATGGCTCAGTAGTCAAAGGCACTTGCCTGCCAAGCCTAAGGATCTGGGTTCAATTCCCCAGGACCTACATAAAGCCAGATGCACAAAGTGGCGCATATGTCTGGAGTTCATTTGCAGTGGCTAGAGGCCCTGGCATGCTCATTCTTTCTCTCTCCCTCTCTCTCTCTCTCTTTCTTTCTGCTTGCAAATAAAATAAATACAATATGACAAAAAAGAAAGAAAAATGTGGAGGCTGGAGAGGTGGCTCAGCAGTTAAAGGCACTTACTTGCAAAGCCTGATGGCCCAGGTTCAATTCCCCATACCCACATAAAGCCACATGCACAAAGTGGCACATGCATTTAGACTTCATCTGCACTTGCAGGAAGCCCTGGCATGCCCATACTCATGCCCTCTGCCTCTCTTTTTCTCAAATAAATAAATAAATAAATATTTTTAAGGAAAAAAAAAAGAAAAATTAAAGGACTGGAGGGATGGGTCAGTGGTTAAGGCACCTGCCTGCAAAACCTAATGACCAGGGTTTGATTTCCCAGTACCCACATACAGCCAGATGCACAAAGTGGCACATGTGTCTGGAGTTTGTTTGCAGTGGTTAGAGGCCCTGGAACACCCATTCTGTCTTTCTCTCTCTCCCACTCTGTCTCTCTCCCCTTGCAAATAAATAAATAAAATATTTTTTTAAAAAAAAGAAGGAAGAAAAGGAAGGAGGGAGGAAGAAAAAAGAAGATACGCCAAACATTCATTTATCAAATAACTAAAATAAAAACATGTGAAAGAGAAACAGAAAAATTTTAAATGGATAGAAAATACTAAACATTCATTCTTAGAAAGGATCAATAAAATTAATCGCAGCTAATTATTTTTAGGGAGGGAGCAGAGAATGCAGCTGTCAAAATTAGAAAAACCAGAATGAAAGAACCACACTATTGATCCCTCAAAAAATTTTGAAGGAAAATGGGACTCTTGTAGACAATTTTCTTCCGCACCCTAGATAAAATAGACAAGTTTCTGAAAGACTAACAGACAAAAATGACACAGGAAAATGAAATTTGGGACAGCTGGCATCTGGTGTAGAACTAAATGAGTAAACCCTTCTCAGTCTAGGCCTCGTAGCCAGCTTCACTGGGGGATGCTATCAGACACTGAAGAAAGGGGGTCAGTGGAAGAGGGGCGGGGAGAAGGGGACCAGAACGAGTAATGAACAGGGTTGAGATCAAAATACATCTTAAATATTCCTTCCTTTTTTTTTTCTTCAAGGTAGGGTCTCAATCTAGTCCAGGCTGACCTGGAATTCACTCTGTAGTCTCAGGGTGGCCTTGAACTCATGGCGATCCTCCTACCTCTGTCTCCCAAGTGCTGGGATTAAAGGCATGCGCCACCACGCCCAGCCTTATTTTTTAAAGTTTTTTTTTTTTTTTTAATTTCTTTGCAGGCAGAGAGAAAGAGAGAGAGAGAGAAGACAGAGAGAAGGGGCGCAGCAGGGCCTGTAGCCACTGCCAATGAACTCCAGATGCATGCGCCCCTTGAGATCTGGCCTACATGGGTCCTGGGGAATAGAACTTGGCTTTGGTTCCACAGGCAAATGCCTTAACCGCTAAGCTATCTCTCCAGCCCTTCCTTATTTATTTGCAAACAGAGAGAAATAGTGAGAAGAGAGAGAGGACAGAGGGGAAGGGCATACCATGGCCTCCAGCTACTGCAAACAAACTCTAGATGAGTACACCACTGTGCATCTGGCTTTTACATGGGTACTAGGGAATCAAACCTGGGTTGTTAGGCTTTGTAAGCAAGCGCCTTAACTCTGTTCAAACGTTTCTAAAAGTTAACAATAGAAACAAAATAATGGGGCTGGAGAAATGGCTAAGTGGTTAAGGTGCTTGCCTGCGAAGCCTAAGGACCCATGTTTGACTCTCCAGATCCCATGTAAGCCAGATGCACAAAGGTGAGGCAAGCGCAAGGTCACACATGCCCACTAGGTGGTGGAAGTGTCTGGAGTTCAATTGCCATGGCTGAGGCCCTGGTATGCCAATTCTCTCTCTCTCTCTCTCTCTCTCTCTCTCAAGTAAAAAATTTAAAAAAATTAAATAAAATAATGGGGGGACTGGAGAGATGGCTCAGTGGTTAAAGACACTTACTTGTAAAAGCCTGACCACCCAGGTAACCATGTAAAGCCAGATGCATCCAGAATTCATTTATAGTGGCAGGAGGCCCAGGCTGGCCCATTCCCTACCGCCACCCCCCATAAATAAAAATAAAAAGAAATCAAGAGGGACTGTATAGATGGCTCAGCAGTTAAAAGCTCTTCCTGTGCAAACATGCAGAGGCCTGAGAGACCACTGAGGTTTGATTTCCAGGACCCAAACAAACAGCTGAGTATGGCTACACACGTCTGTAACCCTAGTCTTGTAGAGAAGAAACCCAAGAATCAGGGGTTCATGAAAAAACAAGCTCTGGAATCAGTAAGAGACTTGACTTATGTAAGAACGGGCTGCAGAATGATCTGTGGGGCATCTGATATTCTGCTCTGGCCTCCAGCTGTGAGCTCACAGAGTAGCATATGGACACACATACATGCACACACATAGGCACACATATGCACATGCACATACACATGCACACACACCACACCTTACACATAAACACATGCAAACATACACTCACATGCACACACACACACACACACACACCACACACATGCACACATACCCCACATCATACACACACACACACATCACACAGAGAGCAAAATAAAATAAAGAAACAATACTAACGACCCACAAATTCTCTCAAGAAGCAGAGAAAAGAGGGAGGGGCCCTTTTCATTCTTATGAGTCATCAAAATGCTGACACCAAAAATCAGATAAGGCTTTACAACAAAACTCTAGACCAGGGCTAGACAGATGGCTTAGTGATTAAGGCACTTGCCTACAAAGCCAAAGGACCCTGGTTCAATTCCCCAGGACCCACGTAAGCCATATGAACAAGGTGGCGCATGCATCTGGAGTTTGCAGTGGCTAGAGGACCTGGCATGCCCATTCTCTCTCTCTCTCTCTTTCTCTCTGCCTCTTTCTCTCTCCAATAAATAAATAAAAATAAAATAGTTTAAAAAAAACACTCTAGACCAATATTGCTCAGAAGCATAAATGGGAAAATCCTCAACAAAAATTTGAAAATCAAATGTGTTTGGCTTGACATTATTTTTTAGATCAGTATGGTTTACTATATTAAGACAATTAATGAGGAAAACCACATCACCATATATGTAGATGCAGAAAAAGCATTTGACAACATTCAACCCCTTGCTTGATTTTTGTTAAACCTACCAGGCAAACTAGTAATAGAAGAAGGGGCGTTTTTTGACCTGATGAGAAGCATTTACAAAACCCCTACACTTAACTTCACAGTGACAAGGTAAGAGCAAGGTAAAGCTGCCGGCCGTCACCCTGCCGTCGAGCATGGAGCTGGAACCCTCACAGGAAGATCCCGCAAGAGACTGCAAATCCATACGAAGAAAACCTATCCTAACTCAAAAACAATGAGGGGCTGGAGCGATTAAGGCGCTTGCCTGCAAAACCTAAGGACCCAGGTTTGATTCCCCAGGGCCCACACAAAGCCAGGCGCACAAGGTGGCACATGCATCTGGAGCTCATTTGCAGTGGCTAGAGGGCCTGGTGCACCTATTCTGTTTCTCTATCTATCTGTCTCTCTCTCAAATAAATAAATAAAATGTTTTTAAAACAATAAGATTATATACATAAAAGAGCCTAAGAGATCTGCCTCCCAAATCTAATGAATTCAGTATCACATGGTAGAAAGGCAATATAAGCTGAAAAAAGAAAAAAGAAAAAAACAAAGCACCTTGGGAGCCGGGAGGAAACTCGGTGAATGAAGCACTCACTGTTCAAGCCTAAATTCCTATGTTAGGTCCTCCTCAGACCCCAGGAGAAAGGTCAGAGGCCTTAGCAGGCTTCTGTAATCCTGGCACACTGGAAGTGAGGTAAGAGGAAGAGACAGGAAAATTTTCCGGAGGGCAGCAAAAAGAACAGTAGTAGGGTGAAATTTCAACAGCGAAGCTCGATCCAGACAGAGAAAGCCTAACTCCAATGAGACAAGGCAAGGATGACCTAGACGTCCTCTGACCTCAGCATGCGCACTATGGCACGCATGCGCCAGCACTCTCACATGCACACGAAATACACACACACACACACACACACACACACACACATGCACGCAGAAAACCCCAGTTGGATTTCTAGAACTAGCAACAACAAATCAGAAATTTAAAAAAAAAAAAATTAAGGAATAACATTCATGATGAGGCTGGGGATCACTCAGTCCTTAAGGACTTGCCTTACAAGCATGAGGGCCTGGGATTTGATCCCTGGAACCACATAAGATTGTCAGTGTTGGCATGTACCTGTAATCCCAGTGCTGGGGAGTCAAAGACAGGCGGATCCCTGGGGCTCACTGGCCAGCCAGTCTAGATGGACAGGTTAGCTCCAGGCCAGTGAGAGACTGTCTGAGAGGAAGTGGATGGCGCTCCTAAGACCCACCCCTAAGGTCTGGTCTGGTCTACATTGTGTATCAGCTCCAGCCTGAACTAACCTCCTCTGGGAGCAGTCCTGACGAAGGTGGACCATGAGGATCGACTATGGAGGGGCAAAGACACTTTATAAGGTGACAGAAATGTTCCAAATCTTAATGGGGTGTGGTTTTCACAGGCTCTTGAATTAATTAAAATTCAACAAACTGTACTTAAGATTCATGCTTTTCACTATAAATTATACTGGACCTGGACAGGTGGCTTGGCGGTTAAGGTGCTTCCTGCGAAGCCTAAGAATCCAGGTTCAATTCCCCAGTATTCACACAAGGCAGGTGCACAAGATGGCACATGTGTCTGGAGTTTATTTGCAGTGGCTGGAGGCCCTGGTGTGCCCATTCTCTCTCTTATCTGTCTATCTCTCTCTCTCTCTCTCAAATAAATAAATAAAGTGAAAACCATTTCAAAAAAAAAAAAAAGGATACTTAACTAAGTAGCACCTACATCACAAGGCTGTGCAAAGCAAGAAGAGACCACACAGCACAGGTACGGACAGGTGACGGTGCACAGTAGCATGCATGCTGCCCACCAAGACGGCCAGAATGACTGTGGTTGACAGGATGCTTCAGAAGGTGACTTCAGAAAAGTCAGAAAGAGGGGAAGCAAAAAACAAACAAACATTATTTGGCCACTGAAAATAGTTGCTATTTAGTGAAAGCTGTATGCCAAGAAGGTTCACAGGGAGAGCAGCTGAGTCCCAGAAGATGCCAGAAAAACAGTTCAACCGTCCTTTGTCCATCAAGGAGAGCACTAATCAAAATGCCAGAGTGGTTTTTTTGTTTGTTTGTTTGTTTGGGTTTTTTTTTAAAGGACTCAATCCGGATTTTTTTTAATTTTTTTTGTTTATTTATTTATTTGAGAGCGACGGACAGAAGGAGGCAGAGAGAGAGAGAGAGATTGAGAGAGAATGGGTGCGCCAGAGCTTCCAGCCTCTGTAAACGAACTCCAGATGTGTGCGCCCCCTTGTGCATCTGGCTAACATGGGTCCTGGGGAATTGAGCCTCGAACTGGGGTCCTTAGGCTTCACAGGCAAGCGCTTAACCGCTAAGCCATCTCTCCAGCCCTGTTTGGGGGTTTTCTGTTGTTTATTTTTATTTATTTATTTGAGAGTGACAGAGAAAGAGGGAGGGGGAGAGAGAGAGAGAGAGAAAAATGGGCGCGCCAGGGCTTCCAGCCACTGCAAATGAACTCCAGATGCGTGCACCACCTTGTGCATCTGATGTATGTGAGTCCTGGGGAATCGAGCCTCGAACCGGCGTCCTTAGGCTTCACAGGCAAGCGCTTAACCGCTAGGCCGTCTCTCCAGCCCCCCAGAGTGGTTCTGAACACCTGCCTCCTGAGCCTGGGAGCTCCTGCCACGGAGCCGCTACCACGAGGCCTGTAGCCGTGCTCTCTGTGGGTGTTGCCCTTTTCATGGGTGGAGACTTCAAAGCAGGTCTGACCTACAGCAATCTCAGCCGCGTGGCCCGTGCATTAAGAGACCCGTGTGACTAGGCCATCTGGATGTTAACTAGACCCAGACGGTAGGAAGTGAAGAGTGAGGAGAGAGGCAGAACTGAGGTTCCTCCAGACCTCACAATTCTTTGAGGAGTATCCAATTTGATATCTTACCATCATCAACCATGGAAATCCAGAGTTAAGAAAATCCATCGTCTCTTGTTCCCAAATCTATGCAAACAACGTGTGCTTGAGTAAAGTCCCCCACCCAGGGCTGGTGGGAAACCAGAAAGCATGGCTGCTTATCTGAACAGGCCTGGTCTTTCTGGACCGCAGGTGCACGGGGCTGGAATAATAATCCCTGGTTCGTGACACACATCCTGCTCCTATCTGCGAGGATGTAAGAAACAGCCGTGGTTTCATACAAGGCAAGTGCTCTCCTGAATCCTGTGTCCGTCAGCTTCTGGCTAAGACACTGAGAATTTAGCCAGTGCAAGCATAACAGGAAAAGAGAGTTTCCTATAATTTCCTCCGCCTTCCTCTAGCTCACCCTTAACTCAGTATGCAGACAGATGCCTTCCCCAAGCCAGAGCCATCACCCACATGACCCAGTGTCCACTGAGATTACCAAGCAGCCTCCCTGGACAGGTATAGCAGTCATCTTCCTGTGGCTGGGACCAGACACGTGACCAAAAGCAGTTTGTCAGGGGGGGAAAGGTTTGTCTTAGCTTACAGTGTCGAGGGGAAGCATTACAGGAGGAGGGACAGCCTGGCATAAACAAGACAGCAGGACATCTTGTTACATCAAAAGGGGAAGAAGGAAGCAGCCTGCCTGAGCAGCAGGGGAGGCTCGCCCTTCCCCTGCCCAGTGACACACCTCCTCCAGCAAGGCCCCACCTTCCAAAGGCTCCACTGGTTGGGCATCAGGTATGAGACTTAGTCACAAGCACGTGAGACTGTGGAGGACCCTTCACATTCAAACCACCACCATGGGGCTTTGTAATCTGAGCCTGATTTATTTCCTTCAATAAGAGAAAAGATGTAAGACCCTCTGAGCAAAACATGCCTAATATATATCACAATATTTATTTTTCATAGAATAATGGTTCAGTCTTCCGGGAAAGCTAGGAAAAGGCATCTTGTGAACACAGATGTAAATCCGTCCCTCTGAAAACCTCAGGGAATCTGTGTTCTTCCCCCAGCCCCCCCCCCCCCCATTACTATATGGCGAAATAAGCAGCTGACTTTCTGAAGGCATCACTTCCCTGGTTTCTTGTATAACCCTAAAGATAACATTAAGGGTGTGAGGCTCACACAGTGAATGGCTCCTGGAATGCCCAGTTTCTCAAATGGATGGTCAACCAGCACAGCAGGACACAGCCTCCGACCTGCAGGTACTTAGTTGGCTGGCTGATAAGGAACTGTTCAGAGCGTGCTCTAACTGCAGCGAGCAATTCCAAGGAAAAGGTGTGTGGCTGGGCTTAGGACGGGAGGCTTTCCCAAGGGACCTGTCCAGTTATTACAGCCTGTCTCCACCTAAGTTAAAAGAACCACGGAGCAGGGCAGGAGGTGAATTGGAGCGTCAAGAGATTTACAACTTAGCTCTTCAAGGGGAAGTTATTTAAATCAGAGCCATTCCTAATATTAATTATCCCCAGCATCTCACAGGTTCAGATTCACATGCAGCAAGAAACACAACACCTTTTAATTTTCCTACGTGTCCCTGGCACCAGTGATGATAAATCAGAAATACAGAGAAACCACACATGACTAACGAGCCAGCCCATTAACAAGGAGCAAAGATCATTTGCCAAGATGACTTACTCAGACATCATCACCTATCACAGCCAGTAATACCCAAGGAGCAGGCACAGAGGGCAGAGCACTGGGGCACATCATGCCAAAGCCACAGGCATTTGGGGACAACTGAAGGCATCCTCCAAATGCCTGCTATCCAGGCATGAAAGATTTTACTCATAGGAGTTCTACTCCCTTTCAAGTTAGCCACACACTTGCAAAATTATGCTACTTCTAAAGGACCTCTTTTGGGGGGGGGCTGGGGAAAGATGGCTTAGTGGTTAAGGCACATGCCTGCGAAGCCAAAGAACCCAGGTTCGACTCCCCAGTACCCACGTAAGCCAGAAGTACAAGGTGGCACATGCAGCTGGAGTGTGTTGGCAATGGCTGGAGACCCTGGTATGCTTATTCTCTCTCTCTCTCTCAAATAAATAAAAATGAAATATTAAAGGACCTCTTGGGTGGCTAAACTGTTAAGTCCCTAGACTTGACTGTTGTTCCTCCTCAGACTCCTTAGAATCCCAGGTGCACTTGGGGTGAAGGCCCAGCCTCAGTCACCAGCGACCTTTAAGTGCGAATTTATAGATGTTTAATGAAGCTGTTCATAAGTATCTGGGCCAACTAAATGCCAGTCTGCATGTAGGTGTTAGCATGGACCCAGACACAGAACGGTAAATGGATGGATGGATGTGGGGAAGGAAAGAGTGCCCCCTAAATGCTGGCCTCTAGGTCTGATCACGAAGACCAAAGCCCAGTCATAAACAGGAATTTTTCCCAAGGTCAAAGTTAATGAGCTTGAATCCAGGTTGGATTCTTAACAAGAATGCTGGGTAAGATGATACATGAAAGTCCTGGGCCACGTGGACAAAGAAGGTGGTAAAATTCCATCTATGCAGGTTTGTTTTTGTGGTTGTTTTAGCACCCAGATAAGCATTCTGGAATGAGGCCATATCTAACCTGAAGAAACGGACCTTTTATAGTTGGCCCAGAAGCACCATGTGGACTAGAGGCACCCCAACACTGGTACCCTGCACTCATGAACCTAGGCTGCTTGCTTCACTTTAATTTTTAGTTGCAAGCAGAGAAAGAGGGGGCGGGATTGACATGCCAGGGCCTCTTGTCACTGCAAACAACTCATATGCATACGCTAACTTATCCATCTGGCTTTACATGGATACTAGGGAATCAAACCCAGACCATCAGGCTTTCGAAAGTAAGCAAGTGCCTTTAACCTCTGAGCCGTTTCTCCAGCCCAATTCTCTTTAACAAATGCCCCTTTCATTAGCAGGGACCACTGAGGTCTCCCAGATTGCAACCCACCATTATTGGTCTGTGGACAGTGTGGATGCTTTCAATGGGATGTACCCCTAACAAGCTGCATGTTCTCAACTCTTGTCATGTGTGAGAAAAACTTGAACTTGACTCTGTTTAAAAAAATCTATCTATGGATAAGGACCCCAATTTCCTACATGATTTGAAGGGAAGGCAGCTAAAAAGCCTGCCCTCCTTCTGTTCTAGCCATGGGCTCAAGCTGGGGAGCTGCTCAAACCCATCTCCTAAGTCCAACCTGAATTCAAGGGCTGATTAAGTGAATGAGAATTTGAATATCTAACTTGTGGGCATGAGCTAGGGACACAACAGTGACTTTCATTGCCGTCAACTGCACCACATGACTTCCCTTGACTTCACTCAACGAAGATGTGCTGAGAACACATGCTCAGGTGGCCCTGACCAGCCTCACAGTCCACACAGCGGCCAGGGCAGGACACTAGTATCTACAATCGGTCTAACACTTCTGCCTCGTCCCATCCTACAGGAAGGCCCAGGCGGGAGAGGGGACAAGACACTTGAGAGGCCAACCACGTTCTCTGGGTCCGCCCTGCCCACCGCATTGCTTTCTCCAAGGTTCCAAAACCAGAGGGTGAGGAATATGGCCGGAGTAACAAAACGCCTCCTGATGCGCATGCGCCCAGAAGCTGCGGCTTCAGCCCATCTTATCAGCACACGCCTCGTGCCCATGTCCGTATCTCAAGGCAGAATGTTCATAAATATACTTAGCTGGTCCGGAGCCTGAGTGTCCAGCTGCCCCTCACTCTCATTTATCACCCTCTCTGATTCTGTCTCCACGTTTATTTTCACTTTCTTAAAAAAAAAAAAAATCTCATCTTATAAGCACAGGGCCCTTTTTATCTGATGCTAGCTCCCCTCTGCTCCTTGGGTCTAATCAATCCATGTCTAGAAATAAACAAACCAGAGACAAATGCCACAGTCCTTTTTGGGAAAACAGACACCTTTAAAGAGATCTAACCCCAGGCATGACACAGAGAGAAATGGGAACAAGAAGGAAATAAAGACACCTCCTGGCAGTAGCGACGTGACTTATTCCTCAGGTGGGATGGTGGGGACCACAACTCTGCTGAAGTTGAAGCCGAAAGCCCCACCCACCTTTTTCAGGCTGCTGGGGGATGCGGCGGTCAAACTCAAGAAGCCTGAAGAGACCGCAGATTTTCCAAGCATAGCAGTGAAATAGCACATAGACGGCTGCCCTTTCCATTCTGCGAGCTTGCCGTCTCCCACATAGCAGGAGGAGGCTGTGGAATACCAGCTGCAGGTGACTGCGAGCATGCCTCCAGCTACAACCAGGGATGTATGAAGATGACACATCACCACTCTAGATACCTGGCAACAACGTAGACCTCCTCCCACCATATTATCTCACACCCACCTGCGCAGCATAGTCCTCACACCTCCTACCAACCCCAGCCACTGAGAAAGTCGACACCCCCAGCCTCTGCTGGCAATTAAGACTGTCACATAGACAGAGAGAGAGAGAGAGAGCGTGAGATTCCCCTCCAGCCAACCTACCCCTCCTACCCCAGTGCCAACCCAGGTTTTCATAAGTGGGTCACTGCACCTCTTCTGAGAGGAACAGTAGTTAATTCTTAACCCTTTCAGGGATCCTTTGGAAAATCTGACGGCAGCGCTGGACATCCCATGAAAAACAGCACGCATGTCATTTACGTGCAATTTCACTGGTAGTTATAGCCTGCTTTGGAGGTCCAGAAGAGCAGACAGAACTAATGTACTCAGAGGCAGCTCTGACAAAGGGAGCTGCAGGTGGCCTAGGGGAACTGGAATAACAAAAGTCCCTTAACAAAAAGGGGAGAAATGATGCCCCTTGCTTAGCTCCTCCAAGTTCTAGCTTTCTATTAACCTCTGAGAACCCATGGAGAATTTGGGAAACTGAGAAGGGCTCCCGTGCACATACGCACACACCAGACTCAGCTTGTGTGTGGCTTCCTGTCTTGACTTCACAGTCTCCTGTGACTGTTAGTTACCGTCTCAAACAGGGCTCAGCTCAGGCTATGAGCAGATATAAATGAGGGCAAGGTGGGTGCTGGGAAGAAAGTTCCCAAAGAGGGAAGATGACAGCCAAACCGGCCAGACCCCTGTCTCCTTCTCGCCTTAGAAGTCCAAACAGGCCTGCTGACTTCGCGCAGCACAGCCAGAAGTCCAGACCCATGCTGCTCCTTTCCCTCGGGAGTCCACTGGAAGGGGACAGCGCCCTCTCCTTTCCAGGGAGAAGACCCTGGCCCACTGCTGTGTCCACAGCCCCCTCGTGGCCCGGGGGTGTCACTGCAGGCCCCTCTGCATTGCTGAGCACACCTTCCACAGGCCCCTCTAGCTGGGATGGAGCACAATATTCAAGGACCAGTGGTCACTTGGCAACTGTCTCCAAGCCATGGTTGAGGCTGTGTTTGTTTTTGATTCCTTAAACTAAGGCTCTGACTTAAAGTGATCCTTCTAAATCCCTCCGCGGCCCCATGCCTACAGGGAGTCCGTCCAAGACCGGCATCATTAAGCCAATAACCTCAGAACTTCTGTAACATTTCTGCGGCCTTACTGATCACGCCTTCCTGCATCACATGCGATCATGTACAATGGTTCCAAAGCTCCACAGAAACAGCAGGAAATGCACAACATCTCTGGTTTGCAGGGCGCTGACTGGATTACAAGATATTTGCTGGGACACCAAGTACCTCACAAATCCTGGGTTTCAGATCCTACTGGGACTTGGGGGGGAAGTCAAGCCTTAAGAAGACACAGTGAGAGACACTGTTTCCAGGGGTTCTCGAGTCTACAAATGCACACAGCGGGCAATGCCCACTAAAGCAAAATGAACTCTGGTCTTCCTAAGCAGCCCATGGAAGGAGGGAGGAGTGCAGAAAAGAGTGGAGCTCACCTGGGCTGGGGACTCAACAGGAAAGATCATTCTGGAGGTTAAGACCATTGGTAGATGCTCCAGTGGCGCAATCGGTCAGCGCGCGGTACTTAGAAGACAGTTGGGAAAGCGTGGGGAACCATGTACGGCATCCGTAGGTTGGGGGGAGGGGGCGGGGAATAGAAGAATACCGGGAGGAGAAAGGAAAGTTTGGGGAGGGTCTGAAGGGCTTCAAGTAGTCCAGGTGCAAACGAGCTGGGAAGGGGGAAATGCACGGATGGAAACCTAAGGTCTTTGGGGGCCACGACGAAGCGTACGTACCTCCTTGATTTTCTCCCGCTGGGCTCGCACTAGGCTCTGGGTCTCCTTACTCTCATCAGTCCTTGTCCCCAAGACCGGGTGGCGAAGACGGCTCCGGAATGCGTTGAAGTCAAAAGTGTCTCCTCCCTGGACCTCATTTCGGTGTCCGGTGGGGCCGGTGCGCCGCAGCCACCCTTTCCTACGGCGGGGACCGGCCTGGCTCCTGGGGTTGTTCTCACCCGGGGCCGGCGCCGCGGGGGCCGGGTTAGGAGGTGACTCCTGCTCCTGGGCTGGCTGGTGGCCAGTGATTTCGGCCATCACCTCCACGCCGGGCTGCTGGGTCCGGGGGACCAAGAAGAGGCGCTTGAGGCGAGAGGAGTGGGGCAGCAAGAAGAGGGCCCCGAAGCACAGGGTGACGAGGCCCGAGAGGAACAGCAGGAAGACGAACTTCTGCGGCAGCCGCAGCCCCCACGGCGAGGCGGGGACGAAGCCCGGCACTTTCCTCATGAGCATCGTGGCCTGGCCCCGAGCTGGGGACCGTCAGCTCCTCCCGGGATCCCGGAGGTCCACGGGGACCGGGCACGTGACCGCAGGGGGGCTCGAGGAGGAAAGGGGTGCAGTGGTGCCGCCTGGGGTCGGGGAGGTAGAGGGAGGGGGGTCCCTGAACAGGGCTGGTCACCCCGAGTTTCACCGGTTCGGGGACCGTCCCGGAAGTTCAAGGAGTTTGGATCGAGTCCTCCCGCGCTGGTGCGGGAGCACCACGGTTTCGGCGGGGCCCGGGCTAACCGGGCGGTACGGCTCGGGGCCCGGGCCCGCAGTGACCAGCCGAGCGCCGCAGCTTTCCTTCCCCCTTCTCCGGCCGCTCCCCGCAGCGCCGAGTCGGCGGTGCCCGTGCGCTTTCCCGCGCTGGGACCGTCACAATCCGTCCGCGGCGCCCGGGCTGTCGGTGCGCAAGGGCTCCGGGTGCGCAGGGGCTCCCGCAGGCCCCAGCCGGGCAAACGTCCTTATTCCCTCGGCCTCCCTTCCGCGCTCACCGCCGCCCAAAGTTTCAGCCACAGAAGCAGTTTGCAGAGGGGGGCCGGCTGAGGGGGGCGAGGCGATAGCGGGGGTGGGGGGCAGCGCCGCTCCCGGAGCGCGCGCACCCACCCGGGCGGGTCGCGACAGCAGCCGGGCTCGGCGATCGGGACACGTCCACAACTTTGCTCGGTGGCGGAGCGTGCACCGGAGCGCGGGGGAGAGGTCGGGGTGCGCGAGCGACCACTTCCGAGATGGCAGGGCAAGGGGGCGGGAGTGTGGGGGGGAAGGACCCCCTTCCCCAGGAGCGCAGAAGATGCTCGAGCCGCGGGGTCCAGAGCCCTGTGCCTCCCTCGACCAAGCCCCGCGGCTGGGCGGGCTGCAGCTCCCGCCCCGACAACTCGGGAGAGGGCTCCGGGCTCCCGCCGGGATCACCTGTTCCCGAGCCCCCTCCGGCTCCGCGCCGCGCGCAGTCCCGGCTGCGCCTCCCCCGCTGCAGCTGGCGGCCTCGCAGCGGCCGCTCCAGACGGGGCCGCCGCAGGCTGAGCCGCCGCCGCCGCCGCCGCTGCCGAGCCTGCGCCCCACACGCGCGCACACCCGCCCGGACGCCTCCGCCGCCGCCGCTCGGGCTTTCACTGCGACAGCGCCCGCCGCCCCGCCTCCCGCCGGGCCACGCCCTCAGGCCACGCCCACCTGCGCGCACCCCGCGGTCCGGCCTTTCCACCACTGGCGGCGGTGGCGCCGCAGCCAGGCCGCCGATAGCCTCGCGTCTCTGGGTAGCCGGTGCCAAGAGCCCGGCCAGGGTGGGGAGACGTGCGGGGACTCCAAGCCACGCCCCCTCCCCCCCAAAGGGCCAGCGCCGCGTACACTCCCCCATCCCACCAGCGCCAATGGTCCAGCTGCGCGGGGTTGGCGAGGGCGGGGTGGAGAGCGGAGCGAGGTCATTGGCTGCCTCGTGAGGGATCCCCGTTGGGCCACAATCGCCCCATTGGTTTCTGCCCAGCATTTGCTGGACTAGGAGCGACCGAGATACCCCTCCACCTCCGCCCGCGCTGCTCTGGGTCTGGGTACCCCCCTTTCCCTAAAGGACAGGGAACAGGGTTAGTCTGGAAAGGTTCTGCCCATCGTTGGGTAACCCTGTCACCTCTCAGGGTCAGCTGAAAATGGTCAAATTGCTGGCAACCTTGCACCCTGGAGGCTGCCCTGAGATGCTCAGAGCTTATGCCAAGTCGTGGCGGTGCCGCTGTGGCAGGCTGGAGGATTGGGGTGGCCGGACCAAACCCGAGAGCTGTAGCCGCAGCTGGGTCTGGCTAAGGCAGTGTTTGCACTGACCCATGCAAATCACTGCTCCGTCCTCCCTTTCCCGCAACTCAGTACAAGGCCAAGGCCCTTGGGTGGGGCCGCCAGAGATGATAGCCCCAGCCCCAGAAGCAAGGAGAGAGACCAACCTGGACCTGTTCACACACCACATACGTCATATGATATGCATGTACCTAGATACCCACATGTGTGCTTCTGTGTATACAGAGGCAGGCATGTGGATGTGTGTTTGAATGCAAACATACTAAATTTCCGTATGGATACTCAAGCAAGTATGCCAAAGTAAACATAGACATCTGTGTATTAGCAAAACACTGACATGGGGCTGGAGAGATGGCTCGCCAGTTAAGGTACTTGCCTGCAAAGCCTAAGGACCCAGGTTCGATTCCCCAGTACCCAAGTAAAGCCAGATGCACAAGGTGGTGCATGCGTCTGGAGTTTGTTTTGCAGTGGGAGGAGGCCCCAGCATGCCATTTTCATTCTCTCTCTCTCTCTCTCCCTCTGTCTCTCTCTCTCTCTGCCTCTTTCTCAAATAAAGTATTTAAAAACACTGGCATGCACGCACAGAGACCCACTAAGATCACAGGTACCTTCTCAAACACACATATGTACATATTGGCACGTGTGACCCAACTCCAGAGGCCTGGCGTTCCTCTCTGGACTCCGTCTGTGTCTCCCCTTCTGTTCATCCTCTCCCAGGGCGCAGCAACATCATGCTGTGTGGGTCTTTCATGCAAAACACTTTATAGAGACAAATAACAGCAGAGGGAGAGACAAATTAAGAGGTGGAATAGGCAAGAGGGAAAATATCTGCTTTCAGCTGCAATTTAAAATGAAATTCAGCGTTGACGAGACAGAAAATACTGCAGGGAGGACTCTTCCGATGGAAAAGGCAGCCCAGGCCGGCTCTCACCTCATAAATCTTGCTTCTTTCCTGAGGCCTACTGGGGATGAACCACTGGGAATTAGCCATCTTCTAACCCTGGCCAGGCCACAGACAGAACACCCACTCCTGACATTTAAATACCCCTGTCATATAAATTTCTTTCAACTGAAAATGAAAGACTGCTCTGGTAACAGGTGCAAATATGTTGGTCACTGGAGATGAAAAAAAATCCCTCCCAAGCCCACAAATACACCTAGTTTAAATGTAAATTTCTACCTCAAATGTTTCAGTCTCTTGTGAGTATGACTGGCTGGAGTCAGCTTCCTAGGGCCACCTATGAACACCAGAGATAAGCGTGTGAGCCTTGCATGCAGGAGCCCAGAGACCTGGCCTCGCCTCCCCTCCCCCAGACTTCTCTTGCCCACGCTTCCCACTGGGTCGCACAGACAACGACTGGTTTGTCTTTGGAGAAGCAGACAAGGGCTTAGCATTTACTGGAGCCCTCGTCAGCAGGGTTCCCCAGTGAGTGTAGGGGGGCCTCCGAAGGTAGGATCCAGAAGGGGGCCAAGTGCTTGCTGTGATGGGTCTCTAACCAGTCCCACAGGGGGCAAAGTTGGGCCACAGAGTGCCTTGGCTACAGAACCAGAGCCCATGGCTGCAAGTACATTTCAACCCAATAGAATGTTGGGGATCCTCTCCCCCCACCATGGCCTTTGCTTCTGGCTACCAAGCTCTCTGAGACCCTGAAGTACTCCTGCCCCGCCTTTAGTCCCTGGAGATTCATGTACACCAGGCTCTTCTCAGCCTCGGTTTCTTTCTAATGACGTACTATGTCCCAGCAGACACAGAGACCCTGTGGCCTGCTCACGTCTGTGACTGCCCTGAATGAATGAGTGGATATCCACCTACAGACAAGGAAAGCGAGGCTCAGGGAAGGCCATGGTAGTGAATGCTTTCTAGGTGCTGAACGTATACATCCCTTCTACTTTTCAGAATAATCTTAGGCGGCAGATGTTATTAATAGCCCCATTTTACAATAAGGCTCAGAGAGATTTGGGATCAGTGGATAAGTCTCTGTTTTAGTCAACATCTTCAGGAAAACAGAACCAACAGGATATATGAAAACAGATTTAGGCGCTGGGGAGATGGCTCAGTCGGTAAAGTGCTTACCTCACAAGCATGAGGACCTGAGTTCAATCACCCAGTACCCACATAAAAATACTGGGTGTGGGGTTGTAGAGATGGCTTAGCAGTTAAGCCAAAGGACCCAGGTTCAATCCCCCAGTACCCATGTAAAGCCAGATGCTCAAGGTGGTGCATGCATCTGGAGTTCGTCTGCAGTGGCTGGAGGCCCTGGTGCAGCCATTTTCTCTATATATATCTGACCCTCTCTCTCTCTCTCTCTCATAAATAAGTAAATAAGTTTATTAAAAATGAAAAATGAAAGTGCAGGGTGTGATGGTATACATTTGTATACCATCTCAGCACTGGGGAGGTAGAGACAGGAGGATCTTTGGGGCTCACTGACCAGTCAGTCTAGCCTAATTCGTTAGCTCCAAATCAATAAGTGACCCTGTTTCAAAAACAGGTGGGGCTGGGTATGGCGGTACTCGCCTTTAATTCCAGCACTCAGGAGGAAGAGGTAGGAGGATTGCCGTGAGTTCGAGGTCAGCCTGAGACTACAGAGTGAATTCCAGTCAGCCTGGGCTAGAGAGAGACCCTACCTCGAAAAGACAACAGCAGGGCTGGAAAGATGGTTAACAGGTGCTTGTCTGCGAAGCCTAAAGACCCAGGTTCGATTCCACAGTACCCATGTAAGCCAGATGCACATGGTAGTACATGCATCTGGAGTTCGCCTGCAGTGGCTAGAGGTTCTGGCATGCTCATTCATTCCCTCTCTCTCTCTCTCTCTCTCCAATAATTACATAAATCAAAAAACAAATTAAAAAAAAAAACAACAAAAACAGGTGAGTGGCATTCCTGAGGATGGCACCAGAGGTTGTTCTCGGGCCTCCGCATGTCCATACACACGTGCCTGTACTCATATGAACACATGCGCTGAAAACACACCACACAAGCACTTAAAAGCACTTACAAAAAAGAAAGATTTAGTCCAAGGGGTTGACCCATATGAGCATGAGTATGGAGGCTGAGAAGTTCCTCACTATGCGGGTTGAAGCTGGAGCCCCAAGCAAACCAGAAGTACAGTTCAGTCCAAACCAGAGCCCCAGCACCTTGGAGATGGAGACACAATAGTGTGGACCTAGGGCTGAGTGACAAACCCAGAACAGGGAGGACGGATGTGCTAGAACAGATGGTGAACCTGCCTTGGCCCTTCTGGTACCTCTGGCTCTGTGCAGGCCCTTGTGAGTTGGCAATGCCCCACGCATGGTAAGACCAGACCTTCACTCAGTCCACACATTCAACCCTCCCCTCCCCGAAATGCCCTCCGAGACAGTCCCAGAAATGGTGTCTTACTCACTATCTGAGCATCCCTCCGCCCAGCCAAGCTGACACATCCAATTCACATCACAGTATCTTTCTCAGTTTAAGTCAGAAATTCAAGTGGGACTGGAAACACAAACCAACAGCCATTTCTAAAAATCTGTTCTGTTCATGAACACATTTTCCAGTGAGATGGTATGTATTGTGATGATCCAAGATGGACAGAGCATGGTCCCTGTTATGATTAGCTCACTCATTCAGAAAAGAAGTATTTCGAACACCTACTATGTGTCAGGACCAGTGTGGCTAGGGATACAGCCCTGGATAAGACAAAAAGCTTCCCTTCAAGGGACTTCTTGTCAGAAGGGCAATGAAGGTGGGTTTGGCCTGTGGGGAAAGGAACCATCTGCTAACATACCCTGCCCAGCCTGCAGAGCAGCCTCCTTTGATGTAGAACTTTAGACACCAATTTGACAGATGTGGAAACTGAGCCTCTAGGCGTAGCGTGATTTGCCCAGAGCCACACAAGGAATAACGTTCCAATATGATTCAAATAGTAGTCCCATCTAATTCCATAGTTATGCGTTTCTACTCATGACATTAGTAACCACTAAGAGTACAGGCACAGCCGGGCATGGTGGCACACACCTTTAATCCCAGCACTTCGGAAGGCAGAGGTAAGAGGGTCGCCATAGGGTTCGAGGCCACCCTGAGACTGTGTAATGAATTCCAGTTTAGCCTGGGCTAGAGTGGGACCCTACCTCGAAAAACAAATTAAAAAAAAAAAAAGAGTACAGGCACTTGCTATGGAACAGGGCTCTTTTCAAAGTGTGTTAGAGAAAGGCCAGGAATGTTGACTCATGCCTGGAGACACAGCTCTCAGGACTGCCACAAGTTCAAGAGATCCTGTCTTAAACCATCAGGCAAACAAACAAATGTATTGCAAAAACTCACTTAGTGAGCCCTTAAAACCACCACCAAGACAGATACTATTAGTACTGACATCTTGTGGGTTCAAAAGCACAGAGATGGCAAGGAAATTGCCTAATGTCACACCACACCGCTGAGCAGTGGCAGAAGGAGGACAGGAATTCAGAGAGTTGGGGTCCGAAACCCTCCACGGAGGACAGTCCACTGCCTCCCGTCTGCAAGGCTGTAAGAGCAGGAGCTGCAGGAGGTCAGGGCAGGGAAAGGACGCAGAGGCCCTGGCTCCAGTCCCCAGCACCGCACAGAGAAAGCAACAGAGAAGCAGCCAGTGTGTGTCCAACGTACAGAGCGTGATGGGGAACATACCAGAAACAGCACTGCTTAGGGTAAGGGTGGAAGTGTGGTAAGGGGTGTGGAAGTTGTGTTCAGATGAACTTCTTTTTTCCTTTGGTGGTACTGAGGATAGAACCCAGGGCCTCACCCATGCTAGCAGTCAAATGCTCTACGACTGAGCTACAACGCCATCTCTCTTTTTAGTTTTGAGACAAGAGACAGAGTCCCACTAAGCTGCCCAGGCGAGCTTTGAACTTTTGATCCTCTTACCTCAGCCTCTCGAGTGGCTGGGATTATAGGACTTTGCACTACCAGGCCCAGCTAGACGAACATTTTTAAAGGCTGCGTTGGTGGCTGGACAGATGGCTTAGAGGTTAAAGATTCTTGCTTGCAAAGCTTGCTGGCATGGGTTCAAGTCCCTAGCACCCATGTAAAGCTGGATGGAAAAGGGCTCATGCTGGGCTGGAGAGACAACTTAGCAGTTAAGGTGCTTGCCCGAGAAGCCTAAGGACCCATGTTCCACTCTCCAGGTCCCACCTTAGCCAGATGCACAAAGGTGAAGCAAACGCAAGGTCGCACATGCCCAGTAGGTGGCGCAAGCTTCTGGCGTTCCATTGCAGTGGCTGAGGGCCTGGGGTGCCAATTCTCTCTCTTGCTCACTCTCGCTCTGTCTACAAAGCAAAAATAAAAAAGTGGCACATGCATCTGTGGTCCCAAAAACTTAAGAAAATGAGGGAAAAGACTTAAGAAAACGAGGAACAGAACTACAAGTATCCAGAGCTAGTGGGCTGCAGCAGAAAGAGGCCGTGTCTCAAAGGAAATAGAAGAAGAGTGCAGAATCTTGAGGTTCTCCTCAGATCTCCACACCCTTACCAAGGCATGTGCACGTGTACACACACACACACACACACACACACACACACACACACGAGGCTGTTCTGTTCTGTTCTACAGAACAGAAAATCTAACAGAAGATGGATTGGAGGAGGGGGCCACCTCTAGAGTCTACTGCCGTAGCCTGTGTTTGCTGGACTGGAGGTGGGAGTGGTCAGACGAACACTGGAAAGACAACTGTGCCTTGACCCACAGGGAGGCTCAGCGCCAGCTTCCAGGGCTGCGGCTCCTCAGCTAAGACCGGAGCATGAGCGGCCTGTAGCGGACTGCAGGCTCTCCTGCGCTGAGCAGGCGCCAGGCAGGCAGCAGCTGAATCTGACTCTCCAGTGGTCATTAGTCCCATTTAGAATCATGGGTTGAGATAAAGCCAAGGTCTGTCCTGTGATAACCATCTGTCTATCAGGCAGCACCCTAATGGCCTCTAGACAAATTCACCCCCCTCCTCCCCCCCCCACACACACACATAGGAGAGACTCAACTAGGGAGGGTGATCCTTGAAAGCATGCCAGTTACTTCTGAAAACAAATGGCTCTGCGGCCACCCAGCAGACTGCAGAGGCCAGCCAATACCTCACTGTGCTGGGGGCCAATATTGGGGTCACAGAGTCAGAACACCTAGCCTCAACTCTACAAAAAAAAAAAAAAAATCATCCTTATCCAGGTGTGGTGGTGCACGCCTTTAATCCCAGCACTAGGGAGGCAGAGGTAGGAGGACTGCTAACAGTCAGAGGCTAGCCTGAGAATACAGAGTGAATTACACGTCAGCCTGGGCTAGAGCAAGACCCTATTTTGAAACAACAACAAAAGACAAAAAGAATCAGCCTGCTTGGGCTTGGGGGCACACGCTTGCCATCCCAGCATTCAGGAGGCCAAGGTAAGAGGTGCTCTAGTTCAAGGACAGTCTAGGCTACCTAGCAAGACCCAGTGCGGGTTGTGGAGATGGTTCAGTGGGTAAGAGCACTTGCTGTGCCACCATGAGGGCCTGAGCATGCACATTAAGAGGGGGGCGGGCCTGGAGAGATGGCTTAGTGGCTTCCGGGCACTTCCTGGGCAAGCATGATGACCACTGAGTTCAATCTACCACAATCTACATAAATAGCAGGGCGTGGCCACACAAGTTCATCACCTTAGTGTCAGTGTCAAATAAATAAGCAGATGAGCTATGTGTGTGGGGGGGGGTGTCAAGAGACACTATCTTCCATCTCCACACACACACACACACACACACACACAGAGAGAGAGAGAGAGGGAGAGAGAGAGAGAGAGAGAGCCAGGCATAGCAGCACACAGCTCTAACCCCAGCACTGAGCAGGGCAGAGGCACAGGATCCCTGGGTCTCCCAGGTCAGTCAATCTAATGGTAAAACAGTAAGCCCCAGGTCCAGTGAGGGACTCTGTCTCAGGGAAATAAGGCAGAAGAGCAAAGCACTCGATGCCTTCCTGGGACCTCCGCCCATGTACACAGCACGGACATTCCCTCTCCCATGTCCATACACGCATACCACATACTGCACACACACACGCATACACACACACACAAAACGTCAGAAAGAACCAGCCATGCCTAGTTGCCTAGTGACACACAAGAGAGCAGCCCAAAGAAGGCAGCAGAGCCCCCAAGTTGCAGGGGAAGCTGCGGTTTCAAACACTCTGTCCATGGTCCCGGTGAGGATGCTAACTCATCAGACTGTAGAGTCCGACGTTATTACCAAAGATATGGTCCCTGCCTGAGTGATAACAGTCGGGACTGCTGATGAAGTCCTATTGTGCCGAGTGCTGCCCAGGGAAGCCTCCCCTCTCCGGGAGCTTGGGGTAAGGTAGCCCAGTGGTGAAGAGCTGCAGGCTTTCAAGCCAAGGCCCAGAGTGCGCAAGTAACCTGCAGTGAGACGCAGAGCCGAGGTGGCCCTCAGTAATGGAGGAGCCCAGCTGAGGAGGCATCTACAAACGCAGGCGAGGTACGTGTAGCAGCAGACTGTGGAGATGAGAACCTCGCTGTCATTGTGAGGACGCCACGAAATCATCCGCGTGGATGTCTGAGCCGAGTGCCCGGCGTGCAGCAGGAATGGAATATTAGCTATTATTATTTATGGTACTGGTACTCTTTAAAGGGGGCGTGTAAAAAAAATATCTTTCAACCTCATAAAAATGCAGTTCCAAACGCTTACACCAAGCCTCGTAAAGCTAGAAGTAAAATAGTGTCTTTAAAATGCAACCCTGACATAATTTAGTCACCTGCTTCCACTCACTAAGATCAAGGAGGTTTTGTTTGTGTGTGTCTGTTTTGTTAATGTTGAAGCTCGCGGTTCTATGCCAGGCCTCAAAGTGTCTGCCTTCTAGAATCAGCATGGAGAGAAGAACCAGGGGCCAGAGGCAGGAGCAGCTGGAACGACTGCTTAGAACAAAGAGTCATGGGAAATTCACTCAAAACTTCCCTTTTACCATTCAGCTCCAGACACATGCACCACTTGGTGCATCTGGTTTTACGTGGGTCCTACAGAAGCAAACCTGGATCATCGGACTTCGCAAGCAGGCGCCTTAACCACTGAGCCATCTCACCAGCCTGATGGACTCTTCTTGTTCACCACTGTGTTTGCCAGGGAGCTGACCTGTGAGCTTCTGGGTGATTCTCCTGTCTCCACAGCATTACAGATACTCACACTACAGCATCAGGCTTTACGTGGGGTCTGGGGTCACGTACTCATGCTTGCCCAACAAGCACTTTTTCCAATGAGCCACCTCCCCAGCTTCCAGTCTATGTATTTTAAAGAAATTAAAAAAAAAAAAAAAAAAAAAAAAAAGCTAGCCGGGTGTGGTGGTGCATGCCTTTAATCCCAGTACTTGGGAAGTAGAGGAAAGAGGACCTCCATGAGTTCAAGGCCACCCTGAGACTACATAGTAAATTCCAGGTCAGCCTAGGCTAGAGCAAGGCCCTACCTCAAAGAAAAAAAAGAAAAAAAGAAAAAAACCTGGCTTGGTGTCACAACCCTAATTCTAGCACATTCAGGTGATGAAGGCAGGAGGACTGTTAGTTGGAGGTCAGCCTGGGCTACACAGTGACAGACTGCCTCAAAAGCAACAAAAGGGAGTTAGGCATTTAGCTCCGAGGAAGAACACTTGCCTAGCATACACAAAGCCCTGGGTTTAGTCCCCATCAGCAGGGGAAGATGCAACAACAAAAAAAAAATGTTTAAAAATAAAAGTTAAGGCTGGGTATGGTGGTGCACGCCTTTAATTCCAGCACTCGGGGAGGCAGTGGCAGGAGGATCGCTGTGAGTTCAAGGCCACCTTGAGACTACATAATGAATTTCAGGTCAGCCTGGGCTAGAGCCATACTGTATCTCAAAAAAAAAAAAAAATCAAGTTACCCATGTTAGTGGTGCACACCTTTAACCCCAGCATTCAGGAGGCTGAGGTAGGAGAATCACAGGGAGTTTGAGCCTGGGACTATAGAGTGAGTTCCAGGTCAGCCTGGGCTAGAGGGAAACCCTACCTTGAAGCAAACAAACAAACAAAGATAAAAAAAAATAAAACGCTTAACCACACCCTTCATTTGTCCAATATTTCTGCATCAAGGAAAAAAAAGTGTGTATCGTAGGATTGTCCCGCCCCCTTGTGGTTGAATAGTGTCATGTGATGAGTCTAGGCCAATGACCTGTGAGCAGAAATGACAGATGCCACTTTTAGGCCAGAGCATTTATTTCCGTGCAATGTTCTCCAGAGCTGTGGCTTGTCCACTAGCCAGCTGATTGACAGGAGGTGGGAGGCAGCTCCCGCATCAGCAGGGTCCCCGTGGGACTGTCTGCAGCCCGCATTGGCTGCGCTGCCCAGGAACTTACATGAGATGTTAATGCATGCTGTGTTGGGTCACTGAGCTGTCTGAATTTTTGAGCCACTATGTTTTTAACTTTCAAAACCTTTTTCAAAAGATAAAATTTAATTTTATAATAAGTTTTAATCACATGCCTGTAATCCCAGCACTTGGGAGGGAGGCAGAGGATCAGGAACTACATAGGAAGTGCAAAGCCAGCCTAGGTTACATGAGATCCGGACTCAAAAGAATTATTTAGGGCCAGAGAGATGGCTTAGCAGTTAAGGCACTTGCCTTCAAAGCCAAAAAAGACCCAGGTTCAATTCCACAGAATCCACATCAGCCAGATGCACAAGATGGAGCACGTGTCTGGAGTTCATCTGCAGTGGCTGAAGGCCCTGGTGTGCCCATTCTCTCTCTCTGTATCTGCCTTCTTTCTCTCTCTCTCCTTTCTCAAACAAATAAATAAAATATTAAAATTATTTAATCCAATACATGAAAATATTATTTGGGGGTTGGAGATGTTTTAGGGTTAAGACACTTGCCTGCAAAGCCTAATGATTTGGGTTCAATTCCACAGTACCCATGCATCTGGAGTTTGCTTGTAGCAGCTGGAGGTCCTGGTATGCCCATTCTCTCCCCTTCTCTCTCTTCTTGAAAATAAATAAATTTTAAAATATTATTTCGTTTATCATTAGAAAAATCATGTATAGCTGGGCATGGTGGCACATGTCTTTAATCCCAGCACTTGGGAGCCAGAGGTAGGAGGACTGCTGTGAGTTTGAAGCTACCCTGAGACTACATAGTGAATTCCAGGTCAGCCTGAGCTAGCATGAGACCCTACCTCGGAAGACCAAGAAGAAAAAAAGAAAAATTATTTATGACAGGCATGGTGGTGCATGCCTTTAATCGAAGCACTCAGGAGGGAGGCAAAGGTAGGAGGATCACTGTGAGTTTAAGGCGAGCCTGGGACTACAGAGTGAGTTCAAGGTTATCCTGGGTTACAGTCTCTACTTCAAAAAAGGGGGAAGGGATGGAGATATGGCTTAGTGGTTAAGGCACTTGCCTGCAAAGTCTAAGGACCCAGGTTCAGTTCCCTAGTACCCACATAAGCCAGATGCACAAGGTGGCACATACATATGGAGTTCATTTGCAGTGGCTAGAGGCCCTGGCACACCCATTCTCGCTCGCTCTCGCTCTCTCCCCCAACCGCTCTCAAAATTAAATAAATAAATAAAATATTAAAAGAAAAGAAAAATAATTCACGAGATAGGTGACATTCTTTATTACAGGCAAAGTCGTTGTAATCTCATGTGGGTTTCTCCTTCACATGCTTCTCAGTTCAGACCAGCCCTGTTTCCCATGAGCCCTGCAGAGTCGGAGGCTACCAGGCTAGACAGCAGTGGGTGATGACACTTGGGTGAAACACACTGTTCTATGTCGTTCTGAATAAATCAGCCCTGAGCTTGTCCAAAGGAGCTTTACAAAGGAAACCCCGAATCTCCTAAGATGAGGTGTGGAAAGAATTCACATCCATTTTCTCCTTACTTAGTGTGTAGTGTGGGACTTTTCTTTCCTGCTTTATAAACTGTGCCCATTTCCTTCCTTTGGCTGGTCCATTCACCCCTGTTCAAGAAGGGAGGGAGGGAAGAAAAAGAGAGGGGAGGTCTGGGGAGACAACTCAGTTGAGAAAGTGCTTGTCTCACAAGCTGGAGGACCTGAGTTTGATCCCCAACACCCACATAAAATACTGAGCATGACAGCACTTGCCTGTAACCCCAGCTCTGGGGAGGTAGACAGGTGGATTCCTTGGCTCACTGGCCAGCCAGTCTAACCTAATCAGTGAGCTTCAGGCAATGAGAGACGCTGTCTCAAAAAGAGGTTAGCCAGCCATGGTGGTGCACATCTTTAATCCCAACACTCGGGAGGCAGAAGTAGGAGGGTCACTGTGAGTTTGAGGTCATCCTGAGACTACATAGTGAATTCCAGGTCAGCCTGGGCCAGAGTGAGACCCTACCTCAAAAGAAGAAGAAGAGGAAGAAGGAAGGAAGGAAGGGAGGAAGGAAGAAGGAAAAGAAAAGAAAAGAAAAGAAAAGAAAGAAAGAAAGAAAGAAAGAAAAAGGAAAGGTGCATGGTGTTCTTGAGGATGACATCTGGTCTCCACAAACATGTGCACATGCTCCCACACATCTACTAAAATGCAAACATACACAGGCACACCACACACAGGTAGGAGGAGTGAAGAAGAGAGGGAAGGAGGGAGAGAGGGGAAGGAGGAAGGGAAGAAAAAAGGAAGGGAGGAAGGAAGGAAGTTGAAGGCAGGTCTAAAGGGAAAATTGAGCCAGGTGTGACGGCTTTAGCATGTAAGCTCAGCACTGGGGAGGCTGATGAGAGACTGAGAATTCAGTGTCAGATGGGGCTACTTCAAGATATTTTTTAAAAAGTGACTACCATATTTTAAACATTGCCGGTGTGCACAGGTACCCCCTGGCAGGGCAGGCTTGCTTCTCCATGGGATGTGACCTACAGCTGAGATCAGAAGGGACAGGGGTGGGAGGGGCAAGACACGTCAGAGACTGGGCTCACGCCTGGACAGACTGAATTCATTGTGACGCTGGGTGTTGAGTTGGGATATGTATGTGAAAGACCAAGGGTTGCGGGAATTATTTTCTATCCCAGTGTTTTAAGAAATCTGTATTTTGTTACTTGTTAAGCATGCTTGTTTGGTTTTTCTACTTTAAAAATATGGAAAACTATATGGAACATCTAATTTATCATCTTAATAGCTTTGATTATTGTTAGATGTTTTAAATTATTTATTTATTTACTTACTTATTTGCATACGTGTATTTATATCTATGTATGTGTGGGGGTGCCAGGGTCTGTTGCTGATGTAAATTAATGCCAGAGGCATGTGCCACTTTGAGCCTGGCTTAACATGGGTGGCTGGGGAATTAGACGCAGGCCAGCAGGCTTTGCAAACAAGTGCCTCTAAACATTGATCCCTCTCCCCAGCCCCATCTTAACCATGTTTCTGTTTTGTTTTGTTTTTCGAGGTAAGGTCTCACTCTAGCTCAGGCTGACCTGAATTCACTATGTAGTCTCAGGGTGGCCTCGAACTCATGGCGATTCTCCTACCTCTGCCTCCCAAGTGCCGGGATTAAAGGAGCGTCCCGCTACGCCCGGCTCTATATTAACCATTTTCAAATGCACCATTGGTAGTATCAGATACCTTACTAATGCCACGCAGCCACTGTCCCGATCCAGCTCCGTAAGTCTTCCCATCTTTGAAAATTGAAGCTCTGTCCTGATTAGACAGTAACTTCTCCCCCTCACCCACCTGCCTCTAGTAATCACTCTTCTACTTTCTCCCTCTGTGCGTCTGACTCTCTCTCTCTGTCTGTAACCACACAGCATTTATGACTGGCTTATTTCACTTAGCATAATGTCCTCAAGGTCCAGCCACGTTGCTGCATGGAGCAGAATTTCCTTCCTTCTGACAAGGCGTCCTGAGGCATTCAAACACTCACCCTTCCTGTGTGTCTTTCTGCCATGCTGGGGACGGAAGCAGGACCTCTCCTAGGCTAGGCACATGCTCTACCGCTGAGCTGCACTGCCGGCCAATACCCTTCTTCTTTAAGGCTGAACCCTGTCACATGCTTATAGCGTCAGCCCTCTGTACTCTTGGGCTCTCCATCTGTGGATTCAGCCACCCAGGGACCGAAGATGTTTGGGGAAGAAATTGCATCTGTACTGATCATGCATAGAACTTTCCATTGTCATTATTCCATAAACAATACGGCATAATCACTACTTATGTAACAGACTGTGTCAGTTACTATAAACAGGCAAGATGAGGTGTATATTATACGCAAACTCTGTTTTGAGTATATTATACTCAAACTAGCACTTTAGACGGGGGACATGAGCATTCACAGCTCTCGGCACGTGAGGGGGTCCGGGAGCTCACCCTTCAAGGACACCAAGGGTCTGTTATTCACACCATAGTTTGCTTATCTATCCATCCGCCACGGACATGGGGTCGCTTCATGTTTTGCTGTAATGCATAACGTGCCTGTGAACATGGGCGCATGTGTTAGCCTACTTTCCACGGCGACCACTGAATATATACACTGGATACTGTAACTTATAGAGAATAAAGGTTTGGTCCATGCATGGGTGTGGAGACTGGGAGGCAAAGGGGCCACATCCATAAAGGTCTCCTCACCAGTGGAGACTCTCCTCGGAGCCCCAAGGTAGCGCAGGGCATCACATGGTGAGACAGACGGTTCTGTCTCCCACACTGTGCCATCAGGTTAGAGCCCCTTCATGTGGCCTCATTCAACTTTAATTCCTTCCCAATGGTTCCACCTTCAAAGAACTACAGTCCGACTGGGTTTTCACCATTTAAATACCTCACAATGGAGATTAAATTTTAGCAAGAGTTTAGGTGACATTCAAACTCTCACAGTTTACAAATGTTGATTCCTTTTTAATTAATTTGTTATTATGTGTGTATGTTATGGTTGTGAAAATGGGATTGCACTGCACTTACCACTTAGAAAATTGGCATCTTCAATTTACCAATATGTCAAGAGCATTTTTCCATGAAATTAAATATTCTTCTACCTCATCATTCTAGGCAGCCAAATAGTACTTTTTTAAGAAAAAAATGGACGCACCATCATTTATTTATGCAATCTGCTACTGTTGGACATGTAGGTCGCTCCAACTGTTAATTACATTTGACAAATAGTTTAACGCTTTTATAATGCCAAGACTCTGATGTATGCAGTCAGGGACACAGCTTTCCTTTTCTTAATACTACACTTTTATTTGCACGTCTGGGGAAGGTACACCAGGGCCTCTCACCACTGAAAATGAACGCCAGATGCTTTTACCACTTTTTGCGTCTGGCAGATTCAACCCTGGGCTGACAGGCTTTGCAAGCAGTGCCTTTAACATCTTAGCCATCTCCTCAGCCCTGAGGATACAGTTTTTTTTTTTTTTTTTTGCCAGCTGGGCTACATTTATTTATTTATTTTTATTATTAGATATGGACATATTTTGTATGTAAATAGCACATGTTGGTATCATCCTTTCCCTCCTCCCTGCCCCTTTTCTGTCGGGGCCTTCCTCATTGGGGATGCAGGTCAACCCCATGGGGATTGTGGGTGAGGATACAACGTTTTAAGATGGAGAGAGGAGTGATCTCTGCAAGATACGAGGGCTGTGTCACAGGACGCCAGCTTCTGTGGAGGAGTGTTCTGAGCATGCAC
Source organism: Dipus sagitta (assembly GCA_036346955.1). Classification (NCBI taxonomy): domain Eukaryota; kingdom Metazoa; phylum Chordata; class Mammalia; order Rodentia; family Dipodidae; genus Dipus; species Dipus sagitta. The sequence goes on from CM070773.1 coordinate 114,351,811, forward strand.
AGGGAGGAAAGCTGTGTGAGGCTGTGAGGGACCTCGGAGGCAGAGGCTCCTGAGCGCACCCTGTTTTCCACTTCCTAGCTCTCCGGACATCCTTTCTGTGTGCCTCAGTTTCCTGATGATACTGTCCCCTTGATACATATTTATTTTTTTGTGCTTTTTCGAGGTAGGGTCTCGCTCTAGCCCAGGCTAGAACTGGAATTCACTATGTAGTCTCAGGCTGGCCTTGAACTCACAGCAACCCTCCTACCTCTGCCTCCCAAGTGCTGGGACTAGAGGCGTGAGCCACCCGCCCGGCTCCTTGATATATATATATTTTTTTTTTTTCTTTTATGAGAGAGAAAGAGAGAGAGAGAGAGAATTGTCACACCAGAGCCTCCAGCCACTGCAATCAAACTCCAGATGTGTGCGCCATCTTGTGCGCATGTGTGACCTTGCACACTTGTGTCACCTTGTGCATTTGGCTTAGTTGGGATCTGGAGAATTGAACATGAGTCCTTAGGTTTTGCAGGCAAGTGCCTTAGCTGCTAAGCCATCTCTCCAGCCCAAATTTATCCTCTTAATGGAAAATCTATGTCCCTTGACTCACATCAGCCTGGTCCTCTCCCTCTGCAGGCCTGGATTTCACAAATAAGGGAGTCATGCAGCATTTGTCCTGTGCCTGGCATCTTTCACTTACCACAGTGTCCTCTGGGTTCCTCTGTGCAATTGCTGGTGACAGGATTTCGGTCTTCTTAGTGCTGAACGGTGTTCCTCTGTGTATATGTGTCACCGTTTCCTTATCTTTCATCTACTGATAGGCACTGTGGTGATCTGAATGTAAAGTGTCCCCAATAGCTTCATGTGTTTGTGATTAACCCTCAGACATAGTCCCCAGCTGGTGGAGCCCTTGGGAGGTGGAACTTTGCTGGAGGAGGTGTGTCACTGGGGACGACCCCACTGGGTTCAAAGGAAGCTCACTCTTTTTTTTTTTTTTTTTTTTTTTTTTTTTCTTTTTTTGGTGTTTCGAGGTAGGGTCTCACTCTGGTCCAGGCTGCCCTGGAATTAAGTATGTAGTCTCAGGGTGGCCTCAAACTCATGGTGATCCTCCTACCTCTGCCTCCCGAGTGCTGGGATTAAAGGCATGCGACACCACGCCTGGCTTCACTCTTTGATTTATTTATTATTATTATTATTATTATTATTATTATTATTATTTTTGGTTTTTTGAGGTAGGGTCTCACTCTAGCTCAGGCTGACCTGGAATTCACTATGTAGTCTCAGGGTGGCCATGAACTCACGGTGATCCTCCTACCCCTGCCTCCCAAGTGCTGGGATTAAAGGCGTGCACCACCACGCCTGGCTACTCTTTTATTTTTTAAAAAATTTTGTATTGAGAGTTTTAATACATGAACATATTATAATCTGATCATATTCTCATCCCATTACCTCTTTTGTCCCCCTCCCCCACCCTTACCGCGTTCCCATGAGCACCCTCCTCTTTCCAAGCCGTCCTTCTTCTGTATCCATGTCTGAGTCTTCTTGTACTCCTCTGTCCTCTGTCTACATGTTCATAGGTTCAGAACTGTGCGGGTCTTGCTGGAGCAGTGAAACCCCCTGTGAGGTAATGAATGTGCTGTAGGATCAGGACCGGAGGACACTTCCATAGCACTCCTTCTCATGCTCTGCCTCTTACATTCTTTCTTCCCCTCTTCTGCAATGTTCCCTGAGCCTTGAAGGGCATGACGGAGACATCTCATTTAGGCTGAGCTCTCAACAGCCTGTTATTTTCACCTCTGATGAGGTTTGAGTCTCCTCTGTGACTACCGCCATCTCCATCTACAAGCTTGCCTGGCTGGAAATGAAAGCAGAACTAATCTCCTCTCTGTCACCTCCTCTGCAATGTCCCCTGAGCCCTGCCACACATGAGGGAGATGACTTGTCCAGTGTTAAGCTCTGGGATTTCTCTTCTCCTCATCTTCTTAAAGAGTCTTGGGTCTCCCCAGTATTCACCGCCATCTGTAAAAAGATTCTCTAGCCAAAAGTGAGAACAGCATTAATCAATGGGCAGAAACATATATATTTAGGAGACAATTTACTGGGCTCAATGTATCCATTTAGCCAAAAAACACTGTGGTAGTTTCTCTCTGGGGCTTATATCTTTCCAAACATTGGGCTTTGACTTGGTTTTCTTTACTTTTTTTTGTCAAGCTAGGGTCTCACTCTAGCCCCAAGCTGACCTGAAATTCACTATGTAGTCTCAGGGTGGCCTTGAACACATAGAAATCCACCTATCTCTGCCTCCTGAGTGCTGGGATTAAAGGTATGTGCTGCCATGCCTGGCTTGTCTCAGTTTTCAGCACCAGACATAAACACTCTCCCACTGAGAAGGCCTCTAATCCAATCAGAGGCAGTTTGTTACTGCCGTAACCTATGTGCCACTGTTGCACTGTGGGCCCGTCTTGGCAGGCTGCATTGTGTAGCTTGCAGGATCCACAGCTTGATAAGAGAGTTGAGGACTTTTCTCCCAGCAGCCAGCATACCACTTTCCAGCACTATGGCAACCAGCCACCAGGGAGGTGCTTCCAGCTCAAAGCAAGCTCGTTCTTGCTGCTTCCTTCTTGCTGATATGAACAGATGTGATGTCCATCTGTCTGCTCTGCCGTGACGAAACTTACCCTGAAAACTGTAAGCCAGCAACAAGCACTTTGCTTCCATAATCTGCTTCTGGCCAGGTGTTTCGTCCCAGCAACGAGTAAGTGACTGTAACAGACACTTACCTTGACTCTATACCTGGCTGTTGGCAGTCCTGCACTGAGGGAACATGGCTGTGCAGGTGCCTTTCAACACACTGATCTCATTGCCTTTGCATGAACACACAGGAATGGGATATTTTGTTCCTGGGGTGACACAATTTTCAATTTTATTTTATTTTTTTTTATTTTATTTTGGTTTTTCGAGGTAGGGTCTCACTCTAGCCTAGGCTGACCTGGAATTCACTATGTAATCTCAGGGTGGCCTCAAACTCACAGTGATCCACCTACCTCTGCCTCCCAAGTGCTGGGATTAAAGGCGTGCGCCACCACGCCCGGCTCAATTTTTTGAGGAATCCTATATAGTTTCTCACAATGGTTATGGAATTCATTCAGATTCCCAACAGTGTGGTGGAGCTCCCCTTTCTCCATGCTGGCCCATCCTTGTTGTCCTCACTTCTCTCCTCTTTTTTTTTTTTTTTTTTACATATGTATGTGTTTTCATATGTATGTGGGTACATATGTAGAGGGCGCATGTGCACGTGTACACATGTGTGTACAGACAAGAGATAGGTGTCAAGCATCTTCCTTGGTTGCTTCCACTCTTATTCTTTCAGGCAGGATGTCTGGATGAACCTAGAACTCACCAATTTGGTTAGACTAACTAGCCAGTGAGCCCCAGGGACTCTGTCTTTGCCTCCACAGTGCTGAGGTTACAGGCCTCTGGGGTTATGTAGGTTGTGGGGATTCAAACTCAGATCCTTGTATTTGTTCAGCAAGCACTTTCTCCACTGAACCATCTCCTGTGCTCCATCTTGATTGTTTTTTTCTGCATATACGTATGTATGAGTGATGTGGTGAATGCATATGCATGTTCAAGGTGAGTGTGGAGGTCAGAGAACATCGGATGTCTTCCTGAATTATGGAATCGCTTATTTCTTTGAGACAGAATCTCTCTCTGAATCCAGAACTGCTATTTTTTTAATATTTTGTTTATTTATTTGAGAGAGAGAGAGAGGCCCTGGGTGTGCCAGGGCCTCCAGCCATTGCAAACGAACTCCAGATTCATGTACCACCTTATGCATCTGGCTTATGTGGATCGTTGGGAATCGAACCAGGATACTTTGGCTTTGCAGGCAAATGCCTTAACTACTAAGCCCCCAGAGTGCTATTTTTGTAAGCCCTAGATACTAATTTTTCAGTTTCCACTCCCCAATGAACGAGAGTTGCAGGCATGAATGGCCATGCCCAGCTGTTAATGTAAGTGCTGGGAACTGAACTCTGGTGGCTTCAAACCCTCATGTTTGTGTGTCAAGCACTCTTAAGCACTGAACCAAATCCCCAGCCCTATATTCATCTTTTTTTTTGTTGTTTGTTTTTCAAGATAGGATTTCACTCTAGCCCAGGCTGCCCTGGAATTCAATCTCAGGGTGGTCTTGAACTCATGGCAATCCTCCTACCTCTGCCTCTCAAGTGCTGGGATTAAAGATGTGCACCACTGTGACTGGCTAACTTCATCTTTTTTTTTTTTTTTTTTTTTTTTTTGAGAGAGAGAGAGAGAATGGGCACATCAGGGGCCCCAGCCACTGCAAACGAACTCCAGATGCATGCGCCCCTTGTGCATCTGGTTTGCGTAGGTTCTGGAGAATCAAACTGAGTCCTTTAGCTTTGCAGGCAAGTGCCTTAACTGCTAAGCTATCTCTCCAGCCCTAACTTCATCTTTTTTTAATTAATTAATTAATTTATTTATTTATTTTTAGAGAAAGAGAGAGAGAGGAAGAGAGAGAATTAGCACACCAGGGCTCATCCACCACACTCAAACTCCAAATGCTTGCGTCACCTAGTGATCACGTATAACCTTGCCCTTGCCTCACCTTTGTGCATCTGGCTTACGTGGGATCTGGAAAGTCAAACATGGGTCCTTAGGCTTTGCAGGCAAGTGCCTTAACCACTAAGCCATCCCTCCAGCCCTAACTTCATCTTTCGTTGTTGTTGGTGTTGTTTGAGGTAGGGTCTCACTCTAGTCCAGGCTGACCTGCAATTCACTATGTAGTCTCAGGCTGGCCTCAAGCTCATGGTGATCCTCCTACCTCTGCCACCCGAGTGCTGGGATTAAAGGCGTGCGCCACCACGCCCCGCTTGGCTTCATCTTTTGATAGTATTTACTCTAAGACATGTCAGGTGACTGCTTGTTGTGGCTGGTGGCATTTCCCTGGTAACTCATGATGCTCAGAACCTTTTCACACACTGTCATCCACTTGTAGTCATCTCTTGAAGATGCTCCAAGCCATTGCCCGTTCTTTTGTGTCCTTTGTCTTTTCCTTGCTGTGGCTACTCAAATGAAATACCCCCTCCCCCCCCCCCCCATAGGCTTATGCGCTTTGAATGCTTGCTCTCCAGTTGGTGGCAACTTGGGAACTTATGAGGCCTTTGGGAGGTGGAACCTTGCTGGAGAGGCGTGTCACTGGGGGGCGGGCTTTGACGTTTTTTAGTCCAGTTCCATTGGAAGTTCATAGCTTAGCTCACGGTTGCTTCTCCCCTGCTGCTGGGACAAAATGTGATGCTCAGCTGTCCGCTCTGCCAGGCTTTCCCTGCCATGATGAAACTTCCCTCAAATCTGTGAGCTGAGGGCTCGAGAGATGGCTTAGCAGTTAAGGCATTTTCCTTGCAAAGCCAAAAGACCCAGGTTCAATTCCCCAGGACCCACGTAATACAGATGCACAAGGTGGTACATGCTTTTGCAGTTCATTTGCACTGGCTGGACGCCCTAGATTCCCATTCTCTCTCTCTCTCATTCTCTCAAATAAATAAATAAAACTTTAAAAATAAAATATTATTTTAAAAAGACTGTGAGCTGGAACAAATCCTATCTTTCCATAGGCTGCTTCTGGTTGGGTGTTTTGTCCCAGCAACAAGGAGGAAACTGATAAACTTGTTATTGAATTTAGTTCTTTATATACTTTGTTCATTAACCCCTTGTCAAATGAATATTGTGCAGTGTTTTCTCTCACTCTGTAGGCTGTCGCTTCCTCCTGTTGGCCATTTCTTTTCCTGGGCAGAGGCTTTTTACTTTAATGTAATTCCACTTGTCTATTTTTTTTCTTTCATTCTTGTGCTTTTGGGGTCTCATTCAAAAAAATTTTCCCACACCAATGTTGCAGAGTTTTCTGTACTTACATCTAGTAGCTTTAGAGTTCCAGGTCTTATGTTGATGTCTTTGATTTATTTTGTGTTAATTCTGGTATGAGATAAAAGTTCAAATTCAAGCGGGGTGTGGTGGTGCATGCCTTTAATCCCAGCACTTGGGAGGCAGAGGTAGGAGGATCGCTATGAGTTCAAGGCCACCCTGAGACTCCATAGTGAATTCCAGGTCAGCCTGGGCTAGAGTGAGACCCTACCTCGAAAAACCAAAAAAAAAAAAAGTTCAAATTCATTCTTCTGTGGGTTTTACCCAGTTTTCCCATTTCCTAAAGAAACTTCCATTTCCCCATAGCCTGTTCTTGGCCTTGGAATTGTCATGAAGATTAAATTAGGCTGAGTGTGAATTCTGGTTAACTAAGACAGATTGGGCACACATATATTGTTTGGCTCCTTCCTGACATTCCACTAATACCAGGCAAAGGGATTATTTTTAAAGGCATGAAACCACAAGAATAATAAGCACATGGGGCTGGAGACATGGCTTAGTGTTTAAGGCACTTGCCTGTGAAGTCTAAGGACCCAGATTCAATTCCCCAGTACCCACATAAGCCAGATGCACAAGGTGCTGCATGCATCTGGAGTTCGTCTGCAGTGGCTAAAGGCCCAGATGCATCCATTCTGTCTATCATCTATCTATGGATCTATCTATCTATCTATCTATCTATCATCTATCTATCTGTCATCTATCTATCTATCGTCTATCTATCTATATATCATTATCTATCTATCAATCTATCTATCATTTATCTCTCTCAAATAAATAAATAAATAAACAAGGAAAAATACTTTTTAAAAAGAATAATAAGCACAGAAGAGGAGATAACATTAATGAAATTTGAGAGGCAGGATAGCAGCCCCACAGGCTGTAACTCAGTAGGACTAAGAGTCCAGAGCCCTGAAACCACTAATGAAAAGCTGGAAATAACCTGACACATGCTGCAGAAGCCCCAGAGGCTCAGCGGCGACCACAGTGGGAGTTGGTCACCCAGGGATGGGGCTGTGCCTCTTCCTGTCCAGCTACTGTTTCTGGATTGCAGTCAGGGTCTCTAGGATAGGTGATGGACTAGCTGTTCCTTCTGCAGGGATGGGCAGCCCACTCTGTACCCCACTGTGACAGGCTCCAGATGTGGGGGTGAGGTGGACATGGGTGCCCAGTCTAAGCAGGTCCAGCCAGAGGTGGCCTTCGAAGGACTCAGAAAGCCTGGCATGGCGAGTCAGACATGAGAGTGAAGGCAGGTGGCTGGAGCACTGTCACCCCAGAGCTTTCACTGGGCCATCCACAGGAGGATGGGATCTCAGATGCCTGAGTCAGGGAAGCCTTGCCCCCAGCTGTGCTTTGCCTGCCTGCTATCTCCCCAGCTTTCAGTGCCACCCTTCCCCACTCAGGCAAATGACGCCTTCTTGGGTCCCTCCTTCAGCCAGAACTAGATAGGACAAGTGCGGAGATAGTCCTGACCAGTCCAAGATTCTTGTGCCCTCCTCTGTCAGACCACCCATAGCCCAGGATCCCTGTGTCCCCTCTGCCAGACCACCCATAGCCCAGGATCCCTGTGACCCCTCTGTCAGACCACCCATAGCCCAGGATCCCTGTGCCCCCTCTGTCAGACCACCCATAGCCCAGGATCCCTGTGCCCCCTCTGCCAGACCACCCATAGCCCAGGATCCCTGTGTCCCCCTCTGTCAGACCACCCATAGCCCATGATCCCTGTGTCCCCCTCTGTCAGACCACCCATAGCCCAGGATCCCTGTGTCCCCTCTGTCAGACCACCCATAGCCCAGGATCCCTGTGTCCCCCTCTGTCAGACCACCCATAGCCCAGGATCCCTGTGTCCCCCTCTGTCAGACCACCCATAGCCCAGGATCCCTGTGTCCCCCTCTGTCAGACCACCCATAGCCCAGGATCCCTGTGTCCCCCTCTGTCAGACAACCCATAGCCCAGGATCCCTGTGTCCCCCTCTGTCAGACCACCCATAGCCCAGGACCCCTGTGTCCCCTTTGTCAGACCACCCATAGCCCAGGATCTCTGTGTCCCCCTCTGCCAGACCACCCATATCCCAAAATCCCTGTGTCCCCCTCTGTCAGACCACCCATAGCCCAGGATCCCTGTGTCCCCTTTGTCAGACCACCCATAGCCCAGGATCTCTGTGTCCCCCTCTGTCAGACCACCCATAGCCCAGGATCCCTGTGTCCCCCTCTGTCAGACCACCCATAGCCCAGGACCCCTGTGTTCCCTTTGTCAGACCACCCATAGCCCAGGATCTCTGTGTCCCCCTCTGTCAGACCACCCATAGCCCAGGATCCCTGTGTCCCCCTCTGTCAGACAACCCATAGCCCAGGATCCCTGTGTCCCCCTCTGTCAGACCACCCATAGCCCAGGATCCCTGTGTCCCCTTTGTCAGACCACCCATAGCCCAGGATCTCTGTGTCCCCCTCTGCCAGACCACCCATATCCCAAAATCCCTGTGTCCCCCTCTGTCAGACCACCCATAGCCCAGGATCCCTGTGTCCCCTTTGTCAGACCACCCATAGCCCAGGATCCCTGTGTCCCCCTCTGTCAGACCACCCATAGCCCAGGATCCCTGTGTCCCCCTCTGTCAGACCACCCATAGCCCAGGACCCCTGTGTCCCCTTTGTCAGACCACCCATAGCCCAGGATCTCTGTGTCCCCCTCTGTCAGACCACCCATAGCCCAGGATCCCTATGTCCCCCTCTGTCAGACCACCCATAGCCCAGGATCCCTGTGTCCCCCTCTGTCAGACCACCCATAGCCCAGGACCCCTGTGCCCCCTCTGTCAGACCACCCATAGCCCAGGATCCCTGTGCCCCCTCTGTCAGACCACCCATAGCCCAGGATCCCTGTGCCCCCTCTGTCAGACCACCCATAGCCCAGGATCCCTGTGTCCCCCTCTGTCAGACCACCCATAGCCCAGGATCCCTGTGTCCCCCTCTGTCAGACCACCCATAGCCCAGGATCCCTGTGCCCCCTCTGTCAGACCACCCATAGCCCAGGATCCCGTGTCCCCCTCTGTCAGACTACCCATATCCCAGGATCCCTGTGTCCCCCTCTATCCTGTCAGACCACCCATAGCCCAGGACCCCCTGCTCCCTTGCAGGGTGGGAGCGGTGGCTTCCACCACTCTGAGGCACATCCACTTCCCCGACCACCTGAAAAGAAACAGCTGGCAAAGACCGAAAGCATCCCTACTCTAGCATGGAGACACAGCCCTGGCCACAGGATTAGACGGGAGACAGGGCAGCAGCTCCCCTCTCACGACAAGTGGCCTCTCCCCAGGGAGATGGTCACTGCAGCAAAGAGGGACTGCCACACCTGTGTGCCCACATGTGACGCCTGTGAAATGCCTTCAGCAGAGGCGCTGAGCACTCCAGAGCAACTGCTCCCAGGAAACAGTCACCCCCAGGACACTGCTGAGGTGCGTGGCTTGACCCTACTATGATAATAACACCCAACGCCCGCACTACCTCTGACTGCTAGGGTCTGCCTCAGCTCTCTGCCATTAAAAGCATTATTTCAGCTCCTGGTTTTAAAGGTTTGAATCCATGACCAAGAGACTCCCCATGTGTGTACCTGAGGCAAAAGTGCAGAGCAGAGAGAAACCACTCAGCTCACAGCCACGAAGCAGGATGCGAAAGAGGGCAGGCTGAGCACAGTCCCAGCCAAGGACACAGCCCCAGTGACCTAAAGGTCTCTCACTAGGCCCCGCCTCCTAAAGGGTCCACCACCTCCGGATGGTGGGACATTCAATATCCAAACTATAGCAGGACCCAAACCACACCTGAGCCCTTGCTTCAGAGACGCCCAGTTTTTGTTCTTTCTAGAAGACAGGCACAGAAGGACGCTAAGCAACCGAGGTCCGTGTCTCCACGGTCCGGAGCCTTCTTTCAGTCCTTTGTCGTTACTCTGCTTAGGTGCTCTGCCCATGCTCTTCCCTTCTTCCTGCCATTCTCTTCTCTCTCCCTTCAAATCCCAGTTCAAGAATCTTCGTGTGTGTGTGTATTTTTTGTTTCTCAAGGTAGGATCTCACTCTAGCCCAGGCTAACCTGGAATTCACTATGTAGTCTCAGGCTGGCCTCGAACTCACAATGATCCTCCTACCTCTGCCTCCCGAGTGTGCAGATTAAGGCATGCACCACCACACCTGGCTCCTTTGTATATTTTTTGCACACACACACGTGTGTGTGTATGTGTGTGTGTGTATGTGTGTGGTTTATGCACATGTATGTGCCCTTGTGCTCACCCGTGACACCTGGCTGACAGTGGCCAGGGTAGAACGTCAGGTGTCCCATTCCATCACTCCGCCAGCTGATCTTATTTCAGCCAGAATGTAGTACTGATCCCAGAGCTGTTCTTTTCTGTGAGCTCCAGTGATTCCAGGTCTCTGCTCCCGAGGCAGGACTAGAGGTCCAGGTGTGTGTGGTCACACTCAGCTATTTGTCTGGGTTCTGGAGGTTCAAACTCAGGCAGTCTCCGGCCCCCCGCAGGCCCTCATACTTGTGCAGGAAATGCATAGCACTGCTGAGTCATCCCTCCAGTCCTGCCTATTCTACACGTCCATGCTGCAGATACGGAAACGGGGGGCCAGGGAGATCAAGTAACGTGCCCAAGTGCACACAGCCAGGAAGCAGTCCAGCTGGGCTTTGAACCCAGGCTCCAGGGTCTACTACTAATGCCATATAAGTTTTGCGAAGGCAAGTTTGCCTGTGTTAAAAGGCTACTCCAGTAAGTCATTTCAAGAAATTACAATTTTTGGCCAGGTATGGTGGTACACACCTGTAGTCCCAGCACTAGGGAGACTAAAGTATCATGAGGAGGATCGTGAACTTGAGAACAACCTGAACTACATAGTAAAACCTTGTCAAAACATTTTAAAAAATGGAAAAAAGGAAGGGAGGGGGAGAAAATAATGTTAGGGAATGTTTTTAGAGAAGAGTTAAAAATCTAGGCAAGGGGCTAGAGAGATGGCTTAGCAGTTAAGGTATTTGTTTGCGAAGCCTAAGGACCCATGTTCAACTCTCCAGTTCCCATGAAAGCCAGAGGCACAAGGTGACACAAGCACATGAAGTCACACATGTACACAAGTGCACAAGGCGGCACATGTGTCCGGAGTTTGACTTCAGTGGCTGGAGGCCCTTGGTGTGCCAATTCTCTCTCTCTCTCTCTCTCTCTCTCATAAAAAAATTTCAGGCTGAGCCAGGTATGGTGGTGCACGACTTCAATCCCAGTACTGGGGAGGCAGAGGTAGGAGGATCGCTTTGAGTTCAAGGATACCCTGAGACTACCAAGTGAATTCTAGGTCAGCCTGGGCTAGAGTGAGACCCTACCTCGGGGGAAAAAAAAAATTCAGGCTGCACAAGCCTATTAACAGGAGTGTAGAGGGGGTGGAGACAGGCAGACAGTACAGCTAGTCTTTTTTTTTTCATGACTTTCTTTTTAAAATTTTTTATTTATTAGAGATAGACCGGGGGAGGGGAGCAAATGGGCACACCAGGTCCTCTAGCCACTGTAAACAATCTCCAGATGTATGTGTCACCTTTTGCATCTGGCTTACATAAGACTTGGAGAATCAAACCTGGATCCTTTGGCTTCACAGGCAAGCGCCTTAATGGCTAAAGCCATCTCTTCAGTCCCGTTCAGCCAGTCTTAATGGAAATACATCGCATGTGCCAGGTTCCGTGAGAGACCCAGTCTCAAGGAAATAAAGTGGAAGATTGATAGAGGACACCAGAAGTTCTCCACACATGTGTGCCCATGGGATGTGTACATCAGCACACACACACACACACACATTAATTGGTTAATTAATTAAAATAAATGTAAAAAGAAGTGGTAATAAAGAGATTTCAAGTTGTGTGAGAAAAGTCTTCTCTGAAGACTGGATTTTGTCCAGAACCCTGTGGGAAGTATGGAGAGGAGGGATGGAACAGTGATGGGGAGGCTTAGAGACAACCATCTCGGCGGGTTTAAGTGACATCAGAGGGGCCAAGGAGTCTCAGGCAGTAGCCACCTCCGGGACCTAGGGTCCCCAGGCTGAGAACGTGCTCAGAAGAAACAGAGGCAGACCTTCCTTACCCTGCACCTGGCCTACCTCCAGCCAGACCACCAGCGCCTGAGCAGGAGCTTCCTGTTAACATTTACCTTGGCAGATGTTTGTGAATTGGCTCTATTAATAGATGTCTGTGGGGCTTTTGCCTTTCCTGAGGAATAACTTCTAGAAGCAGCATCCCTGCCTGGTCTTCCTGCCTTGCATAAGCTTGAGAAACTGCTCTCCCACCGTGACCTTTGACTTAGTCATCTATGGTCCTCAGCACTTGTGCTATTACTGTGGAGGGAACACGACACGCGACAGATTCAGGAAGCGTGCATTTTCCATGAGAGACAAGTCTGGGGTTTGTTTTCTTCCTGCCTTAGGTAGTGAGGTTGGCCCCTCCTGGCCTCCTAGTCTGTGGGGGGCAGCAGACAGCAGCATTGATGGATGTCAGCTCCTGCTCTCAGACCCTCCCAGGCTCTCTCGGGGTCTGCAGGATGTATGAGAGCTGGGATTCTCCAGAGAGGGAAGAGAAGCTGGTTTGGGGGCTGAGGAGATGGCTCAGAGCATAAAACCCTTGTCATACAAGCCCGAGAGCGAGTTTGGGTCCCCAGAACCCAGGTAAAGCCCGACACTGTGGCTCAAGCATCTGCAGGAAGTGGAGCCGAGACAGGAGGATCTCCCAGAAGCTGCCAGACCAGCCGGCCTGGCAGACACAGTGGTGACCAACAGGAGACCCTGCCTCAAGGTGGAAGGCGAGGTCTGACACTCAACGTTGTTCTCTGACCACACACATGAACATGTGCACACACACACACGCACACACACAAAACACACACACATTTAAAAAGCTAGTTTTACATCCAGGCGTGGTGGCACACACCTTTAATCCCAGCACTCGGGAGGCAGAGGTAAGAGGATCTCCATGAGTTTGAGGCCATCCTGAGACTACATAGTGAATTCCAGGTCAGCCTGGGCTAGACCAAGACCTTACCTCAAACAAACAAACAAACAAAAAAAAACCCCAAAAATTAAATAAATAAAATAAAAAGCTAGTTTCTTTTTCTTTTTTTATTTTGCTTTTGTTTTTTTTTTGTTTTTGTTTTTTTTTTTTTGGTTTTCCGAGGTAGGGTCTCACTCTAGCTCAGGCTGACCTGGAATTCACCATGGAGTCTCAGGGTGGCCTTGAACTCATGGTGATCCTCCTACCTCTGCCTCCCGAGTGCTGGGATTAAAGGCATGCGCCACCATGCCCGGCTTGCTTTTGTTTTTTAAGGTAGGGTCTTGCTCTAGCTCAGGCTGACCTGGAATTCACTATGTAGTCTCAGGGTGGCCTTGAACTCATAGCAATCCTTCTACCTCTGCCGCCAAGTGCTGGGATTAAAGGCATGTGCCACTATGCCCAGCAAAAAAAAAAAGCTAGTTTTAGGAGATGTTTATAGGGGGAGCTGTCTTACAGAACTCCGTCTGTGCAACTATGGAAGTCAAGAAGCCCCACAATCTGGCACTGCAATCTGGAGTCCAGGAAAGCTCCTGCTATCACCCAGTCCCAACAGAAAGGCCGGAGAACCAGGAGCTCTGGTGGTGGAGAGCAGCCAAAGGAATGTCTCACAACAAGGGGAAAGAATTCACTCCGGGTACCTGGCATGTCAGGTCTCTTTGGGTCCTTGAGGACAAACGACCCCCACCTAGCAGGCAAGAGTGACCTTCACCACACCTACTGATTTAAATGCGCATTTCATCTGAACACGCTGTTGCAGACATGCCCGCACTAATGGGTTCGCTGGCCATCTGGACAGCCCTTAGCCTAGTCACAGGACACATAAATCTAACTATTGCTCTGGGAAAACACCCGCCCTAGTGTTCCCCACTTCTGGCCCTTGACGTATTTCTGTTCATCTTTTTTTTTTCCTTTGGTCTTTTTTATGTGGGGGGTGGGGGGGGGATTGAGGTAGGGTCTTGCTCTGGCCCACACTGACCTGAAATTCACTATGTAGTTCCAGGCTGGCTTCAAACTCACAGTGATCCTCCTACCTCGGCCTCCTGAATGCTAGGATTAAAGGCGTGCGGTACCACGCCAGGCTCCCCTTTGTTTTTGAGGTAAGGTTTTATTCTAGCCCAGGCTGATCTGGGACTCACTTTGGAACCCCAGGCTAGCCTTGAACTCATGGTGATCTTCCTACCTCAGCTCCTGGAGTGCTGGGAGTATAAGCATGCGCCACCACACCAGGCTTCCTTGATGTATATTTCGTGTGCATTAGAGAAGCTACATGTTTCCTCTTTCAGGTCCTTTCCCTAGAGAGCACAGGGGCTTGGCTGGGGCTGTCCCAGGCTGGGTTTCTGGAGACAGAATGGAAGTGGAAGTTGGCATGCAGAAATGCTGCGCACTAGAAGCTGGGGGCATGGCTCAATGGTAGGGCACCGGCAGAGCAAGTGCAAGACCCTGGTTCAATCCCCAGCTCTACAACAGAGAGAGAAAGAAAGAGAGAGAGAGAGAGGTGGGGGAGGAGGGTGGGACAGAAGCTGCTCTACAACACACACACACAGAAAAAGAGAGAGAGAGAGAGAGAGAGAGAGAGAGAGAGAAGCTAAGTGCTCTTGCATTCAACCCCTGTGGAAGCAGGGCGTGAGGGCCACTTGGCGGAAGGAGGGAAGCTGCAGTGTGTACACCCAATGTCAGCCTCTGCTGGCTCTGGGAAGGCTTGGAGCTGCAGTGGCCCTTCAGCGTTATCCTGGGTTTGCTGGAGCTGGCTGAGTCTGAGGAAAGGCTAGACAGAGAAGGAAAATGAGGCCCAAGAAGGTGGTGGCACTGCCTAGAGCCACCCGGCGACGCAGTGTGGAGCTCTGGAGTAGAACCCCGGGCCCAGCTCGCCAGCACGGGCCTGCACTGAGCAAGGCTGGACCTCACGAAGGGCGTGCCCTCCTCCCCTGTGCACATCTGGCCTTGGCCTCTGCGAGATGAGGCAACGACCAGGAGCCAGGCCAAGGACTCCAACCATCAGGCAGAACAGCTGCAGGAGTTCCAAGAGGCGGAGTTGGCAGCTGCATGGGACTCTGGGTGCTGCATTCCTGAGGTCACATCCAGCACCCTGAATCCTCCTGGCTAGGAGGCTGGAGGCTGTGTGGGAGGGGGCCGGGGGGATCATGGTTTCCTGTGGGAATGACCTCAGCAAGTTCCTACCCCTCTCTGGATCTCCTTCAGCGTAATCCAGTTCCAGCCAGTTCTTCGAGTCCCACCCTTCACATCTGATCCTGGAACACGTCTGACCTAACAGAGCCCCTAGTCTGAGGGAGGAGACAGCCCCTCAGATGCCTCGGTTAGAGGTAACATATGCAGCCCCACACCTTGGAGCTCCAGATAGGTCGGAGGAGACATTGTTCTTGCTCTGCTCATAGGAGCCTCTAGTCAGAAGAGGGAGAGCACCCCCGGAACACCAGTCTGAGGGGGGAAGACCTGTGCCACAACAGGAGGCCTCACGGAGATGCCTGGGTCGTAGCTGGCTCTTCTTCCAGCCATCCTCTCCTCTTCCCAGTTGTGAGGTGAGGACACCCCACACCTTCTTCACCATTCAGCATCAGCCCTGACTTGACCAGCGGCAGGCCCCACCAACTCACAACCAGCACCACAACAGATTGCCACGTGCGGAGGCCCAACAAGAGGCACACATTCATGACACGCCCTCTGTTTTTGGTGCAAAGCTCTGTGGCAGACTGCGTCTGCCATAATGGTCCCTTCTTGGTTCAGGCAGCCCACCGTGGTTCTGGGCCGAACTGGGAAGTATCAAGCTAGGCCCTTCCCGCCTCTGGGAGGCCCAAAGGCTACGGATGGCTCACAGTTAGGGTAGCCTTTCCAGAAGCCTGACTCAAAGTGCCAAGCATTCAACACTGACCTGGTTTCCACTGTACCCCCAAAGCCTGGGGTGCTTACTGACAAACTGAGAATCTGTCTCCGATCTATAAAATGGTTCTGTACAAGCAACACCTCTTAGAAGTTCACGGCCAACATTAATTAAACTATGTCGATGTCAGCTCAGCCTCAAGAGAAGGTAGACATTTGCTTTCTTTGTAAGATTTTTCCTTTGCGTGTGTACGGGTGTGCATATGTGTGTGAACATGCATACACATATGTGCACGTAGAGCCCAGAGGTTGGCTGGTTGCTCTCTATGTAACTTTCTGAGACAGTGTCTCTCACTGAACCAGAATTCATCACTTGACCTTGATTAAGTTAGCCAGTGAGCCCTGGGGCTTCTCCTGTCTCCACCTCCTTGTTGATGGCTTTACAGGTGTGCAACACCGTATGTGGTGGTTTGATTCAGGTGTCCCCCATAAACTTAGGTCTTCTGAATGCTAGGTTCCCCAGCTGATGGTAATTGGAAATTATTGCCTCCTGGTGGTGGTGTACTGCTGGGGGCCGGCTTATGGGCATATATAGCCGGTTTCCCCATGCCAGTGTTTGGCACACTCTCCTGTGACTATTGTCTCTTATGTTGGCCAGGGGGTGATGTCCACCCTCTGCTCATGCCATCATTTTCTCTGCCATCATGGAGCTTCCCCCTCAAGCCTGTAAGCCAAAATAAACCTTTTTTTTTTTTTTTTTTTTTTCCCAGAAGCTGTTCTTGGTTGGGTGATTTCTACCAGCAGTGCGAACCTGACTACAACACCATACCTGACATTTTAGGGTGCTGGGGATCCAAACTCAGGTCCTCATGTTTGCATGATAAGTACTTTATTACCCACTGAGGCGTCTCTCCAACTTGGCTTTCTGTCTCTCTTTGTGAGGTAGGGTCTCACTCTAGCCCAGACTGACCTGGAATTCATTATGCAGTCTCAGGCTGGCCTCAAACTCACAGCGATCCTGCCTCCTGAAGCGCTGGGATTAAAGGTGTGCGCCACCATCCCCAGCCTCAGCTTTCTTTCTAGCTTCCTTCCTTCCTTTCTTTTCCAGCTTAACATCTAGTCCTCTTTCTTATTTAGGGGACAGTAAGGCAGGTCTTTCTTCGTAAATCAGAAGCTGACGTTTGCCGGGTGAACCAGGAGCAGGCCTATCACCTGCCTCAATCACTCAGAAGCCTTCCCTGAGCCCGCGGAATACAAAGGAAGCATGGGGCAGAGCTGAGGTCGTGCGGGGGCGGCCGCGAGGCTGGGATGTCCGGTGATGGCGGCCCCGGCGGCAACAGCAGGGGCAGACATTTGCTGTAGGGCAGCTGGTCCGTGCCTGGAACCACAGCCTCCTCCAGCAACGGCCCCTCCCTCAGCTCATTTTTCCAATCAATTCCATGAGCAATTTAGTATCTTTCCAGCAAATTTATGTTCCTAAGAGACAGTGTCCATTGTTTTCAACCAAAAATCTTGATCATTTTGGAACTTGGTTTCAGGTGAGTTTCAGATGACTCCCTCCCATGGGGGGAGGGGATGGAGGAAATAGAGATCTGGTGGAGTTGGAGCAGAAGGCAGGAAAACTCCAGTGAGTCCAGGGGTAAGAGTCTAGCAGTCTGTGGTATTGTAGTGATGAGACAGCTAATTAAATTACGTTTGATTCATTAAGTGATGGCCTGTAGCCATCTGGGGGGGGGGGAAGTGTCTTTGAGAGCAGAGCTGAGGATCTGAGCCCACACTCCCGGTGACCACAGAAATGGCAAAGGGACTTTGCGGACACATGTGACTTCCGTAATGCAGGACAATGAGAACACTGTTTAATCACCGAGTTCTTAGCTCCGGTCTACGCCTGGGGCCTTGGGAACATTTTATGTAACTGAGCTAAAAATTCTCTTGTCTTTTTCTGCAGCAGGGAGTGGCTTTGTGGACTGCCCAGATCAGAGATGGATCCCCTGTGGTACCATTGGCAGCTGAGCTCACATAGCCTCTTCTTCCTCCGCTACCTGTGTTGAGTGCAGGTAGTCCTGGGGGGGCTGCCCTGGCTCCTCCTCTCTCCCTGCTCTGGGCCCCGCAGCGTGTTGGGGACATTTGGCTACAAATAATGAAAATTTGCAGGAGTGAAGGCCAGAGGTAGATAGGCTCCTGATGCCAGGTAGATTGGCTGGTGCCTTTTGTTTGTTTGTTTTCGAGGTAGGATCTCACTCTGGCCCAGGCTGACCTGGAATTAACTTTGTAGTCTCAGGATGGCCTTGAACTCACAGGGATCCTCCTATCTCTTGCCTCCCAAGTGCTGGGATTAAAGGTGTGCGCCACCACGCCCAGCTGGCTGTTGCCTTATTTATTTTTAATGCGAGAGAGTGAGAGTGTGAGAGAGAATTGGTGCCGTGGGGCCTCCAGCCACTATAATTGAACTCAGAGGCTTGCACCACCTTGTGCGCATGTGCGACCTTGCGCGCTTGCGTCACGTGAGTCTGGCTTAAGCGGGACCTGGAGAGTCAAACATGGATCCTTAGGCTTTGCCGGCAAGCGCCTTAACCGCTAAGCCATCTCTCCAGCCCGTGCTGGTGTGTGTGTAAGATTCTGCTGTCCTCAGGGGCTGGCCTCAAGCAGAGGGTGCTGAAATGGCCTATCCTATGTACCCTAACTCCATGTTCCAGGCTGTGTATGGGTAGCTTGAAACTGGTCACGACGGGCATAGTCACACCATGGAAATCAGCAAAGGGTTTCTTTTCAATCGTGATAGGCCGGGACACTAGCTTTCCCCTAGGTCTGGCTTCCTCCAGGGGCAGCACGGGTCACCAGATGTTTACAGACCAAGCGGCCAAGTCTTCCTCTGGGGACTCACTGAGGACCGGGGCCAGAGGGTGGCCCATCCTCTGCCTTGGCCTCACTGGGATCTGCTCTGGAACTGGGAACTAGACTGGACTCTTCAGGGAACGAGGCCAGCTAAACCAGAGGTGGACAGGCAGCAACAACGTGGGCGGCTCCCCGCACCTGCGACTTCCCTGATGACGGCCACAACTCTGTCCCCAGCCAGTAACTCTCTGAGCTCCAGATGGGCCTAACTGAGCACTGGTCAGACGTCTCCACATGGGGCAGTCATGACAATGGCCTCCCTAGTTGACGCACCCGTCCTCCTGAGGCACCAGGTTCTGTCCCGTGTGCTGGACAGGTATTAGCCTGTCTTATCCACTCAAGAGCCGCGAGGTGGGTTCCATCATTACCTCCATTTATAGATGATAAATGTGAGGGTCCGATGGGCAGTCAAGGCAGCTCACCAGAGCCAACTGGAGCTAGTGTCAGGGCATAAACCATCTGACTCCAGGTCCCAGCTCTGACCCTCTACTGTATTCTGTCTCCCCATGCCCTTCTCACATGCAAGTACTAACCAGGCCTGACCCTGCTTAGCTTCTGAGATCAGACAAGATCAGGCGCATTCAGGGTGGTAGACCCCATGCCCTTCTGGGATGATGCCTCAACCCCATCACCTCCCCATGCCTGGCTACAGCCCCTCCCCCTCTGTCTACCTGCAACACAGCATTCTGTTCCGCGCAGGCATCCCTGTGCTACAAAACCTAAGAACCTCAGCCAGGACAGATGCCCCACCGCCGACTGGCAGAGCCTCTGTCTCCTACACCCGCTTCGTAACCCTCTACCGTCTTGTGTGTTCCCTACGTGAATCGTAAGTCCCTCAGGGACAGGAAAACAGGCCCCAGTGCGCACATCCACTGCCCTCAGCCTGGCACATGTGCGCAAAGTGATAAAGAACAGGTGAGCTTCAACCCCAAGTCTCCTCCCACCTGCCCGACCCAGGCCCCCGGTGGCCCCGCCGCCCGCAGCCCCTCCGCGCCACACTTCCCAGCCACGCCTGCTTCGCACGCTCAGCACGGACTGCCTTACCTCCGCTCCCAGCCTCCTTCCTGCTTTACTCTTTTATTAAGATTCTAATTAAATAATTCTAATTAAGTGTAATGAGCTGAATCTACAAACTTACTGCGATAAAGCGGCATTTAGGACGTGCTCGCTCCGGGTTTCTCGGGCAGTGGGGGTGGGGGGCCCTGCTACCGGGCGGGGGTGACTCAGCACCAGGGCCTGGCAGCCATGCTCACCAGACCACCGGCCAGACACCGAAGCCTAGCCGGGTGCTGCCTGGGCCCAGCCTCCCCATCACACCCTACCCCAGGCACAAGTTCTCCCTCCAGAGCGATGAGCACAAAGCTTAGCTGCAGTCTGGTTCCCACTCAGGCCACCTGAGGCCTGTGCCTGAGGGCGCCATGTTCCTTTCTCCACAGCAGGGTGAGCAGCCCAAGGCTCCAGGGAGACCAACTGGGAAGCCATGTGCCTCTGCCCCACATCTCTCTGAGGAGGAAGGCAGGCTTGGACCTGCAGTCTGTCTCCTGACCCTGTGAGGCCTTTATTCCACCTCCAGTCTGGGCCCGTCCTCGACGTCTAACAAGCAGCCTGTCAGATCAGCGTGAGGAAGACGCTGGGAGAGAGCTGAGCGAGGTCTGGCTTTCAATCTTGGCTCACTCCTTCCTGGCTGTGTGACCTAGGTCAAGTCACTTCGTCTCTCTGAGCCTCAGTGTGACAGCTGCCACTGACAAACATCTCCTACAAGCCCGCACCTGACCTTAGAGCCACTGTCTCTGGCTGCTGCTTCTGAAGCTAGACTGCCTGGTTCAAATCCAAGCTCTGCCCCTTCTCAGCTGAGTGACACTGGGCACCTACCTTCACTTTAGTGGCCTGTTTTTTTTTTTTTTTTCTCTGTAAAATGGAAATGGTGCCCACTTCCGAGGGTGCATGTGAGGACTAGAGAGGCAACTCGTGCCAAGCCCTCTTGCACTGTGCCTGGCACACTGTAAATACTTAATCTTCACACTCGAACTGAGTCATAATGTGACTAACGTTATGGAGCTAGCACGGCACAGAAGTGGGATCTGAACCCAGGACTCTCTGACTTCTAACTCCTTTCTGCAGTGCCAAAGTCCTAGACTTCCCCAACCTCCCCTCCCCCCTTGCCGCCGCCAGTTTAGAAGCTGATTCTCACTTAGGGGCAGCGGGGACCCAAACACCTCAGTCTTGAGTCCCACTGCAACCTGGGAGTGAGGGAGAGGCTCTGTGAGTACAAGCCTTGATCTGGGGACCAGAGTCTGGGTTTCTCTGCTTCAGCTGTCAAACACCCCTGGGGGCAGCCTGCAGGTCCCCCAAAGCACCTTCCAGGTCCCAAGGCCACCTAGTCAGTTCCCTGCAAGCATGGCTGCTCTGTGGAACGTGCAGTCACAGACAAGGGACAGGGTCAAAAGCAAAGAAACCCCCTTACTGCTCCTCTAGACAGGCAGGTACCCACAGACACACGTCCTGTCCCCCCAACTCACACTCATGTACTGTGTTCACGTCTGCAGCAGACAGCCCAGCGCTTGCCCTCTAGCCGAGAGAGACAGCAGCTGCGTACCGAGACACTCTGCATTGCAGCCTCACTGGGGGCTGGTAGGGACTGAGGCACACCAAGCTCCACTCAGACCCTGGCAAACCCAAACCACACACTGCCACGCTTACTGACTCAAAGATGGGACCCTCACCAAACCTAGGCCCCCTGGCATGCAGCCTGCTTTTTCTCAACCTACCCAGATGCCCACAGCTGGGATGGATGGAATGCCGCTGCTCCCACGCCATCTTCCTGCCAGACCTCCTCCAGCCGAGCCACTGTGAGCAGACTGAGGGCTCACGCCCAGAACCTCACCAGCAGTTTCTGGTCTCACGCCCTTGCCCAGAGCCCCCACCTTCGCCCAGCTGCTTCCCTCCCTGGCCAGCAGCACGGCTCTGGAGTCCTGTCCCCTTCCCTGCTTTCAGCCCACTCAGCGCTGACACTATACGTGCTCTCTGTACCTGCCTGCAAGGAGGGTCTGTAACTGCGACCCCACCCCCACCCCCGTAGAATGTTATCGTCATTTTGCCACCTTGTTCTGGGAACCTAGAGCACAGCTGGCGCAGGGTGGGTTCTCCATAGTGAAGGGCTCCTGACTCCAGCCTGGCTCAGAGTGTGCCAAGGGCAAGCCCAGCTTGAGGGCTACCATCCAGTGCTGGGACATTTCACCTCGCTGAGCTTTGGGTTGTCTGACTGTCTTGAGGATGGAAATGATTTTACACACACTCAGTGTGACCTTGGGGCTCGCAATGAGGACTATGGCCTCCTGGGACCCTCTCCTGCAGAAGCGTCAGCTTTAGTGTGTGTGGGGGGGGGGCAGCCAATGACTGCTGCTTCATCTCCACACCCATTCCCTCCTGCCCAGGTGGCCCTCTGCATCTGAGGGGCTGGACACCTGCAAACTCTTTCATGGCTTCCGTCACCCTTTGCAATGTGAAGACTACAGGGACAGAAAGCTGCCAAGAGTTCCCTCGGCTCCAACCCTGTCCCCCTCCCTGCCGTTGGGGACTTCCCTCACACCCCTAGCCTCCCTGTGACAGTCTAAGTGCATTCTCTGAGTCCAGCTGTTCTCCGGACAAGGCAATGCACGTTCCGGGTTTCCCTGCAGACACAATCCCGTGGGGGCAGGGATGCACACGGGGAGCATCGTGGTGGAAGCTCACGGGTCATGACTGTCCTCTTCTTCCCCGGTTCTGCTGCCTTGGGTATGCTTCACAGTGGGGGGACACTGGTCTCTTCCAGCTTGCCCTGTGCCCACCCACAAAACAGCCACAGAATAAGGAGTTCCAAGAAGCAGGGCGTGGTGGTGCACGCCTTTAATCCCAGCACTCGGGAGACAGAGGTAGGAGGATTGGAGTGAGCTCAAGGCCAGCCTGAGGCAACAAAGTGAATTCCAGGTCAGCCTGAGCTAGAGTGAGACCTTACCTCAAAAAACAAGGGGTTCCAGGCACATTAACTCCATGGTGCCCCTGCACACATCCATTTGGATGGGACTACAGATAAGGAAAGGGAGACACAAACTACTGAGTGGTGCATGGTGACCAGGTGATAAATTGGATTGAAACCCACCCTGACCGTCGTTCACAACCACAGTTCTGTTCTCTATCTTCCAGACACCTGTGCTGGCAGCTCGAGCTGCAGACAGGCCCAGGGCCCTTGAGAGAGCCAAGCCGGCGACGATGCTCCATTGAGTGCTTGCGAATTCACCAAGGTCCTCCTCCACCTCTTCCTTCCGTCAGTGTTCCCACAAGCCGGGCCTCCACTGGGCCCCTCACTGAGTGCTGAAGGCATTTCTGTCTGTGTCTCCTCTCCACTGGGGGACAGAGGATTGGGCATGGGGTGTGTGGAAAACACAGGTCACAGGTCAACAATGTGCAACTGCCCTCCAGTACACAGAAGTCCTGTGCCCTCTGGGGGGGGGCCTCAGTCCCCAACTGTAAACAAAACGCAGACTGGACAGCTACCAGGGGCTCTTCCTGCATTAAGATACTAGAATCTGGGCTAGAGCAAGGGCTCGGAGGTTAAGGCACTTACTTACTGAGCCTGACGTCCCGAGTTCTGATTCCTCAGTACCCATGTAAAGCCAGATGCACGAAGTGGAGCATGCGGCTGGGGGACCTAGCCTGCCCATCGTTCTCTCTGTCTCATCTCTCTCCATTTGCAAATAAAAGATATTTTTTTAAAAGAACACTAGAATCTTGTTTTGAAAAAATTTTGGTAGGTCTTTGTCCTCTGTTGAGGGCAGGGTGGGGGGAGGGTAGCCCACACTTTCACCAAAACATCCTAAATCTACTAGCCAAGAACGGTGGAGACTCAGAGTACCCACATACCCAGTGCATGCCAGGGAACATGCAGGACAGGGCATTGATGACTGGCAAGCTGTGTAGCCACTGACCTGGACCCATCTCATCTCAGTAGGTCTCAGGAACTCAGGCTGGTTCTTCCCCTGCTGTCTTTACTCTCTCACAGCCACTCTGAGCCTGGTACTGCCCGGACATTAGGACTACATAGCAAGACAACACAGCACCTGGCCTCACAACTCTCCAACCTCTCTACCCTTCCCGGTAGGCCTAGCTCCCAGGAGCCCACCTGGCATCCTTTCCTATGCCCCTCTGCTCTGACTTCCAGGGTCCCAACAGTGTGGGTAATTCAGCATGGCCAAGGACTTCAAGGCACCATGACCACCCTCTAGACTCAAGGGTCAAGGGCAAACATCAACCATCCTGAGACAGAACAAGCTGGGGCTCAGCAGGCACTCCAAAATGTGGCCCAGCAACACGGACTAGTGACCCATGGCTAAGGTTATTCTGGCCTGGTTTTAGAAGCTCCCATGTAAGGCCACCATGCTCGCCAAATGCCCCCAGCGGCCCATGGAGAGGCAAGGTCACCCTAGGGCTGTAAACACACAGGACCTGAACCTCAGACCCGCCTCTCAGTAGTTGTGTAGGGCTGCCTGTCCTACAGCCTGTGTGGGTCTCAGTGTCATCGTCCCTACAAGCTAACAACCCCCTGACAGAGCCATTACAGCAGCTCAAACTAGCTGTGTGAGAATGTTGTACTGCGGAGGGAGGTGGCCCCTGCCTCTTGTCTGCTCTGGGGCTGACAGTCACTGTCCCTTCCCTGAGACACCACGCTCGGGCACCTGAACAGTGCCCCAGAGAGCAACGGGGCCTGGGGTGATGGCACCCCGCAGAGCCCTAGGTGCAAAGCAGTGGTCGCAGCGAGCTGGGAAGAGGCAGGAAGGCAGGGTCTCCCTGGCCAGCAGTGCCTTCCCTGTGTGCCCCATGCTGCCCACTGTCTGCAGAGCAAGGTGGCTGGACCTGTCTTTGTTGTAGAGGGATGCAGTGTGGAGGAAATGAGCTCTCGAGTCACCATCCTGGGGTTCGAAACTCGGGCTCACGCCCTGCTGGGTGAGACTTGGGTCAGTGTGGCCACCTTTCCTGTCCCCCTGATGCTCCATCTCAGAGGCAAAGCTAATTATCACCCACCTTCTAGCATGGTTACAGGAACTGGTAATGCTGATGTTGGGATAAAGGACTCATGGGGCTAGTAACACTTCCTAGTAAACAAACAGGCCATCTGTCCTGAGGAAGGCAGGTGAAAAACAGGTCTTAAGACAGTGTCCCCAAACTGGACTCTGCTAGGCCGCACCCAGGCATGCTCGAGAGCCCTCAGCGGGACTCATCTGGGACGATGCCTCCATCTGGAGAGAAGACCCAACATCTACCCCGTGAAACTGAAGGTCACGTCCATCTGAAAGGAGACTTTGTTCTTGCCTCATCCGTTATGCATGAAAGAGCAGACGGCGGGAGCTCAGGATTCATAATTTGAGACATCCGGAGACTAAAGACATTGGCCAAATTTAAACCGAAAGATGAACTTGTCGGGTGTCTTTTCAGATTACAGGGGAATGAAGAAAGGCGAGAATTTCAGACTCTCCTCTGATCCTCTTGGGACTAGCGGGGAGTCTGCCTGTTGGCTGGCATCAGAAGGTTGCTCTGCCTCTGGGCTCTGGACATTTGAAGTAGGACTGTTCGAAAGGGGTAAACAGATTAATGCCCAAGAGACCACGTCCCACCCCCAAACTGCAACAGAAAGCAGTCTGGAGAGACCCAGAAGAGAAGCTGAAGGAACCTTGAATGCAGCTGCTGAGGCTGGACAGGAGACTATGGGCAGCTTGACCATGAACTATGTCCTGGGAGGCCAGGACATGGCAGGGCATGGGTCACATGGATGTGAGATGGGGTTGTGGCCCTGCCAAGCACTCAGAACTAGCTTGTTCTCCAAGCCCGGTGTCCTTAGCAGGAGCAAGCTAGTAATGTGTGGGGCTCAACGTGACCACTGTGCGCTGTCAGGAGCTCAGCATGGCTCTTGGCACGCAGGAAGTGCTGTTAGCCCTGGGCACTGTCAAGCTCTCACTTGGACTTCATACGTTCGAACCACGTGCCCTTTTGCTCTGAGATAACCTTTTAGCCACCTGAATGTTTGTGCTACCAATGACGTGGTGGTGGTCACCTGACTCACAGATCCCGGGAAGGTAGGAAGGGGGAAGACTCCTGTGCCCTGTTCACACACAAGAACCAGTAACGTGATAACTGACCCATGACAATAGTTGAGCCAGAATTGGACCGTGGGTCTCCCCATCACGGAAACACTCCCCACTGCCCCCCCACAGCACTGAGCCCAGGACCAGATCACGTGCAGTAGAGTCTGGAAATGAGACGCCCTCTCCCAGGAAGTGGCTCGTGCACGCACACGCACACACACACCTCTCACACACACTCGTTTCAGGGGCTCAGAGGCTGGCCAGCACCGCTGGCTCCAGTGGTCAGAACCTCCTCAGTGCTGACACACTGGTGTGGCTTCAGTCGGCCACCCAGAGGTGACCCACAATTTATAGTCTGTGGGGGTGGAAAGAGCCCTGCTGGCTGCTCGATAGGGGACCTGAAGGCCATCGCCATTGTCATGATGCTTCTGAGCATGGGGATCCCCCACGACTATAGTCACTGCTGCTCCCACCACCCTGAGGACAGAAGCCACGGCACGGTGCCTTGTCTTGTGCCCAGGCCACACCATCTGAACACCGATTATACTTCAGAAAGGGAGCATTTATTACTTGTTTCTTTCCTCGTTAGAACTGGGCAAAGAACAGGACTCAGCTCCGGAAGCCCAGGAGCATGCTGACAGCTTGTCAGTGAGACCACCAGGGCCACAGCACGGCGGGACCCTCCCAGCCACCTCTCACAAAAGCCTGGTGGCTGGGCAGGGAAAAGGAGTCACCCTTATTCTGGTAAGGACTTTCTAGGTCCCCTCCCCTACACAAGGGTCTGACTCAGCTGCTCAGCCAGTGAAGGGGGATGCCAAGACATGCCCAGTGTTTCCTGGGGCTGCCGAGGCCTGCTCCAACCAGCCCCTGAGCTGAGGGATCCTCACCCTAGAAAGATGCTATTGGCCTGGCTGGGTTTCAGGAGTCCACAGGACCAACACGAGGGAGGAGGGAAAGATTCTAAAGACAGCTTGCTGCTTGGGTGCCCTGACTACAGACTATCTGGGCCACGGTGTCAGGAAAAAGCAGCGAGGTGATTCCAGACTTGATTCTGTTCCCCCGTGGAATTAACACACTTCAGACACTTGTATCTTCCCAGAGGCCAGCGGCAAGGCAGCTAGCAGAGCAGAGGCAGGCCTGCGCCAGCGCCGCGCGGAAAGGCACCAGATGGTTTGTTATGAAACATTTTGGTCAGAAAAATAGCTGGGGCTTTTGGTTCCTGAGAGGACAACAAAGCTAGAGCGAGGAGGTGTGAGCTGGGGGAGGTGGTGGTGGAGCAAGCAGCTTTGGCATCAGATCTGGGTTCTAGTCTCAGCCCCACCCCCCTCAGCATGCGTGGCCTCAGTTTCCCCATCTGGAAAACGCATGAAAAATATCCTGACATAGATAGTGTGAGGCTTCCCACATCAGTCCCAGGACGTAGGGACACTCACGAGGACACACAAACAAAACACAAGAGCAGGCACAGCCTTGTCCACAGCAGAGAATGAAGAGGGATCCAGAAGAGGGAGGCCACGGAGAGGCGATCTCCACGATCGCGGTGAGACTTGGAGTCGCGGACAGCTGGCACACTGGGCCCAAGCACTGGCTGGGGACTCCGGATGCTCTCGCGGAGGAAGGGCAGAAAGTAGGCTCTACCCGCCGTGCACATCAAGGCTCCCACCCGCACCACGCCTGCTGGGCGAGCTTTAAAGTGCCAACCTGCGTGCGGTCTTTGGTCAGGGGCTGCCCGAGAGCTCTGGTGCAGGGCCCTGAGGAACGTGAGCTCAAGGATATGACCGGCCCAAAGGCAGCTGTGTCCCCTCTGGGAAACAAAGGAGCGTTCCCATTGCTGGGATCACCCAGAAAAGGAGGGACAAAGAATGCTTTGGTCACTGTCCCAACACCCACAGCTGGCGTGGCACCAGCTCCAGGAGAGAGCAGGAGGCAGGGTCCCGCCCTGCACACCACGTGCCTGCCGCACACCTGGCTTCACGGAACGCACTCCAGACAGCTCTCGGCTCTCCCCACCTGCCCCGGCAGCTCTCATCTGCAGGCTCGCCTGCTGCCGGCCATAGGGGGCTGGTGGCTCCCGGAGCTGGCTGCCCTGCCCTGCCACAGGTGGCTTTGGCCCATCGTGTGTCAAGGCTGCTGTGTCCTGCTGGCCCCGGGCCCTCAGAAGCTGAAGAGGTCATCTTGCTCGGTGCCAGCACTGTCAGGTTTGTCCCAGTCGGTGGGCGAGAGGCACTGCGCATAATGGATGTCCTGCCCCGACAACCCAGTGTCCAGGACCTGAGGGTTTGTCCGTGACTGCGCCAGCCTGGAAGGCAGAGCTATGTGAGTTGAGCTGGTAGGGGTCTGGTCAGCATGGGGCCAGATGGGAGTAGGCATGAGTGGGAAAATAGGACCCGGGGCAGACAAGAAAGTTTCAGATGCCAAGAGGTGCAGCCTCTGATCAACAGGACACTCCAGAGGATCAGAACCCTGGGGCAGGCTGTGGACACCCCGCCTGGCAAGAGGCCACTAAGATAGCTGTGGACAGTCACCAGCCCAGCCACGATTACACTACTTGGCTGTGACGGTGTTCAACAGTGTGCTTCCCAGCAAAGATCCATACAAGAGGAGACAGCTGAGGTCCGTCCACAGGGATCTGAAGAGTTAAGTGCCTGACGGCCTCTCCCTGATGTGGTGGCCCGGAGAGGGAGAGGGCGAAAACACCTGGAGAGGCATCTGACAGCACAGAGCTAAGGCAGAGTCCCCCAGGGGCGAGGTCACGGCTGATCAGCATCAAGAGTGACCTCCACGCTGGGGAGCCACGCCCAGTCTGGGCCGTGGGACTGTAGCGCGGAGTGATTTGTATTTAAGGCCCTGCTGCTTTCTGCTGGTGAGGACACGCAACACTTGGACAGGCAGATGAAGCGTGCTTCAAGTGCGGGGCTGTCATCAGCAGTCAAGCAGAGAGGGTCAAAAGGCCCCTGCTCCCCTGAAGGGACCAAGTCTGCTGGCCATCCTAGGTTGTAGCAAGGGAGGGAGGCCAGAGGACAAAGGCCCTGTGCTGGCCTCACATGACAGGCCCCAACCCAAGCAAAGCCCCAGAAGCGGGAGGACTACAAGGGCTGCAGGAGGTCCCAAGGGGGAAAGAGAGGCCAAGTGACCAGAGCATGGTGCTGGGAGCCCTGGGCTACCCAAGGCTCTCCTTAACTGTAGCCTCTAGGTAGTCTGTCCCCCAAGCTGCAGGTAGCCATGGCTACAGAGATGTCCCCTAGGAAGATGCAGGGATGGCACCACCTGCAGACTTTACCACAGTGTCTCCTTGTTATGCCTGACATTCTCCACAATGAAGGCAGCACTCCCTGCCCTGTCTTCCCCCGCCCTTCATGAAGGCAGCTCGCTGGAAGGAACAAGGCTTTAGGAAAGCCAGCTTTGGAAGACTGTCTGGGTGCAGGGGAGGAAACGGGCTCACACCAGGGTGCGTGGTTTGGCTCTGGCTCTGGCACGGTTACCCCTAGCAGTAGTTCTGACTGAAGAGCAAAATTCTTCTCATCCATCAGTCAAGTGTACAAAGCTTCCCTAAAGTAGTAAGCTCCCCATCTCTAAGGGATTCAAGATCCCCTTGGGGTACTGTCACTGAGCAGGAGGCTGGAGTGACTCAAGTTCTCAAGCATGACACCAAAGCCTAGGAAGGAAAGCGCAGGTAGGCCCAACCCCAGGCTCATGTCCCCTCACAAGGTGGCCAACCATTACCTTGAAAATGCTTCATCCAGGCCATCATCCAGCTCCTTGGAAAAGAAAGCAAGAAATAAGAATTCTGAGAAGGGCCACTGCTACCCACTAGGGCTCAGCCCTGGGTGAGTTACATGGTGGCAGGAGTCAGGCCTGGAGAAGGCTGAAGGAACTGGCATTGGAGAGCCTTGAACCTCTGGACCCAAAGCTGGAGCCTAGGACAACCAAAGCATGCCACAGTCCTCTGGAGGTTAGCGTGGTGCTCTAGTCACCTGGGCTAGTCAAGTCACGGCTCCTCTGAGACTCTGTTTTGTTTCCTTCTATAAAATGAGGGACCTGATGCTTTCTACAACTTTCAAGCTGGGGAGCTAATGTCTGGATCCCCTGTACTTCTAAAGCCAGTCACAATCCTGTGCCACCATGGGAAAGCTGATGTCAGGCCTCACAGCTCAGGGGTAAGGTGCTGGGTAGAGTCCTCACAGCTCAGGGGTAAGGTGCTGGATAGAGTCCTCACAGCTCAGGGGGTGAGGTGCTGGGTAGAGTCCTCACGGCTCTGGAGTAAGGTGCTGGGTAGAGTCCTCACAGCTCAGGGGTAAGGTGCTGGATAGAGTCCTCATAGCTCAGGGGGTGAGGTGCTGGATAGAGTCCTCACAGCTCAGGGGGTGAGGTGCTGGATAGAGTCCTCATAGCTCAGGGGGTGAGGTGCTGGATAGAGTCCTCACAGCTCAGGGGGTGAGGTGCTGGATAGAGTCCTCATAGCTCAGGGGGTGAGGTGCTGGATAGAGTCCTCATAGCTCAGGGGGTGAGGTGCTGGATAGAGTCCTCATAGCTCAGGGGGTGAGGTGCTGGATAGAGTCCTCACAGCTCAGGGGTAAGGTGCTGGATAGAGTCCTCACAGCTCAGGAGTAAGGTGCTGGATAGTGTCCTCATAGCTCAGGGGTAAGGTGCTGGATAGAGTCCTCATAGCTCAGGGGGTGAGGTGCTGGATAGAGTCCTCATAGCTCAGGGGGTGAGGTGCTGGATAGAGTCCTCACAGCTCAGGGGTAAGGTGCTAGATAGAGTCCTCACAGCTCAGGAGTAAGGTGCTGGATAGTGTCCTCATAGCTCAGGGGTAAGGTGCTGGATAGAGTCCTCATAGCTCAGGGGGTGAGGTGCTGGATAGAGTCCTCACAGCTCAGGGGGTGAGGTGCTGGATAGAGTCCTCATAGCTCAGGGGGTGAGGTGCTGGATAGAGTCCTCATAGCTCAGGGGGTGAGGTGCTGGATAGAGTCCTCACAGCTCAGGGGTAAGGTGCTGGATAGAGTCCTCACAGCTCAGGAGTAAGGTGCTGGATAGTGTCCTCATAGCTCAGGGGTAAGGTGCTGGATAGAGTCCTCATAGCTCAGGGGGTGAGGTGCTGGATAGAGTCCTCACAGCTCAGGGGGTGAGGTGCTGGATAGAGTCCTCATAGCTCAGGGGGTGAGGTGCTGGATAGAGTCCTCACAGCTCAGGGGTAAGGTGCTGGATAGAGTCCTCACAGCTCAGGGGGTGAGGTGCTGGGTAGAGTCCTCACAGCTCAGGGGTAAGGTGCTGGATAGAGTCCTCACAGCTCAGGGGGTGAGGTGCTGGGTAGAGTCCTCACAGCTCAGGGGGTGAGGTACTGGGTAGAGTCCTCATAGCTCAGGGGGTGAGGTGCTGGATAGAGTCCTCATAGCTCAGGGGGTGAGGTGCTGGATAGAGTCCTCACAGCTCAGGGGTAAGGTGCTGGATAGAGTCCTGACAGCTCAGGGGTGAGGTACTGGGTAGAGTCCTCATGGCTCAGGAGTAAGGTGCTGGATAGAGTCCTCATAGCTCAGGGGGTGAGGTACTGGGTAGAGTCCTCATAGCTCAGGGGTGAGGTGCTGGGTAGAGTCCTCATAGCTCAGGGGGTGAGGTGCTGCGTAGAGTCCTCATGGCTCAGGGGTAAGGTGCTGGATAGAGTCCTCATAGCTCAGGGGTAAGGTACTGGGTAGAGTCCTCATGGCTCAAGGGTAAGGTGCTGGGTAAAGTCCTTCCAAGGTCTCTAGGTGTATAGGGCAAATAGTAGGAGGCCTTGGACAGACCAAGAGACATCCAGGTTGCCCCCAACAGCCAGGGAGACTTGGCAGTTCTTGCAGTCCGTCCATGGTTTACGTTAAAGATGACAAAGATAAACCATGACTGCGGGCACAGGAATTTGGTCTCAGCTACTCAGGAGTTGAGGCAAGAGGATCATAAGTTCAAGGTCTGCCTGGGCTACCAAGTGAGCTGCAGGTCAACCTGGGCAACTGAGTAAGACACTGTCTCTAAAAATATATATTAAAAAGGGGCTGCAGGTACTGAAGAGATGCTTAGCAGTTAAGGAGCTTGCCTGCAAATCCTAAGGACCCTGGTTCAATTCCCCAGTACCCACGTAAAGCCAGATGCACAGTGGTACATGTATCTGGAGTTCATTTGCTGCAGCTGGAGGCCCTGGTGTGCCCATTCTCTTTCTGCCTCTTTCTCTCTTTCTTTCCCGCCCCTTTCTCTTTCAAATAAATAAATAATAACTTTTTTTTTTTCTAAAAAGGGAGGCTTGGGATGTCACTCAGTGGTAGAGTGTTGGCTTAGCAAGAACATGGCCCTGTGTTTGAGTCCTGGTACTGTCAAGAAAGAAAAAGAAAAAGAAAAAGAAATTACAACTAAAGGGAATGCCCAATTCTGCAGATCTCAGACCAGAAAGGACATGAAGGGACAAGTGGAGAAACGTAAGTAGATGCTGCAGATGATGTGAAGGGTCCTATCAGCATTGGTTTCCAGCTGTGACCACTGCACTCTAAAGGGTGAACTGGCTTAGTGGTTAAGGTGCTCGCCTGCAAAACCTAAAGACCCAAGTGTTTTTTTCCCCAGGACCCATGTAAAGCCAGATGCACAAGGTGGCACATGCATTTGGAGTTCATTTGCAGCGGCTGGAGACCCTGGCACACCCATATTCTCTCTCTCTCAAATAAATAAGTAAAATAAAATTTTTAAAAGAGTAAACTAGCCAGACGTGGTGGCACATGCCTTTAATCCCAGCACTTGGGAGGCAGAGGTAGGAGGATTTCTATGAGTTCAAGGCCAACCTAAGACTACATAGTGGATTCCAGGTCAGCCTGAGCCAGAGTGAGACCCTACTTCAGGAAAAAAAAAAAAAAAAAAAAAAAAGAGTGGTGGGGGGGGCGGTGAACTAAAACTACCGACTATTTTTGTAATGCAATCTGAAATTACCTCCAAATGAGAAACTGAAATTAAAAACCTCCCAGGTTCCTCTGGGAGATGCCATGGGAGGTCAGCTTCCTCCCCGAGGGGGTAAAAAGGCTGACCCAGAAGTCAGAGGCTGGCCCCCACGTCGGCCCCACGTCCCCAGGAGTCAGAGGCTGGGCTGCTCATTCAGACGCTGAGTAGAGAGGGTGCTGGGCACAAACCTGCTGTGCCAAAACAAGGGAGCCTTTTCTAGGGTGTGACGGGCAGAGCTGGGGACGCTCAGGCCCAGAGGCCCAGCATTGTGGGCAGACAGCTGTGCTGGGGCCAGGCCTGCCGAGGATGCAGTGCTGGGTTCAGAGGGGCTGTTGTTCAGCTCCCATCCTGGGTGCTGCTGGGTTGGGTCTGTCCTCCCAGAGGGACAGTCACATGCCCGGGGCCTGCACCATGAAGCATTCTGTGGCTGGGCCAAAGACCTGACTGAGGCTCACTGGATCTAAAGGGGGTTCTGGGGGGCCCAAGACCGCAGGGACACTCACCCAGACAACAGT
This sequence comes from Dipus sagitta, assembly GCA_036346955.1. Lineage (NCBI taxonomy): Eukaryota > Metazoa > Chordata > Mammalia > Rodentia > Dipodidae > Dipus > Dipus sagitta. Next base: position 114,385,105 of record CM070773.1, read on the forward strand.
GTTGCTGCTCAAGGTTTGAGAGCGCAGGGCCTCATCCACGTTGGTGGTATTAGCGCTGACCGTGGACAGTGGGGCCTTGGACATTTCTTCTAAGTCTAGCAGGTTGCCAGTGGCGACCACTATAACAGGGTTAATTGGGAGAGTTAGAGGGAGAGAGCTGCTTCTGTTCTGGCCTCACTCCCCAGCCCATCAGGTACCCCTGGGCTACGTGGGTTCATTCTGACTTGCTCCTGGGCCCTGGCCTTGATGAGTCCTAAGACCCTGACCACCTCAAGTCCCACCCTGATCGCTGCCAGCTGCAGGGCCTATAGGACAGACCCTGTACCCCCCCGAGAGTGGGCACTGGAACCGGCTCACTCGCAACAGTGGCTGAGCATTCCAAATGCACACACCAGGCTGGGAGGTAGACAGAGGTGCACACATGTATAAATATGGGCACATCTGGGTAAGCACGTACCACATGGGTCCCTTCCACACTTACCCATTATGCACATGCATTATGGATTTAACACAGAATAAAATGAAATACCTTTGCCTAAGAGGGAGATCCCGGGTAAAGAACAGATTTGGGAGCCGGGCGTGGTGGCACACACCTTTAATCCCAGCACTCGGGAGGCTGAGGTAGGAGGATCGCCGTGAGTTCGAAGCCACCCTGAGAATACAGAGTGAATTCCAGGTCAGCCTGGGCTAGAGTGAGACCCTACCTCGAAAAAACAAAAACAAAAAGAAGAACAAGTTTGGGGCCCTACAGCTAAAGGGCCCAGCTCAAGACTCACAGCTCTTCAACGAGGGGGTGCTGTCACGGCGGGTCCCCAGGACGTCTCCTCTCTCTTGGTTGGCTTTCTCCCTCTTCTCTTTTTCTGCAGGATCAAGACATGCCAGAGCTTTGCACCTCACACCACCCCACTGCCTAGGGTACGCTGTGCTCAGCCTCAGGGGCAGTGTGCGGTCTCCATGGGGGAGGAAGGACACCGTGCTGATGCCACTTAAACACCCTGAGGTCGGGAGATGGCCTTTGTCCAGATGAGGAAACTGAGACTTAGAGAAGTGAGGGGACCTGATGAAGGCTGGGGTGAGTCCGGGTCTGCCTTCCAGCAGTATCTGTCCCCACACCCCACCCATCATGCTGCTGAAAGAGACTCACCTTCCTTGGACACCTGCCAGAACTCAAAGGCGACTTTGAAGGCCTGGGCGACGGTGAGAGTGACAGCTTGTGCCTGAAAAACAGGAAGTGGGGGTGGGGGGGGAAGGTGAGGTGTCAGGCAGGGAAGAGCAAGTCTGAACCGGAGGGCTGGGGGCTCTTGCTCCATCCCAGGCTAAGGAACGGCCCTCCCTCTGCCCCAGAGCAGCCTGGGGCTTCATGAAGCTACATCCTAGAGTGGCCATCAGAGGCCATGTTCAGCACCCCAGCCTAGCCAGAGTTCCCACCCTCATTCCAGCCCCTAACTCCTCCAAAGAGCTATTTACCTCCACTACCTCCTTCCAGGCAGACACCCCTAAATCAACTGACTGAGACTCCAAGAGGTCCTTCCTCCTCATCTGAGAACTTCACTAACTGTGCCTCTGGGTGGACGGGCCCAGCCATGCCAAAGCTAGAGTCACAGAGGCGAAGGTCATACTGTGTTCAGGGCTTGCAGAGTGTTGGGCACACAAGCGGCTGCCCAATGGATACCAGTGCAGGAGGGGTAAGGAACAGGACGCCAGTGAGCGTCAGGGACCAAAGCTACACAGCGGCCTAACCACCTCCAAAGGGTGTGCCTGGCTGTCACCCACTCGTTCAACCCCACTCACGTCACCACTTCTCTCCTGTCACCAGCGCTGCGCTCCTCTAGCCCTACCTACCCTATTCTGGCATCACGGAGATGGAAGTGTCCCTGGCTCGCGTGTCCACACCCCCATCTGTATGTACCGGACAAGCAGGAGCAGGTCTGAGGAGCCGTGCCCCAGTGCAGACAGGGGTCCCTGAGTGACAGCAATGGCAGCCAAACTGGGACACACTGTTCCTATTGGTGGGGTGGGCCCGCTGTGGCCTCCTGCCAGCCCAGTCCACGTCCATCTCACCATCTCCACACCTTCCCATGACTGCAGTTCCGGGGTCACCAGCACAGTGTTGGGAAGGCAAGCCCAGAGAAACAGTTAGAGCTATGACAGGAATATGAGCTTCCTGCTGAAAGCCCTCGATGAGAGGACAGCATACCATTCAATCTTTTTTTTTTTTTTTTGAGGTAGGGTCTCACTCTAGCCCAGGCTAACCTGAAATTCACTATGTAGTCTCAGGGTGGCCTCGATCCTCCTACCTCTGCCTCCCCAGTGCTGAATGCTGGGATTAAAGCATGCACCACTGCCCAGTTCCTATTCACTCTCAAGTGCTCCAGTTCATGCCTAAGCAACCCCTTCCATCCTCCTCCTGCCAGACAACTCAATTTAATTGAGAAATGAATTCGTGGCCACTGCCTTCAAAACTCTTTAAAAAAAAAAATCCAAACTCTCCAAACAAGCTGACTGATCTGTGCCAATTAAACTTCACCAAGTATAAAATCTCATTTGAATGTCTCCGTCATTTACATTTTTGATGGAAGTACGAGTGCTTTATGGCAAAACTTAAATATGGTAATTAAGTATGAAACTCTTCACAGCTGTTTACAATTTAAACTGTCACGTTTGAATCAAGTTTAATAGACCCAGTTACCATTGAGAATTGCCCATGAACTAAAAATATGGCCTAATTACCAGCCCAAGTCAGATCACTATACACCCAAGCAAGGGCCAGTCACCCAGTGTGGCAGGGCTGTGGAAATACCATTATTTTTTGCCTGCAGGAACCTGGGGACCCAGGCTTATACTGTGTTTGAATAAAGCTGCTGGTTTATTTGCATACATTCCTGCCCCTCGGCCCTAACGTCCCAGGCCGTGTAAGTTAAAGTGAAGGCAGCCTGAACAGCCACGTGTGCAGGTGGCTGCAGGCCCTGGCTCTTCCTGGGCTCTTGCTGGGAGCCACAGCAGTGCTCAGAGGGAAGCCTTCCTCCTCTCCTCCCTGCCCTCCTGGGGCCTGGGGCCTCTAGGTCTGTCCTATCACCCTGAGCAGTTTCAACTTGGCTCAGGAACCAAGCTATAAGCCCTTCAAAGGGGGCAGGTACTGACCTCATCAAGCTATAAACTCTCTATAAGCCTTCTCCCCCTGCTCCCCGCTAATGTATAAATGTCTGTACAAGGGTGACTCCAGGAACACGGAGGGCCTTGTAGGGGCAACAGCCCTGGCTCCCTGGCAGGCAAAAATGGGGTGACCCCAAGCTCTTCCATTTCCACTTCTAAGCGCAGAGGCCTAATGTTCACTGAGTGGAGGCTTCTCACCCGGCAGACATTGCAGCGGACTTTCTAGTCACATTCAGTAGGACCAGGGGCGGAAGGCCTGGGGGGCTGTGCGACTGTGGACTTACGTTGCACTGTGGGAGATGTGGGAAAGACCTGCTTCTCCAAGCTTCTGCTCACTAAGGCAGCCAGAAAGGAAGGTGGTGATATCGAAACTCAGTGAGGGCTGCACCCACACTCAGCCCCTCCAGGCTCCCCTGCCTGTCTGGGACATGATGGGACCCCAAAGCTAGAGTCCTCAGCCTCAATCCCATAGCACTTCAAGTTATGCCGTTGGCCAGCCTGCACTGACCACACAGCCCTTTGCCTGGCACCTCCGTACTGCCTCCTTGTCCTTCAAGGCCTTGGTCTCTGGGCATCTTCCTGGAGGTCTGAAAGCTTCCGCCCTAGAGCCAAGCCCTGGACTCAGTAACAAAGCTCCAGGCCCCCAGTGCACATGGCAGGGCGCGGACCGCGAGGGGCAGGACCACATCTGTGGAAGCAGCTGCCAGCAGAGGGAGACCAGGGTAAGGCGCCCAGCTCACCTCTCTGCCTCTGCCTCTGCCACAGCAAAGTCCCGAGAATCTTAAGTTTCCAAAGAGGGCCAGGCCTGAAGGCCAGCCACCCTGCCAGCCTGGGCTGAGTGAAGGCTTTGATTACTAGATGCTATAGCTACACCACCCTGGGCTAGCCTGTCTCCCACAGGGCGCCCCAGGGGCCCTTGACAAAGGACATCGGTACAGCCCAGCCAGGTGGTCTGGCCACAGCCGGGCTGTGCAGAAAGAAGTCCTGTCCTCTGCCATGGCATGGCCACTGTAGCTGGGCTCTGCTTTCCTTGGCAGTTGCCCTCTGGCCTTGGGGAAGGCTGTTTAAAGTCCTCTGCCCCAAGCCAGGCCGCCCTCTGAAAGACTGGTCTGACTCACGCCCGCCCAGACCCCCTGTGCAGAGAAAGCTGCTATACACGGTTACGCCCTCCCGCCAGGGCCCACGCTGTAGAAATGGCTGCGGGCCAGCTGCCCTGCCCAGCACTTGCTCCAGCCAGTGGGAGGAAGAAGTGAACAACGGGGACATAATGAGCTTGTCTTTTTATGTCAGCATGGCCTCATTAGAGACAACATCATGTCGCCTGCCATCTGTGGGAACAAGGCTGTCATGGGAGAACCACCGCAGTGCAGGGTCCTGCGGCGTCACAGGAGCAGTGGCCAGTGTCATGAGTCTACAGGAAAGAAACAAGGCGTACAAAAGAAATAGGGCCTTGGGCTGGAGAGATGGCTTAGCGGTTAAGCGCTTGCCTGTGAAGCTTAAGGACCCCGGTTCGAGGCTTGATTCCCCAGGACCCACGTTAGCCAGATACACAAGGGGGCGCATGCATTTGGAGTTCGTTTGCAGTGGCTGGAGACCCTGGCACGCCCATTCTCTCTCTCTCTCTCTCTCTCTCTGCCTCTTTGTCTGTCGCTGTCAAATAAATAAATAAATAAAAACGAACAACAACAACAAAAAAATAAAAGAAATAGGGCCTTTCCAGATTATACTAAGTGAGGTAGCCCAGGCCCAGAAAGCCAAACATCACATGTTCTCTCTCATATGTGGATCCTAGCTACAAATGTTTAGACTTGTGTGTGAGTTGGAACCAAAAATCGGTAGCAGAGGCCAGTAAGCTAGGAAAGGGCTATAAGGGAGGGAGAGGGAAGGACTTTAGGGGATGGTATTGTATAACTGTAAGAAGAAGAACAAATTATAGGGAGGGGAATGGCCTAAGAGAGGCCAGGGGAAGAGATTAAGAGAAGGGTGGGGGGAAGGGCAATCAAAATTCAAGATAGTCTGAATAAGACATATGAAAACCTACTTTTTTGGATAATGGCACATCCAGAAGCCATAGATTGTTACTAGAATATTTTCAGTGCCAGGGATGGGATACCTTCCAGTGAGTTGTTGGCCAGGGAGGTCCCTGTTGCCTCTAAAACATTACCAGCTATTGCCAAGGCTCTTGGTTTCCCATGAGTAACAGATGGTAAGACCCTATTGCTGAAGACTCCACATGTCTGTGCAGCAAGATCACTGAGAAATCAAGCTGGGGCTGAGCTGAAAACCTTCTCCCTATAGGCCAGCCGAGTGAAAGGTGGAAAAAGCTGCACTGCATGCAGCCCTATGGGAGACAGAAGTCATCAGTGGTGGAAACAGTGGACACTGGATGCCTCAAGTCTGGCCAGACAGGCCAAATGACTAAACAGGGGCAATAATGGCATGTTGCTCTGGGGGAAACCAACTGCTCTCTAATTGGACTGGAGGCCTGCTCTATGGCTAGGAATACATGCCTAGTACTGAAAACCTAATCAAAAGCCTATGGAAGGGAAGGTCATGAGCCTTAGAGGTATAAAGCCTGCTCTTATCTGGCTAAATGCATATATTATGCTTACCAAACTGCCTGTAAGCACTACTTAAAGTCCATATTCATATATTAATGCTACCCTCACTTTTGGTTACAGAAGCTTTTCTTTTCAGATGGTGGTGATCACTGGAATGACCCAAAAGGCAACATAGTGCTGAGAAGTGACAGAGGAGTGTCCAGCACTGAAACATCTCTATCACACCCTCCACAGCTCGGTCCATTGTGGAAGAGGTGGTGGAAAGAATGTAAGAGCCAAAGGAAGGGTACCACTCCTTATGATGCAACTGTCCAGACAGAAATTGGCCTCGATATCCACGATCTCACAGTGCCTAGCAATACCTTCACAAGACCCTCATTATAGGAAGAAAAGACGATGACATCAAAATAAAAGAGAAAGCCAGGCATGGTGGCACATGCCTTTAATCCCAGCACTCAGGAGGCAGAGGTAGGAGGATCACCGTGAGTTTGAGGCCACCCTGAGAATACAGAGTAAATTCCAGGTCACCCTGGACTAGAGTGAGACCCTACCTCAAAAATATAAAAAATAGGGCTGGAGGGATGGCTTAGCAGTTAAGGCGTTGCCTACAAAGCCAAAGGACCCAGGTTCGATTCCCCAGGACCCACGTTAGCCAGATGCACAAGGGGGCGCATGCATCTGGAGTTCGTTTGCAGTGGCTGGAGGCCCTAGCATGCCCATTCTATCTCTTTCTCTCTCCCCCTCTTTCTCTGTCAAATAAATAAATAAAAATAAATTTATATATATATATATATATATATATATATATATATATATAATAGAGACTAATGGAGAGAGGGAGGAGATATGACGAAGAGTGGAGTTGTGAAGGGGAAAGTGGGGGAGTGGAGGGAATTATCATGGTTTATTGTCTGTAAGTATAGAAGTTGTCAATAAAAAAATTAAAAAAAAGAAAAAAAAGAAATGGGGACCTTTCCAAATGATCCTGGGGATCCCTGAGGCAATCTCCTTGTTCAGCTGACAGGCAAGCAGCCCAGAGAAGGGCAGGATCTTGCCAGGGTCACAAGAACATCAACCCTAATCAGAAAGCCCTCATCTGCCTCCTTCCCCAAGGCCCTTCCACCATCTGTGCAGCAAGTGAACCACGCCCTGGGGCAGTCACGCTCTCGTCCCTGTGTGTCTATGCACACAGCAACAGGTGGGTTAGGCTGCAGGTACTGACATGGAGAGACAGTGGCCACTGTCATCACAGGGGACTGAGGAGGAATCAGAAACAGCAATGTGACGGTGGCCATGAGATGGGAAGATGCCACACAGCTGGCCAGGAGCCCAGGATGGCAGGTGCACTGCGGGGCTCTCTAGACAGTAGAAAGGCAAAGACTTGGGCTTTCCCTGGATCACCTCAGGAGACACACAACTCTGCTGGCCTACTTTAGCCTGCCAACTGTGAGAGAATAAATCTGCGTTGTTTTAAACCATTAAGTTTGTGGTCATTTGTTCTGGCAGCCCTTGGAAACTCATGATATCTAAGTAGGCCCTGATGTGTAGTAGGAAGCCTCAAGCCCAAGGACTGTGACAGTCCCAATGTGTCCTTTGATAGAGGGAGACAACCTGAGTTCCTTGTCTCAGAGAACCACAGGCCCTAGGCGCCAGGCTCAGATCTGTTAACAGACGCAGATGCTGAACCAGTGGACGTGAGGAACCTCTTCCCAGGAAGATGCGCAGACCTCAGGGGCCTCAGAAACCACAGCAGCTGGGGCTGGGGAGATGGCTCAGTGGATAAAGTGCTTTTCACCCAAGTGTCAGTACTAGACCCCACATAAAAGTTGGACACTGGGGCTGCAGAGATAGGTCCATGCTTAAGGCACTTGCCTGCAAAGCCCAAGGACCTGAGTTCAATTCCCCAGTACCCATGTAAAAAGCCAGATGCATAAGGTGGTGCATGCATCTAGAGTTCGTTTGCAGTGGCTAGAGGCCCTTACACACCCATTCTATCTATCTGCCTCTTTTTCTAAATAAATAAATAAACCTTAAAAAAAACAACAACAAGGAGATGAACAGATGGCTTAATGGTTAAGGCACTTGCCTATAAAGCCTAAGGACCCAGGTTCAACTCCCCAGTACCCACATAGGTCAGATGCACATGGTGGCACATGTATCTGGAGTTCGCCTGCAGTGGCTCAAGGGCCTGGCACACCCATTCTCATTCTCTCTCTCTCACTTTCTAATACATAAAGAAGGAAAAAGAAAAAGAGAGTTGGACACTGTGACAGGCGTCTATAATCCCAGCATGCTTGTGGCAAACAGGGAGGTGGAGACAAGAGACTCCCCCAGACGCTCACTGGCCGGCTACTCTGGCAGACACAGCAGTGAACAACAAACCCACCTCAAACAAGGTGCAAGGCAAGGACCGACATCCAAGGCTGTCCTCTGACCTCCACAAGCATATCACCACACACATGCATCTGCACCCACACATGTGAACATGCAAACACATGTATCCCCACACACACACACACACACACAGAAACAAAAGTCTCATTATCAATGGTGAGCCCACTACAGCTCCCTATCCCCAGAGTCATGGCAATGCCCAAGGGGCACCAAGGTGTCTGTCACCCAGCCCAGCTAGAAGTGGTCCTGGGGAAGGAACAGGAAGCTCTCAGCTGTCACTTGTGCACGGGAGAAGAAATGTGCTGCTCAAAACCTCTCTCTGCCCCTGGTGGGCTACATCATCTTGTCAAGACAGCTGGCTTCTGAGAGGACTGTCCTATTTTACATTTAAAAAAAGCAATGGATGGGTGGGCAGCTAGCTCAGCAGTGCTTGCTGTGTGTGCTTTCAGGCCAGAGACCACCAGATTATAGGCACCCCAGAGGCCATGGAAAAAGCTGGGCATGGCCACACACATCTCTAACTCCAGTCCACCGTGGGTGGAGACTGGCCAATCCCCAGGGTTCACTGACAGACAGCAGCTCTGGGTTGAGGGAGGGACCTGTCGCAAGCAACCACATGGACGAGTGATAAAAGGAGGACACCCCATGTTCTCTGGCCACACATGCACACACAGGGCACGTTCATCTGTACACACATGTGCATACCCCACACATCACACGTACAACAAAAAGAGAAAAGCAACGGAGGTGCTAGCTGTTTCCACTGGGCACAGTGGCCATGAATACTAAACAAAACAACACCTCGAAGCCTAACACTGGGAAAGGCACGAAAACGGTTCAGAGCGGCCCTCTGCCCCCTGCTCTGCCACAGCACAACCAGCCCCAGAAAGTTCTTACCTTTGCCTTCCACTGGGGTCCCTCTGCTCTCCACCTCTGACAGCTAATCCGTGCAAGGCCTGTCCCCACCAGACCACACTGATGACAAGAGTGTACACATATCCTCAAAACCCAACAAGCCACATTCCTGAGAGGAAGGGGCCCAGACTCTCCCTGGGGACACAGGCTTGTCCCTGCCCACAGCTAGACTGTCCAGCCAGCCATGGCTTGCCTTCCTGGTATCTTCAGTGTTCTTGGTGCCCACCTGAGATTCCCAGGGAGTTTCAACCATTTTCTAATGTGACTATCCCCTTTGGGTCCTGCCTCCCACATGAGAACATCCCTGGTCCTCCCCGCTGACCATCTTCCGTTTGGTGCAGAGGAAGGCATGGCACTCCAGACTCTCGCTGTGCTGGCTCTGGGCGATGTATGCGAACACCTTGTCGTGCATCTTGTCTGCTGTGCAGTAGGAGATCCTGAAAGGCAAGTGGGGAGTGTCACCAGACTGGCATGGGGCCTGTCGGGCCTCTCCCTATCCCAGAGAACCTATGGCCTGCTTTATCAGGGCAAGACTCTGTAGACCTGGCCTTGGCATCCTGAGCCATCTACAGGAGGGTACCAGGGATGAAGCATGAAGGAAGTCACCTCCCCTGCTCTCCCTCATGCCACGCTGAGCCACAGCCGCTGACAGCAATGACTGAACCTAAGTGCAGACCAGGCACTGCACCAAGGGTGTTTCAGTCACTGCCCTCCTTCATCGCAGACGCACTCTGAGCCTGGGTCTGCTACTATCCCCACTTTGCAGATGAGAAAATAGAGGCTAAAGATTTGGGATCACAGAGCCACTGGAAAAGCTAAGATGTCATCTCCTAATGTCCAGCTGTCACTCAAAGGGTCTATGCCAACTGGGAAGCAGGACACTGCCCTGCTCACCACTGTCCTTCACTCAGTCTTCCCCTGCCAGACACCAGACTGCATCGGCCCATCTCTCCCAGGTGAGCCAGGTCTTCCTCGAGCTGTGGCCAGGGCTGTGTGACGATCACCTGACCAGGAGCCCCACGGGCTTGGGAGAGGCACAGCAGCTTCGTCCACAGAGAACACCCTCCTCCGATTTCCGTCCACAGCTCAGCTCCTGCGCCCTCACTCACCCCATCCTCTCAGTGACCGAGCCCTGCACCCTGCTTCCGTCATCCTGAGAATCGCAATTAGGGGTGGGAACTCAGCAGACTCAGCTCTCACCGACGGGGACCCCAGCTCTAACGGCAACTCCTCTATATCACCACCATTAGACATGCCCAGGTGGACGGGGCTGCCACGTGCCCAGCTGCCTCTTCTCCAGCCTCCTGTTAAACACCCCTTGCTTTGGGGTAGCAACCAGCCAGACCCTGCTACTCAAAAGGGTGTCACCACGCCTCAGAGGCCTTCCCAGACTTCCCCTGGAGGGTCACTCCTTTCCCTGCATTCTTGAGAAACATTCTGTTTTCTCTCCTCCATTCCCTCCTAGTCTGGAAGCTCCCAGAGGGCAGGGGACTGAGCAGGAAGCACTTGGAAGTTAAGAGAGAAGGCACGTAGACTCTGGAAGATTAAAAGGAAGGCAGCATCCATGCCCACTGATGCCATCGCAGGCAGGTGCTCCAGCCAATGCCCAACCGAGGGCAGAGCTCCGGGTTCCAGCTCAGCCCCTACTTCATGGCGCAGTCCTCAGTCACTCATTCTGTGGGCCTCAAGCTCTTCTATCTATAATATGGATCTGGGCTGAGTCTCCCAGTTCTGGAATCCAGCTTGAAGCTCCCAGGGTTGGAATCTGCCTCCTTGGGACCATGGCCCACTACAGGGACTATTTCCGCTGTGGCTGTAGACCCCGTGTGAGGCTTCCCTGGGGCATCCTCCCCCCACCCATGTCAGGGCTGAGCTGCTGGGCTCATGACAGAAGGAACAGGCAGTCACTGCCCCAGGTGCGGCCTGACTCAGCAGCAGGCACAGAGCTGGGATGAGCACAGGGGCCCCAGGCCTGCTCAGGCCTCAGCCGCCTGCTTCATGCGGTTAGGGGCAGCAGTGACCACTATCCCGGCACTCTCCACGAGCCGTGGACTGCACAACACAGCAAGGAAGGACACGCTCCCACCCCATGTTACAGATGAGGGAAACTGAGGCTCCACGGCACTCAGATTGAAAACGGTAGAGCCTGGATTCAGAGAGGACACTCCGATCACCGCCCCAAGGGGTGGGGTGGGTGCGGGCTGCGCCTGTGCCGAGCGTACCTGTAGATGGACACGTTCTCAATGAGCTGGTTGGTGAGGTTGTCTGTCAGGACAATTCCCCGGGGCGACACCTTTACAGTTACCTTCTGCAGTTTCTTCCCGCTGGCCTTGGCCTAGGGGCAGACAGGGGTCAGAGGAGCCCAGGCAGGCTGCTTGCCTCTCCTGGGACCCTCCCTCACCATCTACACCTCACTGTCCCAGCCCAAGGCCCACGTGAGACCTCAGCTCAGGCCACTGGCAGGTGCCACCGAGAGGGCACTTAGCCAGCATGCACCTAGAATAAAACAATGACATCTGGCACCCATGAGCCCCTGCTACCCGCTACGCGCTGGTCCTCAGAGCAGAGGGAGGGTGACACTGTCCTCCTGCCCTGGAGGAAGGGACTGGCCCAAGGACACGCAGCCAGGGGGGAAATACCAGCTGAGCTTGGAGAGGCTGGCACAGCCCAGCATGACCTGGGACCTGGCTCCACCCTCCCACCTGCAAAGCCCTGAGCTGCAAGTCGAGGCCACCCAGGGAAGCGGATTGCAAGGGCCCGTGCTCACTGGGAGCTGGCGCAGACGTGCGTGGGTCAGGGAGCTCACCGTGGCCACGATCCTCTTGACGGCTGCAGCCGACAGCTCCTCGCCCTTGGGCCGCTCCACCAGCGTCATGCCCAGGTACTTGAGGCTGAACACCATGCCCTCCAGCAGCGTCTCCCGCGTGTCCGTCCAGTTCTCCGGCAGCTCTAGCAACGGACAGGGTGGTTTTCAGATCACCAGCCCACCTTCTCAAAAAATTCAGCAAGGGCCTGGGGTCTCCCCCTCCCCCCGCCGCCCATTACTCCTTTAACTGTAAACACTGAGCTAACAGTTTTCAGAACCAACTCAGCATCCGGCAATGTTTATATAAACTGTTTCTGGGCTGGAGAGACGGCTTAGTGGTTAAGGCGTTTGTCTGCAAAGCCAAAGGATCCCAGTTCGACTCTCCAGGACCCACGTAAGCCAGATGCACAAGGGGGAGCATGTGTCTGGAGTTCATTTGCAGTGGCTGGAGGCCCTGGTGCACCCATTCTCTCTCTTTCTCTCTCTCAAATAAATAAATAAAATATATTTAAACCGTCTCCATTCACCCTCGGGATCACCCACAAGAGAACTACAAACACAGTGGACAACCGCAGTGAGGTCTGGGAAGGCAAGTCACATATCCAAGCTATGGAATCAGTCAGCCTGGAGCTAGAACGTGGGTCTTCAGTTCCCGAGCCCAATGTCAACCTCAACTAAATACCGGCTGTGGGCAAATGGTACTGCTTTCTTACTGAGTTCTTAGTGTAATCCTGTGAGGAGGATTATTATTCCATTTTACAGCGGGGAAACTGAGGCTCAACGAGGCAAACGCATGGGACAACAGCCCCACATGACATGTAGAGTCATCTGCTCCCAACCATGGTCCCACCAGCACTGCTCTACTCCACCTGCTCATGCAGACACCAGAAGCTGGGAAGCAACTACGGTGAGGTTCGAACTCTCACCCATTCCTCCGAGCTGTGGTTGTGGTGCATGGGAAGGGGCCTCCGAGAACTCCTGGGAAAGGGGGGTGCGCCCGGCTCACTGGGCCCGCCAGGAGACAGAATGGAGAGTTAAGAGTCTCCATGGAACCCCACACAGGAGAGGGTGCCAAGAAGGCTGAGGGCATGCAGGAAGGCACAGTGCCCCTGGGAGGGTCTGGCTGTCCTCAGGGTTCCTCCTTGGACTTGAAGCCAGGGACACCCCCCCACACACAGAAGCAAGGCTGTTAGATGTGGCCCACACTCCACTGGGGCTACCTGTCCTGCCGCTCCACAGATGGCGTACCTGTATTCGTGTGACTGTGCCTATTCCAGAGGAGAAAACCCCTTTTCAGCCTCACATTCAATCCGGTTAAGGACAGAACGGGATCCGGAGAGGTGGCTAGGCCAGCTTCCCCAGGCCATCCCCTGGGAGGGGCTGGAAGCAGCTTACACCCTCCCTGGCTAGCACTGAGATACCACAAGCTCAGCACCTGGCTCCAGGATGCCTACACTGTCAAGAATGGACACCTGCGCCTACACAACCCCACCGTGTCTCCTACTCCATCTGGACCCTGGCTGCCTCCTTGGCCCTGTTCCCAGAGCTTTGGGCTGCCCCTCCTCTCCTCCACACCCACTAGTAGTCCAGACACACTGGATTGGTGTTGAGCAAGCCACTGTCCCTCGGAGACTGTTTCCTCCGCTGGGGGGGGGGGCAGCAGGGAGATCATTCAGGAACCTCAGTGCCCCTCCCTCCCCTCAAATCCAGGATAGCAGGGACTTGCAATTTTCTGAGTAGAGGAATGACCTGGACACCCTCACCCCAGGCTCTGGGCAGACGCACTGCCCTCGCCAGCTGTCTTCGTGGGCTGGAGAGTTGGTTTAGCAGTTAAGGCACTTGCTTGTGAAGCCTAAGGACCCAGGGTCAATTCCCCAGTACCCATGTAAAGCCAGATGCACAAAGTGGCGCACACACCCGGAGCGCAACTGCAGCAGCTAGAGGGCCTGGAGCATCCACCCATTCCCCCGTCTGTCTCTGCTTATAAATAAATAAACTAAAATGGTCTTAAGATGCCTCTAAAACCCAAAGCAACCCCATCTTCCTGCCCACCCATAAAGTTCCATTTGCTCTACCAAAGGGAAGCCAGGTCCCTGAGGTATACCAAGTCCCATGTCAGGTGATGGAGGCCCTGGAATAGCCTGGACACAGGCCTCACTCTAGAAGAAACCAAGATTAACAGCACCAATACCAGGACAAGCCAGAGCCCCCACACTTTGAACCACTGCCTTGCAGCCCTCCTCTCATTCCCATTCAACTGCTGAGCAAAACGAGGTGCAAAGGACTCAGTTTAAAGGTCAAGATCCAGGCTGGAGAGATGGCTTAGCAGTTAAGGCACTTGCCTGCAAAGCCTAAGGATCCAAATTCGATTCCCGAGTACCCACATATGCACCTGGAGTTCACTTGCAATGGCTAGAGGCCCTGGCACACCCATTCTCTCTGTCTACTCTCCTTCCCCCCACACTTGAAAATAAATAAATAAAAAATATTTAAGGGTTGGAGAGATGGCTTAGCGGTTAAGGTGCTTGCCTGTGAAACCTAAGGACTCAGGTTCAACTCCCCAGAACCCATGTAAGCCAGGTGCACAAGATGACACATGCGCACAAAGATCACGTGTGCACATGCGTCTGGAGTTTGATTGCAGGAGCTGGAGGCCCTGGTGCACCAATTCTCTTTCTCTCATAAATATATATATTTAAAGCCCAAGCACCTGACCACTGGACCACACTACATACCATAAAGCAAACTACCTTAATTTTTGCCAAAGGTCAGGAAGAGGTTCGGTTCTTGGAGATGGAGGTATTTCCTCCAATCTGGAACTGGGTATTCCTAATCCCAGTGCATCTCCACAGGCCATGATATCTGTACCACTACTTTCAACCTGAGACCCATCTCATACCCACTGCCTGTGTCCTTGACAGACATTGCTAATCCACTGTAGCTGTTTCTTACACAGAGCCCCAGGCAGGCAATACTAATCAATTAGGAGTGGCCTTGTTCTGCTCATTATCCATTCCTGCCCTAAGGCAAACATCCTTCCTTGTCTATCTTTGTGTCCCACTCTCCCATTTCCTCTGGCTCAGCCCTCTCCTGGCCCCTTTCCAAAGCCACTTCCGCTGCCTTCATTCCAAAGAGCCAAAGCCTGCCAAGGTCACTAGTGATCTCTTTGCTGTCAAAACATTCTCTGTCCTCCTTGACCTCTGAAATGCTTGACATTTTTCTGTGTTCCTCCTTCCCTGGCCTGACCTTCCTCTAGTCCACCATCTCCTAGACTGGCTGTCACTGGGAGCCTCACAGATCCCCTGTCCCACCCTTCACTTGACAGATAACACAACTGAGGCCTAGCCAGCTGATCAGAGGTATCCCTGGCCAGGACAGGCAATCCCCACAGTGACCGTTGGGGTGTTTGAAGTTCCCCATTTCCTCTCCCATGCAGAACTTCCTCCTCACAGTGTAACATCTACTTCCCAACTTCTGAACTCTTGGCTGGGTAGTTGAGCTGGGTGTGGTGGTGCACGCCTGCAATCCCAGCCCTAGGGAGGAAGAGGCAGGGTTTTTCAAATTGAAGGCTACTACTAGTGAGATCCTGTGCTTTAAAAAAAGGGGGGGGGGCCTGGAGAGATGGCTTAGCGATTAAGGCGTTTGCCTGCAAAGCCAAAGGAGCCCGGTTCAATTCCCCAGGACCCACGTTAGCCAGATGCACAAGGGGACGCACATGTCTGGAGTTCATTTGCAATGGCTGGAGGCCCTGGCGCACCCATTCTCTCTCTCTCTCTTTCTCTGTCATATAAATTTAAAAAAATTAAAAAAAAAAAACCCTCCTCTTCACTGGATTGGAATCCCACACATGCAACCTCTTTCTGGGAAGCCTCCTTAGAGGCAGTCCATCCCAGTGGTTAAGACAAGGGTCCCCAGTTGGAGGCAGTGTCTGAGTGACCCTGAGTGAGTTAGCTAACTGCCTTGAGCCTTGAGTTTTCTCATCTATAAAGCCAGGAAGCAACAGTCCTGGGCCTGTTCTGACTCGTGGACGAGATAACAGAATGAGATGATGAGGTAAGAAAGAAAGATGAGCTTGGCAAGGACCAGGCCGCTCAATGGCCACCCTTGGGAGTGGCTCTCCTTTTCTTCTTCCCACATCACCACCCTTACCCTCTGCCCAGCAGCTGCCCTCATGTATCTTCCCCTCAAGGACTGCCTTTTGTATCTGGTGTGGAGGAAGCCACCCTGCCTCAAGGTGCTGTCCAACCTAGCCCCCACTTCTCTCCTGTCCCCCTTGCGGCCTCTGTCCTCCCAGGCCAGCCTCCTCTCTCATGTGAGGCCTCTGGTGGGCACACCTTCCCTCAGAAAGCAGTGCCTGCCTCTAGAGGCCCTCAGGACAACCAGACCAGTGTGGTCTCTGACTACCATCCAGCCACCTTCAAAAGGATGAGCCAAGGCTGCGCTCCAACCCACAGGCTGAGGCCATGTGCTCCTCTGCACAAGCGGAGGCCCCAGAGGCCCCCGGGGCAAATACAGGCCCACGTCTACAGCCTGGTTCCCGCATGGTTATTTTCAGCCCTGTGGCGGGTAATGACTGCGCTATTTTCACTTTGCAGTTTTACAGATGACCTGCTGTGGGAGTTAGCTGGGGACAGACCATATGCCTTGTCTAACTTCAGCTGGGACTGTGTGCTCCTTCCTCATTAAGGCCCCTACCAGGGGTCAGGACTGGGCAGGGCATCCCTGCAGGACGGTTTCTGAACATCAGAGCCGCAGCCAATCCACAGGCCAGGCAAGCCTCTGCATGGGGCCCTGACCTGCCTCCCTGGATGGCCCAGAAGCTGCAGGACATCCTAGGAGGGGACCGGAGCCCTGCCCTGACAGGAGCAGGGCTGCTTCCCGGGCTGCAGTCTCTCACTCTGACAAGAGCAGTTGGCTCTCCAGGAGCACCACTGGCGGAAGCTCCAGGAAGTGAAAAGCGCTACGCAAAATTCAGAAGTTAAAGCCATTAAGGTTGTTCTCAAAAGCACAGGGAGGCGCCAGGCGTGGTGGTGCACACCTTTAATCCCAGCACTGGGGAGGCAGACGTAGGAGGATCGTGGTGAATTCAAGGCCACCCTGAGACTACATGGTGAATTCCAGGTCAGCCTGGGCTAGGGAAAGACCCTACCTCGAAAAACCAAAAAAAGAAAAGGGAGACATTTCCTCCATTTACCTATAGCATGCCAGGGGTTCAGTCACTCAACATCTGTGCCTCAGTTTCCTCTCTGTGAAACAAAGACAACTCCTACCCCACGAGTACGTCATGAGGACAGATGAATTCACACATGCCCCTGCCTGGTGCACACTAAGAACTATGTAAGAACCAGCCACTGTCACTGCCCATGGTCAAGTGCAAAGAGTTTTACTGTGCACGTGGCCGTCTGCTGCATTTTATGAAGAGTCGTGGATGCCAGCAACCCAGAGTGTGTGACCATGGGCACAAATGACAGGACTGAGACTCAAATCCTGTACACCCTCCTATATTTCTGCAAGCCCCATCTCATGCCAAGCAGGGACCACATCTGACATGCCACCCAAAGGGAAGACCAGAGCCTCAGCTGGCAGTAAGTTATCTCTAAATCCAAAAACATCCTGCCTCTCCCTCAGTCATGACGCCTGTGAGAAGCAAGAGTCCCAGCCTCTAATTAAATGTCTCCAGACTTGCGGCTCCCACCGGCTGAACACCCTTCTCGCTCTTCCAAGTGTGCTTCCCAGAGCCCACCTGGCCCCTCCCCACATCCCACTTGCTCACCCAACACCTGGCACTCTGCCTATGGCTCAGCCACAGGTGATCTGCAGACCGACCGGGGAGCCAAGGTCTCTGTTCGCAGCGTCCTCCAGTCACAAGTGCAGCCAAGCCACACAGCACGCCACTGAGAAACAGGGTCCACCCTGGCTCTGGAAGCTTCCCCACAGGACAATACCTCCCAAGTTAACAACTTGCCACTGGAGTCTTGTCTTAGTGTTTCCCTCAGAAAGAATCCCATCTGAAAAAGCTGTCTGTCCCCTTGGCCATTTTATTTTATTCCTAGTATTCCACCCCAACCCCACTGCTTGCCTGAGGTCTTCTGCCTCCAGCAGACTGTGAGAAGAGACACACTCAGTCCCCCAGACGTCCCAGTACCTGTATCAGTGCCTGGCACATGTACTTACACTCTTACTGTGAGTAAATAAGAACATGGTGGCGCACGCCTTTAATCCCAGCACTCAGGAGGCAGAGGTAGGAGGATCGCTATGAGTTCGAGGCCAGCCTGAGAGTACATAGTGAATTCCAGGTCAGCCTGGGCTAGAGTGAGACCCCTCCCTCCCCCACCTACCGGTTATACGAGTTGTACTGAAATGGCACTTGATGCTTCTCTGTCCTTTCCCTGTGGGTTCTCTGACAACCCACAATGTAGGCTGAGGGTCAAAGTGAGCCCAGCACCTTTGAAAACAAGGATACTGTGAGGCCAAGGTGAGGCACCTTCCAGGTAGCTGGAAGAAAGGAAAATTCCTGGCCAAGGACCGAGGTAAGATATTTATGGCTCCCAAAGAGATGGGGAAAGTGGCATAAGGAAGGGGAGAGGGAACTCCTTCAGGGCCAGGACAACCGGGAGAAAGCAGGCCGGGGTGTGCAGTGGGGCGTCAGGCAAGTTGCAACACCTCTCCAGACTTGTTTCCCCACAAACAGAAGTGACCATGAAGCCCCAGAGAAGTGGGAAGCAGGGCACTGCAGAAAGCAGAGACCAGTCTAACTGGAATCCACTGGATTCAGCGTGGCCCTGATCTTGAAGGCTGGGCTGGGTCTCAACCCTAAGCCACACCACCCTAGTAGCCCTCTCCTGCACACACTCACGGGCTTCCTCTCTAACCTGTGGCTACAATACTCCTTAGGGGCTGATGGCCCAACCTGAGTTGGGGCTGCCTCCAATCCTCCCCACAACAGCCCTCAAATCTATGCCTGAGGCCGGGCGTGGTGGCGCACGCCTTTAATCCCAGCACTCGGGAGGCAGAGGTAGGAGGATCGCTGTGAGTTCGAGGCCACCCTGAGACTCCATAGTGAATTCCAGGTCAGCCTAGGCTAGAGTGAGACCCTACCTCAAAAAACAAAACAACAAAAAAAAAAAATCTATGCCTGAAACCCTTAGGTTGGGGCCTGTGGAAGTGACTCCACTTATAATTCCCCTTTCTCTAAAATGGGTCTAATACAAGAAATCCTAGGCTGGAGAGATTGCTTAGTGGTTAAGGTGCTTGGTGTGGCCTAAGGACCCAGGTTCAATTCCCCAGTATCCAAGTTAAAGGCAGATGCACAAGGTGGTGCATGCGTCTGGAGCTCATTTGCAGTGGCTGGGGGGCCTGGCATGTCCATTCTCTGTCTCTATCTGCCTCTCTCTCTCTCTAATAAATAAATTAATAAATTAAAAAAAGAGAAACCCCCGATTTGTCCCCTCCAAGGAGCATAAGTGCTAAGTGAAGCAAACACTGACACAAAGATGCCATTTCTGTAGTAGGGAGAACACGCTTTGAAGAATTCCCACAGCAAAGGTCAAGGCAAGTGCCTTTACTACCAACTGACAGATAGGAAGCAGAGACTTAGCACACAGGCTGGCTCGCAGCAAGCTCATTCTGGGTACAGAAGGCACAAGGACGGCCCTCAGAGCTTTGGGAGGGGAAGGGTTAAGGGGTCCCTCTGCTTTCAGCTGTGAGCCTCTGCCTAAAGCTGGCCATGCTAAGAATATGGAAGGTACGCATAGGCAGTGGGGACGGGGGAACCCACCAAGAATGGAGAATTGCCTATATCTTTTTTATTTTTTTTGGTTTCTGAGGTAGGGTCTCACTCTAGTCCATGCTGACCTGGAGTTCACTCTGTAGTCCCAGGCTGGCCTCAAACTCACTGTGATCCTCCTACCTCTGCCTCCCGAGTGCTGGGATTAAAGTTATGCATCACCACACTTGGCAATTTTTAAAAATATTTTTTGTTTATTTTTATGTATTTATTTGAGAGTGACAGACAGAAAGAGGCAGAGAGAGAAAGAGAGAAAATGGGTGTGCCAGGGCCTCCAGCCACTGCAAACAAACTCCAGATGCATGCACCACCTTGTGCATCTGGCTTATATGGGTCCTGGGGAATCGAGCTTTGAACCAGGGTCCTTAGGCTTCACAGGCAAGCGCTTAACCGCTAAGTCATCTCTCCAGCCCCATTCTTGGCAATATTTTTTTTTCTTTTTTTGACACAGACTCTCTCATGCATCTCAGACTGTTCTCAAACTCACCGTGTAGCTAAGGATGATCTTCTGATTCTCCTGCCTCACCTCCCAGGGCCACCTTGCTAATTTATTCAGGAGTGAGGACAGATCCCAGGGCTTCCCACATACTAGGAAGCACTCTTCCAACAGACTCACACCTCTACCCTAGCAAGACTTCATACCCATTTTGGGGGGCAGGGGATTCGAGGTAGGGTCTCACTCTAGCCCAGGCTGACCTGGAATTCACTATGTAGTCTCAGGGTGGCCTCGAACTCGCAGCAACCCTCCTACCTCAGCCTCCAAAGTGTTGGGATTAAAGATGTGGGCCACCATTTCGCAGGAGGGAAAACTGAGGATTAAGTGACTTACCCTAGATTGGAGGAGGCAAGTAAAACTCCACCATCCACAGTGGGTCTCCCCCCATCTCCCTGCCCCAGAGACACTTCTGGGCTCCCTCCTCTTCAGAACTGTTTCCCTGGGGGCTGTCTCACCCACCCTCTCCTCCATCCCTGGAGAAAACTGCAGGGCTCCTCTCCACTGCAAGGGAAGGTCATTCTCAAAAGTCCTGGTCACATCCCACGAAATTTTTAAGGGACTATTTTTGGAGTAAGTGTGGGAGATGGTACAGGCTCCGCATGGCCCAAGGGGCCTCTGACCGCATCCCCACCCGCAGGCACCAGCCCACATTCCCAATGCCAGCCAAGGCTAGGAGGCGCCCACAGCTGGATCAGCACAGTGGGGAGAAAGGAGGGGCAGAGGCGGGCTTCCTAGGCCCAGACACGTTGGCGCTCCAGGGACCAGGGAGCTTGGGCTCCCCTGGTGGAGCCGGGCAAGGCCAGGCACGGAGAGAAGGTTGAGGGGGAGGGGGGAAGGGGGAACTGGACTGTTTCCTGGGGCAGGGGGAGAGAGCCCCCAGGTGGGTGGCAGGTGAGGGCGTGCAGAAGTCCTGCCGTTCTGGTTCCCATCTGCCAAGAAGCCAACTCCCGAAAAGGGAGGGCACTGCGCTAGGTTTGTCAGGCCCCAGGGGAGGGTGCCAGGTGACGGGCTCCCAGAGAGTAACCCGACACGGGCGGCCAGGAGGAGCAGGCCCGGGCTCAGCCTCCCCGACGCCCAGGGAGAGGTGAGGGCGGCGAGTCTGCCCTTCGCCTGGGTGCCCAGGGACTTCGGCAGCCCGAGAGGAAAGGTGTGAGCGAAAACAGGTTTCAAAAATAACCTGGAAGCCAGCCTAGCCAGCCAGCCTGGAGGAGAGGATGCAGGGGTCTAGATGTCCCAGTGCAAGGAAGGACCTCCCGCGACTGCCTGGCTGGGCCTCGATTTCCCCTAAGCAGGTGCTGGCGAGCTCGCATTCACCATCTGAGGCCCAGGGGTCACAACATGACCCCATGGGTCGGGCTGGGGGTTGAGAGGTGGAGGGGTAAGGGGTTCCCCGCTAGGGACGCAGGGATGCGGGACCCAGGATGCGAAGCATCTTCCCAACTCCTGACCCGCCCCGGCTGTGACACTGAGTTTCTGCCCAAGCTACCAGGACAGCGGGGTGGGCAGGGGCCGGGGGAAGCGCCAAGGTCTCTGTGACTCCCCCCCCACACACCCTCCGCCACCTGCATCCCTTGCCAGGCTGCACCTGGGCACCCCGAGCTCGGCCTCCTCCCCGCTGGCCCAACGAGGGAATGGGCGCACGACTTGACCCCGGACGAACCCCAACCCCTCGGGGCCAGGCTGGGCCGCCAGCACGGGTCAGGCCCCGCCTCTTCGCCAACTTGGCCCCAAGTGCCCAGGCCCTGGGGCCGGGCCCCACGGACGCGCACACACTCACTGCGGTGCCGGCCGCCGCCCCCCCAGCTCTGCTTGGCCAGGCTGGGGCTCCGGATCAGCGCCCGCCCCGCCGACTTGAGCGCGTCCATAGCCCGCTCCGCTGCGCTCCGCCGCCAAAACTCCGCCAGGAAAACTTTCCGCCCGGCCCGGCGGCGCGCGGGCGGCGCTCCCCTCCCTCCGCCCTCCCCGCGCGACGTCCAGGGGCGGGGCGATGGCAGGACACGCCCCCTCCCTCGCGACACGCCCCGCCCCGCCCCGGCCTGCTCCCGGGCCGCGCGCCCCTGCACTCGCCCGGGATGCCCAGGCAAGCCCTCCTCGCCCGAGGTGCCTTCTTCTCTCCTCCCAGTCCCCCAGCCCGGAAAAGCCTTGAACGTCCCAGAGCCGTCACTGGTCCCAGGATCCCAGCGCCTCGGATTCTAGAGAACCCCACCAAACGGCACTTGGAGACCAACTTACAGATGGGGAAACTGAGGACCGTAACCAGGGAAGGGCTTGTTCGGTTTCCGCCCTGAGCCCCTTTGCTGATCCACTCAGAGCACCGAAACTGCTCTGAGGCAGGCACACTTTAGGTACCTGGCCGCCTCTTGCCCCTCTCCCACCCAGGTAGTCTCAGGAATGTGTGGACTGAGATGATATGCTCTGAGGCCTAGGGCAGTGACGCCTTAGCTGCTGTGGTAGACTTGCTATGTGACCTCGATCAGGTCCTACCCTTCTCTGAGTTATATAGTATAGTTTTATCTATTAAATGAAGTGTGATCCTATCTTTAGCCATCTTTCTGACCAGCCAGAACAAGTGCTGCATGACCTTGACCTTGACCCCTCCCTGCGCTCTAGGATGCACTTCCAAGTCAAGCATATTCCAATGACTTTAGAAGTCTAATTCTCATAACCAGGAATGCTGGCTCATCCTATAATCCCAGAGTCTTGGATCCTGAGGCAGGGGGATTGTTGAGAGTTGTAGGCAAGCCTGGGCTACAAAGTGAGACTGTCTCAAGAAAACAAAAACAAAAAGAATTTATAAGACCATGGACCTTTGGTCAGATTATGCCCAAAGGAGTACCAGGCAGAGGGCGTCCAGTGCTTCCAGTCACTGCCTGGATTTGGGGTGGGAGTTGAGAGGGGCAGAGACCCAAAGCAGTAGTCTCTGTATGTAATCAGGCTCCGAAGCCCACAGGACCCCTCTGGGCTGTAGGACCCGGCAGGCTATGTGTGAGCCTGGGCACAGGGAAGTCTTGCTCGCGGTCTCTATTTCTAAACTGAGCCCCTTCCAGGCTCCAACAACGCAGCTTGAGTGGACAGCGTGGCCAGCTCCCTTTGGCCCCCTTTGCAGCCGGACCTGTGCCCCTGGGGGAGCACACAGTGAGGTTATCTAAGAATCCAAAGCCAGAGGAGGACCCAGGCCCCAAGGCTAGAACCCAAAAGGTGATGTCCCAGTCAGCACGGGTCAGGCCCTGCCTCTCTGCCCAATTGGCCCAAGTGAGTGGCCAGGTGTGGCCCAGCCCTGCAGACGCGCACACACTCACTGCACTTATCTTTGCTGTGGTCACAAACTCACTTTCCTGAGCCCCATCCACAAAAGGGAAACAGTACCTTTTCTGTGGGACTGTCCTGTGGAACCGGAGTTGAAGGGGCTGAATCTTGCCCTGGAGAATCCACCTTTAGGTAGCATCCTCCCGAAGCCTTCCTTGGACCACCACCCCTGAGTTAGGTTTCTCCCCAGGGGCTCCACAGTCTTGAACTTGCAGTATTTTGAGGCTGCCACCTACCTCTCTTCTCTCGATCAGTTAAGATGTCATAATCTTTAGGGCAGAAAGATTTTCTGATTCATCTCTGAACCCCAGATGCCTAGTGAGGAAGGAGTCCACATGGACAGGACTACTGCCCTCATTCCCCCCTCCCTCTGTCTCCATCTCAAGCTTTCCACCACACTAAAGAGCTCTGGTAGGTAGTGGGTCTGGAGGTCATAGGCCTGAACCCCAGCTCTCTTACCCAAGGGTGAGCTGGGCCCCAGAATAGCAGAGGGCTTTTTGGAGCACCAGGGCTGAGTGCTCAAGAGTAGGGGGGGGGGGCGCCGCGGGGAGGGCACCATATGGGCCCAGTAAGCAGGAAGACTTTGCTGGCTTTCCGTCCGCCTGCAGGTGACTTGCTGGGAGCTGTCAGCCAAGCGGCTCCTGTGGGGGGAGGGGGAGGCTGCCAGTTTCCCTTCTGCCGCTCCCAGAAACAGAAACAGAACAGAAGGACAGAGCTGTGAGGGGCCTCCTCTGCCGTCACTGTGCCCAAACCCTCATTTCACAGGTGAGAAGCCTGAGACCCAGACAGGAGCAAGGACCTGCCCAAGGTCACACAGCAGGCCAGCATCAGTAGGTCTCTTGGCCTCTCTAACTTCGGATAGTGGGGTGCTTAAAGTCACTGGGAGGGAGCAGAGAAACCTTGAAAGTACCCAGAGTTCAAGACAAGGCTTTCAGGTGATTTTGAAAATATTTACTTATTTATTTATTTGCACATGTGTAATGTGTGGGGTGCACCAGGTCCTCTTGCTGCTGCAATCCAGTCAAGACACTTGACCATTTGTGTGTGTGTGTGTGTGTGTGTGTGTGTGTGTGTGTGCGTGTGTGTGTCTGGCTTTATTGAGTCCAGGCCAGCAGGTTTTGTAAGCAAGGTCCTTTAACTACTGAGCCGTCTCCCCCAACCCGAATTTTTTAAATGTTTTGTTTTATTTTATTTATTTGCAAGTATAGATAGATAGATAGATGATAGATGGAGAATGGGAGTACCAGGGGCTAGTGCCACCACAAGTGAACTCAGACACATGCGCCACTTTATGCATCTGTCTTTATGGGGGTACTGGGAAATCAAACCCAGGCCATCAGGCTTTGCAAGCAAGTGCCTTTAACTGCTGAGCCATCTCTCCAGCCCTCAATTTTTTTTTAACTGATCTCATTTTACAAATACTTCTACAGTGATAATGAGTCCTTTAGTAATCCTAAAGTAAAACTAAATCAAGCCAGGCATGGTGACTCACGCCTTTAATCTCAGCACTTGAGAGGCAGAAGTAGGAGGATCGCTGCGAGTTCAAGGCTAGCCTGAGACTACATAGTGAATTCTAGGTCAGTCTTGGCTAGAATGAGACACTACCTCAAAAAATAAAAATAAAAATAAAAAACTAAATCAATAAAACGGGGAGTGGCTGGCTGGTCCCGGTGGCTCACCTTTAATCTTAGCACTCAGTAGGCTGAGGTGAGAGGACTGCTGTGAGTTCAAGACCAGTGTGAGCTACAGAGTAAGTTCCAGTTCAACCTGGGCTTCAGTGAGACCCTGCCTCAAAAAGAAAGAAAGAAAGAAAGAAGAAAAGAAAGGAGGGAAGGGCAGGGGGAGAGGAAACCCCCTGAGGGAATAACCAGCTAATGACTTTGGTCACATGGTCTCAGAGCAGCTGTTTTCCTGTTCCCCCCCCCACACTGTCCACACGGATTCTGTCAGGACTCCAGTGCAAGACTGGGTGCCGAGCTGGATGGACTCTCAGCCCACGCGAAGCAGAGGCTGGGGTCAGAAGCCAGTTCGTCTCATGGCCTCTCTTCCTACTTCCTTGAGTCCGCCCCTCCACCTGTCCTTGTACCCGTAACCTGGGCTTCCTCTCGGGAGAGGCAGGACCCATCCTTAAACCACCCAGACTCCCCCACATCTTGACCACATGGCCCTCAGCAAGATGTTTGATACGTTAAAAAGCTACCATTTCCTCAAAAATGTCAAACTGATGCAATGGGCTGAGCATTCACATCCCCTCCGAATCCTGATGTTGAAATCCTAAGTCCCAAGGCGATGGTTTTAGAAGATGGAACCTCTGGAAAGTGACTGTCACACAAGCAGAGCCCTTGGGAATGGGGTATCAAAGAAACCAGAGAGACTGGCCCCTCTGCTGTGGAGGACCCAGCGCACAGGGCAGGGTCCGTGAGCCAGGGGCAGGCTCGCTCTGAGCCGGATCGGCCACCATGGGGTCTTGGGCTTCCAAGCTGCAAAAATATGAGAAACATGGCAGCTGTCTCTAAGTCACCTACTCCGTGGGATTTTGTTATAGCCGCCCGGTGGGTGCAGGCATGGGAACCATGCTCATGGGGTTTTCATGAGGATTCGCAGTTACTGCGCGAGGCTAGAGAGGTAGGAGGCTCTGTGGGTAAGAGTGCTTGCTGAGCCACATGGGGACTTGTATTTGATCCCCAGTACACATGTGAAAAGCCTGGTATGGGCCTGAGGAGGCGGCTCAGTGGGTAAGAGCACATGGTGTGCAAGCATGAGGGCCTGAGAGGGCCCCATTCACCCTGAGTTCGGTTCCTCAGCACTGGACATGGCCACACACACACCTGTCATCCCAGTCCTGTGCGGAGCTGAGACTAGAGAATCCCTGCGGCTTGCTGTTTGGTCCATCTGACTGCAAAACAGCAGCTCTGGGTTTAGTGAGGACTGTCTGAAGGAAGCACGTGGATGAGTGATAGAAGTGGACACTTGACAGGGTGCGTGCATCTGCACACACATGTATGCAACACACTACACACGCATGCAGAAAAGAATTTTTTTTTTTCGAGGTAGGGTCTTACTCTAGCCCAGGCTGACCTGGAATTCACTCTGTAGTCTCAGGGTGGCCTCAAACTCACAGCAGTCCTCCTCCCTCTGCCTCCCAAGTACTGGAGCATGGTGGCACACATCTTTAATCCCAGCACTCGGGAGGCAGAGGGAGAAGGACTGCTGTGAGTTCGAGGCCAGCCTGAGACTACAGAGTGAATTCCAGGTCAGCCTGGGCTAGAGTGGGACCCTACCTCAAAATAAATAAATAAACAGAGTTATGGCTGCTGGCATGTTCGGAGTTACGGCTAGTATGTGACAAACACTAAAACCACTAAGACCAAATCACTTTTTTTTTTTCGTTTTTTGAGGTAGGGTCTCGCTCTATCTCAGGGTGGACTTGAAGTCACGGCGATCCTCCTACCTCTGTCTCCCCAGTGCTGGTGTTAAAGGCGTGCGCCACCGCGTGCAGCTTCCAAATCACCTTCCTCCTGGAGGAGGCATGAAGATGGACGGCAGCAGAGGTTCTTACGCCACACTGCTCAGCCTGGAGCTCTCTGGGGACTGGAACCAGCCAGGACCCCTGGGCTGACCTGGGTAGGTGGGCTGTTCTTACCTAGGCTGCCAAGGTGGGGCTGCCTGGGTGGGAGGCCAGCTGTGCCAAGGTGGCCTGTATGGCCAGTGAAGCCATAGGAGCCTGTGGGGGTGACTTAGGTGTGCCTCTGTTGCAGCCACCTTCCCGTTGCTGGCAGAAAACAGCCAACCATGAGCAGCTCGTGGGAGGAAAGGGTTTATTTTGGCTTACAGGCTCGAGGGGAAGCTCGGAAAGCATGGCATGAGCAGAGGGTGGACGTCGCCTCCTGGCCGACATCAGATGGACAGCATCAGGGGAGTGTGCCAGACACTGCCAAGGGGAAGCTGGCTAAAACACCCATAAGCCCACCCCGAACTATACACTGCCTCCAGGAGCATCCAATTCCCTGATTGCCACCAACTGGGGAGCTAGCATTCAGAACACCGAAGTTTAGGGGGGACACCTGAATCAAACCACCACACCCTCCTAAACTCAGGTGTTTTCAATGCTTGGTTTTCAGCTGATGGCAATTTGGGAGGCAGAGCCCTGCTGGAGGAGGTGTGTTGTTGGGGTTACTTAGGGGTTCTATAGCCAGCTTCCCCCTTGCCAGAGAGCAGACCTCGTGTTCTTGCTGCTGGTTTTCCCCCTGCTGTGGCAGAGGTGACGTCCAGCCTCTGCTCGTGCCATGCTTTCCCCTGCCATCGTCAAGCTTCCCCTCGAGACTGTAAGCCAAAGCCAAAACTTTTCTCCCATCAGCTGCTTTTGGTCAGTTGCTTTATGCCAGCAAGAAGGAGGTAATTCAACAGACCCTGTCTTTGTTCATCTCTGACCTTTCGCCCACTGCTGGGCCTCTCCCTGCCTGCTGGCCTCTGTCCAGAACATTAGACAGTCTCCTTGGCAACACCCCAATCACAACTACCCACTCACTGTTCTCTCCCCAACACACACGCACACACACACACACACACGTATGCATGTGCGTGCACACATGCACTCACAATACACACATTTTCACACACCATGCCCGTGCCCATGCATACTCAGCAAAGCTTGGATCTTGGAGTTCTACATGCCTGAGCTTTACAACCGAAGTTCCCCCATCTCAGAGGGCTTCGTGGGGCTTCCAGCGTGTTCCTGCATGGTAAATGTCCAGCCAGCAGCCACTTTGGCAGATGATGATGATGCTGAGTCCATTGGCTGCTCCCGGAAGCTGAGAAGGCTTCCAGTGAGGCCCCGGGCTTCCTCATGCACCCACGGCCCTCTGGAGCGGCTAGCCAGTGCCCTGGTGCTAACGAGGTGTCCCTCACAGCCAGGGACTTAGTTCCTACTGTCTGTTCTTGTGTGTCTTTTCAACTGGGAGCCTCTTTGCAGCTGGAGGACCAGCAGAGTCTGGGGAGGGCCTCCCAAGGAGCACTCCAGCCCCACCCATCCAGTCTCCCTCCTCCCGGCGTGGGCAGCCAGGCAGCCAGCTCCAGCCGCTGGGAGAGCTTTGGGCTGCAGAGCCACTGAGCTAATTAAGAATGACAGAGCACCGTGTAATTGCCAGAGACTGATGAATCCCCAGCTTCTCTTTGCTCTCCTCCCCTGGCCCTCCCTGGAGGCCACAGTCTCAGAAACCGAGCACAGGCTGGTGTCAGGAGACCCTGAGGCTAGACACCCTTGCCACCCCCTTGCAGGCAAGAAAGTTCCCTGATCGTCTTAAATTGACTCCACTTGCCCTGCGCCATATACAGGGAGGTGCTTAGCCTTGTGCAAAGAGGAAGGACAGGCTCTGGGGCTAGCAGAATGGCTGTATTGAAGGCTGGCCTGCACCTGCAGCGAGCAAGACCCACAGGGCTCTGTCCTGCCACTCAGCAGCTGTGTGACCCTGGGCAGGCAGGATGCCTTCTCTGAGCAGCTTCCTTGTGTCTAAGATACGAGCTGTTCAGGAGTGCTTAGCTCTGGCTGGAAGTGGGATGGCCGCGGCCTCTCAGAGTGAGGACAGACCTTAAGCGTGGAGAACTTGTAGGGCAGTTTGGTAGAGGACATCTACCGAGTTCTTAATAAAAGCATTAGACTTTGGGGGGGGGCACATTTTATCCATTTTCTTTTTGGTCTTTTTGAGGCAGAGTCTCACTCTAGCCCAGGCTGACCTGTAACTCTGTTGTCCCAGGCTGGTCTCAAATTCACAGTGATCTTCCTAGGAGTGCAGGGATTAAAGGTGTGTGCACAGCTTTTCATTTTATTTATTTATTTATTTATTTATTTATTTATTTTTACATTATTTATTTGAGAGAGAGAAAGAGGCAGATAGAGAGAATAGGTATGCTGGGGCCTGTAGCCACTACAAACAAACTCCAGATGCATGTGCCACCTTGTACATTTGGCTTACTTAGGTACTGGGAAATCAAACCTGGGTCCTTTGGCTTTGCAGGCAAGTGCCCTAACCACTAAGCCATTTCTCCAGCCTTATTTTATTTTTCTAGTAATTCATGATCCTTGTATTTTATTAAAGTATTGGTCTGTGACTAATTAAAAAAGTTTAAACAGCAACACTTTTTCACAAATGGTTAGAGACTAGTACGACTTTAAGGAGACTTCATAAAGCAGACATGGGGGTAACCCCACCTGTTATTTTCCTAGTTCTAGGGTTTGATTTCTAGTAACTTTTTTGTTGTTGTTTTTTGAGGTGGGGTCTCCTTCTAGTCCAGGCTGATCTGAAATTAACCATGTAGTCTCAGGGTGAGCTCAGATGCACAGCAATCCTCCTACCTCTGCCTCCCAAGAGCTGGGATTAAAGGTATGCACCACCATGCCCTGGCTCTCTAATAACATTTTATTTTATTTATTTACTTACTTTGAGAGAGAGCGAGAGAGGCAGAAAGAATGGGCGCGCCAGGGCCTCTAGCCACTGCAAACTCCAGACGCGTGCACCTATGATTACAGCTAATGGCCGTCGATGAATTGGCTCTGAGTCACTAACACGGTAACTCTCCACAATCATGGAGTCTGTGTCATTTAGCCTTGCAGAGTCTTTAACACGGGTGTGGCCTTTTTTCTTTCCTGAGACCTTCAGGTTATGGTAGTGTTTGCTGATCTCTGGTGTATAAATACAGCTGCCATGGCCAGTTTCAAGTTACTGGAAGTTTAAAAGCCAGCCTGCGGGACAAGATTCACTACTCTGCTTTGGTGAGTCCCCAGCGTTAGCAGCCAGCTCCCATGCTCAGTTCTAGCACCCAGCTCCAGCACCCTGATCCTGTACCTGGCTTTTGCATCCAGTTCCAGTCCAGCTCCTACACCCCTGAGCAGAACAGCAGGAGCAGGAGGGAACTCTGGGTGAGGGCAGGCTTCTTGCTCCCATGTCCTCCCAGCCAGCACATTGAGGACCACCAGTGACTGGCCTCAGTGACGGCCACGGCACCCGGATGTCATCACTCATCTTCCTGGGGTTCCAGCCTCTGTGCTCTGGGATGAAAGCCTGTAAAGCCAGTCCTCTGTCTCCCACTCAGTGGGATGCATAGAGGCTGGGCTTAGGGTCTGGCACACCTCCCCATCAGTGACAACCTCAGTCCTGGGCAAGGGGACTTCACCTGCACCAGCAGAGGCCAATTTGCAATAGACCTGTCTCCACAGCTCTTGTGAGCTCTTCAAGATAAGCCAGTCATAGCCGGGCGTGGTGGCGCACGCCTTTAATCCCAGCACTCGGGAGGCAGAGGTAGGAGGATCGCCGTGAGTTCGAGGCCACCCTGAGACTCCATAGTGAATTCCACGTCAGCCTGGGCTAGAGTGAGACCCTACCTCGAAAAAAAAAAAAAAAAAAAAAAAAAGATAAGCCAGTCATGATGTCTCTTGTCCACCTTGAGATCAGAAGAAGCTTGCATACAGTTCTAACGCCCTCTCCTACAACCTTCTTCTCTCCCAAGCTCCCACCCTTAGTGCTAGTGCTCATCATTCAAAAGTCTGAATATTGATTGAAAAAGAATTAAGCCAGGTGTGGTGGCACATGCCTTTAATCTCAGCACTCGGAGGCAGAGGTAGAGCCACCCTGAGACTACATAGTGAATTCCAGGCCAGCTTGGGTTACAGTGAGACACTACCTCGAAAAACAAAACAAAACAAATTATTTATTTGAGAGAGAGAGAGAGAATGGGTGCACCAGGGCCTCTTGCCACTGTAAATGAACTCCAGGTGCATGCACCACTGTATCTGGCTTTATGTAGGTACTTGGGAATTGAACCTGGGTGGTCAGGCTTTGCAAGCAAGTGCCTTTAACCACTGAGTCATCTCCTTAGTCCTCAGTTGTGTTTTCTTAAATTATTTATTTATTTATTTGAGAGAAAGGTAGATAAACAGAGAAAGATGAAAATGGCCTCTAGCCACTGCAAACAAGCTCCAGATGCATGCACCACCTTGTGCATCTGGCTTACATGGGTCCTGGGGAATGGAACCTGGGTCCTTTGGCTTCACAGGCAAGTGCCTTAACCGCTGAGCCATCTCTCCAGCCCCTGAGTTGTGTTTTAAAAGGGAAATCTGAGCTGGAGAGATGGCTCAGCGGTTAAGGCACTTGCCTGCAAAGCCTAAGGATCTGGGTACAATTCCCCAGTACCCACATAAAGCCAGATGTACAAAGTGGTGCATGCATCTGGAGTTTGTTTGCCATAGCTGGAGGCCCTGGTGTGCCCATTTGTTCTCTATGTCTCTTTCTCTCTCAAATAAATAAAAAAATTTTAAAGTGAAGGGGCTGGAGAGATGGCTCAGCAGTTAAGACACTTGCCTGCAAAGCCTAAGGACCCAGGTTCAGTTCTCCAGTACCATGTAAAACCAGTTGTACAAAGTAGCACATGCGTCTAGAGTTCGTTTGCAGTGGCTAGAGGCCCTGGTGCGCTCATTCTCTGTCTTCCTCTCTCTTTCTGTCAAATAAATAAATAAGTGAAATCTGATGTGACAATGGACCATTGACAGGGACTAGGAGCCTCAGCTCCAGGGTGTCCCAGGTCTGTGGTCCCCTCGGCATCTTCTTCTAGTCCCCATGCACAATTGTGGCTGGACCGTGTGCCAGGTATGGGTACGGGTGTGGTCCAGGGTGTGTGTCACACACATTGTGTGTCATCTTGGACAGTACCATGGCACGTCTCATGGGTGGCCACCACAGACCCCAGCTGAGTGGGGACAGGCTGGATCTGGGTGCTCACAGGAGGCTTAAAGTCTCTGAGGATGGGGAGTGGGCTCCCAAGTGCGGGAAGGAGATACTGCCTCCACTTCCGTGGACCCTACCCACATCCACGTGACAAGCGCAGGACAGTGTCTGGCTGGAGAGCCATCTTGACAGCTGTCAATCTCCAGAGCATGGCTGTGACTTCTGGACACTTCGGGTGTCCGGCGTTCAAGAGCGTGCCTTCGTCTGCTTGGGTCTCCTCCTGCCCCTCCCAGCTCCCTCAGCCAACTTGTATCCGCCATTCTGGCAGCCTTGAGGCCCCCTGGGGACAAGCCAGGAAATCAATACAAATTGCACAATTTCCCGGGATTCTACAGGCGAGCTAAATGCTCAGATATTTGCATTTAAAGCTGGCAACTTATAATAAAGATAAATGGCAAAATTCATGCTGATAATTTAAATTTTTAATTTTTCTTTGCTTAGAACGACACTAATAGCAAATTAAAAGAATGCAGTGAGAAATGGCGAGACTGCAAAAGGCAGGGAGGAAATTGCGTACACACCTTTATGGGCCTCCTTTGGTGCTTCACAGAGGGAGTGTGTGTGTTTGCCTTGAGCCCTGAGCTCTGCCAATCACAGGGCTGCCTTGTCTCCCTCACTCCTGTCCTGTATCCTGTTGTCTGGTTTTAAATAGCATCTGTGGCATCCTGACTCTCTGGGTGACTGGCTCATTTGTTAGGGTTTTGGGATCTGGTTGTCCGGGACTTCTGGAGGAAAGGGATTACAGAGGTCCTCTGCAGGGGATGTCATGAGAAATGAATGGATGAGGGTGCTGGAGAGATGGATTAGCGGTTAAGGCGCATGCCTGCGGAGCCTAAGGAACCAGGTTCAATTCTCCAGATGCCACGTAAGCCAGACACACAAGGTGGCACATGTGTCTGGAGTTCATTTGCAGTGGCTGGAAGCTCTGGTGCGCCCATTCTCTCTCTCTCTCTCTCTCTCTCTCTCTCTCTCTCTCTCTCCCCTCTCTCTCTGACTAATAAATAAATAAAATAAAATAAAATAATAAAAAGAAATGAATGGATGGAATCTTGGGTGACCTCAGGCCCTCCCCTGCCCATATTGCCCACGCTGGCTTTCTGGCTAGAATGTGGTGGTCCAAATTCCCTTCAGACCCCAGTGACTCACCCTGCCGTCCCTGTTCCTGTCACCTCAGGCCTGTGGGTGAGACAGTTTTGCAGGTCCTGACTACGGCAGCCCCTGCTTCCGGGATTCCTTGGGTCATTCCCAGCCATTGTCTTCATCCTTGAGTTAGTCTTTCCGCCTGCCCAAGGTCCCCTGATTGGTCTCCCATCTGCTTCCCCATCAATGCCATTCTGGCTCCAAATCCTCTGCTACAGTTTCCTCAGCCACTTCCGCCTACAAATGCCAAAGAGACCTGGGACAAGCCAGCCCCTCTCCTCCAGGGAGGCCCTTTGCAGCTTGGGAACCTGGCTTTGATCTCCTTTCTGGGGAAGGGGCCTTATCCTTCGGGGTAAGAATGCTGCCTGGCTGAGACGACGGTGGCTTCTGTTGTAACCAGGTCACTGTCCTGCTGTCTTTGCAGCACCTCCAATGCCCCTGACCCTCTCTGTGCCTCCCCTTTAGTTACACAAGAAACAACCCTATGTGGCCATTCATTCACTTATCCATTGTGCAGAGGTGTGGCAGAGAGCTCTGGATTTCAGTTGACTCCCCTTCCCTCTTCATGATGTGGAGCTGAGATTAAAGGGCATAGGCAAAAACCTTCCAATACAGGGGCTGGGGGATGGTTCAGTGGATAAGGCAGGAGCAACACAAGCATGGGGACCTGAGTTCAGATCCCCGGCATCTGTGTAAATGTGGGTGGGCATGGCAGTCCACTTCCACCTGCGTCCCAGATCTCAGATGGCACAGACGGGATCCCCTGGGCAAGGTAGCTAGCTAGACTAGCCAAATTGGTGAGGCCTGGTTTCAAGTGAGAGACCTTATCAAAGTAAATAATAAGATGGAGAGAGACTGAGGAAGTCACCCAACATCAACCTCTGGCCTACACACACACACACATGAACATATGCATCCATGTGCAACTACATAGGAGAAAATACGCATACACACACCACTATGGAAATATGCAATAAGAGACCCCAACACAGTAGCAGTCCCCTTTCTCTCTCTCTCTCTCTCTCTCTCTCTCCCCCCTTTTTTGCGGGGAAGGATGTTGGTTGTCTGAGAGAGGGCCTCATGTAGCCCCGGCTGACCTCCAACTTGCTATGTAGTTGAGACAGACCTCCCAAGTGTAAGGATCATAAGCACGCACCAGTACGCCCCTGCGGAGAATTTCTCTCTCACAGGACAGTTCTGGCCAAGCCTGGGGTCCGGAGGGCCTCGCTGCCCCGTGAGGAGAACAAAGGCCCGGGCCCCAAGCAGCTTCATCACCTCCACCTGAGGCAGGAAGCTCAGTCGGACGTGCCCGGATGAGTCATAAGGAAGTCAGCTCTGGGGCCCAGCAGTCAAGCAAGGTGCTGAGGAAGATGGCTCAACAGTTTAAGGCACTTGCTTGCAAAGCCTTCCAGACTGGGTTTGATTCTCTCACATCCACGTAGAGCCAGACACAAAAAATGGCACAAGCATATGGTGTTTATTTGCAGCAATAAGAGATCCTGGTGTAACTCACCTCTACACAGACACACAGACACACAGACACACACAGACACACACACACACACACACATGCAAATAAATGAATGATTTTTTTAAAAAGCCGGGCGTGGTGGCACATGCCTTTAATCCCAGCACTCTGGAGGCAGAGGTAGGAAGAGCGCCGTGAGTTCGAGGCCACTCTGAGACTACATAGTAAATTCCAGGTCAGCCTGAACTAGAGTGAGACCCTACCTCGAAAAGCCAAAAAAAAAAAAAAAAAGGCATCATGTGGACTGCCTCTGGACCATTCCTAGGTTGAACAAATCCCCTCTAGCAAACAAAAAACACTAATCACCTATAACTACCAAAAGATACATTAACCCTTAAGAGAACTCTCTTCTCTTGGTAATAAAAAATCATTCCTCCCCCCAAAAAAGGGGTGCTTGTGAGCTTTCTGCTTTGCTCAGGCCCACTCCCACTCGGTGGAGTGTATTCCATGCCTCCATTCTCGTGGGTGTGTGTGTGGGGGGGTGTTCCCAAGTGCCACAGCTCGTGTTGGACGTCAGAAGACAGCTTCACGCCTCAGTCCTTACTCCCCACTCTGTTTGAGGCAGGGTCTCTCCTTCCACTGTTCGCCACTGCATCCGCCATGCTAGCTGGCCTATTGGCTTCCAGGGGTTCTCCTGACTTCACCTCCCTTCTTACCAGTGGGCACTGGGTTTACAGATGTCCCCCCCACTCCTGAGTCCAGCTTCGTGTGGGGCTGGGAATCTGGACTCAGGTGCTCATGCAACAAGCAATTTATGCACTCAGCCTTCTCCCTAGCCCCCACTCTCACCTGAAAAAAAATATTGTATTTATTTATTTGAAAGAAAGAGGCAGAGAGAGAGAGAGAGAGAGAGGCGGGGGGAGGGAGTACACCAGGGCCTCTAGCTGCTGCAAATGAACTCCAGATGCATGCGCCACTTTGTGCATCTGGCCGTCCGTGGGTACTGGGGAAGCCAACGCAGGCTGTCAGGCATTACAAGCAAGTGCCTTGAATCACTGAGCCATCTCTTCAGTCCTACTCTCGCTTTTAATAAATCCATACTTTCACTACTTCTACTCAGTGTCTTGCTCAGTTCTTTGTTAGAGATGCAAAGAACCTGGACATCAAGTCACTAGACCGCCTGAGACCTCCCCCACCCCGGTAGCACATTGACATGGGGAGGCAAGGTCTTGGTATTTACTGGGAACTGTGGCCCAGATGGCCTACCATACCCTGGTGCTCTCTCCCACTTCCCTAGCAGCAGGTGAGTCTGCATTATACACAGACTCCTTTCCAGGGCTTGAGTCACAGAACCCAGAATGGATAAAGAGAGCCTGAAGCAGGAATGTGAAAAGGAAAGAGATGGGCGGGGCGGGGGGGGGCAGGGCGGGCTGAGGATTGTAAGAATGCCAGAGTCACAAATAACAATTGCAATGACATTTCAGTTCATTTTGGTTAATGATCTGTGACAGAGTTGCTCTACCCAGTCGGTGCCAGAGGGCTCTATAGGTATGTGGGTCACACAGGTACAGTGACCCACCGTCAGACCCCATGCCAAGGCTGAGGGCACACAGACACAGTCCCTGCCCTTGAGGAATGCGCAATCCTGCGGGGAGCACCCAGGATCAGAGGCAAGTTCCAGGCTGAGGGGCACCAGGAGTGAGTTCACTCCATCCCAAGGGTGAGGCGGGCACCAGAAGACATGTAACACGCATCAAGGGCTGGGATGTAGCTCAGTGGGCAGTGTGTGCCCAGCATGCATAAAGCCCTGATTCAATGCCCAGCACTGCATAAACCAGGTGTGGTGGCGCATGCCTGCGAAATCCTGGCATTCAGATTCAGGAGGTAGAGACAGAAAGACCCTGTCAACGTCAGCTACATAAGGAGTTCCAGGCCAGCCTGGGCTACATGAGACCTTGTCTCAAACAAGCCAGGCATGGTGGCGCACACCTTTAATCCCAGCACTCGGGAGGCAGAGGTAGGTGGATTGCCATGAGTTAGAGGTCACTCTGAGACTATATAGTGAATTCCAGGTCAGCCTGGGCTACAGTGAGACCCTACCTCAAAATGAAAAAAAAAACAAAAAACAAAAAAACAAGAGACCCTGTCTCAATGAATAAATAAATAAATAAATAAATAGGGCTGGAGAGATGGCTTAGTGGTTAAGGCATTTGCCTGAGAAGCCTAAGGACCCAGGCTCAATCCCCAGTACCCACGTAAGCCAGAGTTTGTTTGCAGTGGCTACAGGCCCTGGAACACCCATATTCTCATTCTCTGTCTCTGTAATAAGTTTAAAAAATTAAAATAAATAAATAGGCAACAAATTCTAGATTGACCTTGGCTTGTGAGAAAGCTCAGTTCCCTAACACATTCACTGCTGGAATGTTAAATAGAACAAAGACTAATGAACCAAGAAGCAAAATGCTGGGCTGGAGAGATGGCTCATCAGTTAAAGGTGCTTGCTTGCAAAGCCTTACAGCCCAGGTTCGATTCCCCAGTACCCACATAAAGCCAGACAAACAATGTAGTGCATCCGGAGTTCACTAACAGTGTCAAGAGAGCCTGGCATGCCTGGCACACTCACTTTATCTCTTACTCTCTCTTTCACTCTGTCTCCCCCTTTCTCTCTCTGTCAAGTAAATAAATATATTTAAAAAATTTTTTTTAATCAAAAAATGCTTGGGTCCTAGCTCTGTTGCTATCTGCCCCCTCTAATCACGAATGCCTCATGGTGTCCTCTGGGCCAGCAGAAGCACATTGGACACCTTAGTCAAAAGGTCTGAAATGCTTTCTGACAAGGGGACAGAACACCAACTGAGGCGCCCTCCCTCATGCTCAGACACTCGGCCTGGAGACTGGCTGGGTTTTAGCGCCACCCTCCCTCTTGGCATCATGGCTGCGTTCAGTGCACAGCCCACGCAACTGTGTTTAGGCACCATTCTTGCCGATCTACCTCCGTGGGCTGTCGCATGACACCAAAGACACAGCTGCTGGGAGAATGCTCAGAACCCCATGAGCAGAGATTTCTCTTAGGCTCTGCAGCAGGGCTGGGACCAGTGTGAGGCCAGGGGCACACATGAGGGCGGCACTTTCAGAGAGCTCCTGATGCAGAAATGAGAGCGTCTCCAGGTCTGTGACCAAAAACGCCTCTGGCCTTCCCCTGTCCCCACCCCACTGCCCTGTCTGTTCTACAGGCACTTGGAGGTGGTGGGGTGACTTTCAGGTATTAGTTTCGGGTGTTGAAGTTACTTTTTTTTTTTTTTTTTTGAGGCAAGCCCTGTTGACCTATTTTTTTTTTTTAATGCAAGAGAGAGAGAATTGGCCCAGCAGGGCCTCCAGCCACTGTAATCAAACTCCAGACCCATGCGCCACCTGGTGTGCATGTGCGACCTTGCGTGCTTGCATCACTTAGTGCGTCTGGCTTACATGGGACCTGGAGAGTCAACCATAGGTCCTTAGGCTTCACAGGCCAGCTCTTCACTAAGCCATCTCTCCAACCCACAGTTACGTTTCTGTTGCTGGGACAAAACACCAGACCCAAAGCAGCATATGGGAGATCAGGGTCTTATTTCAGCTGATAGTCTAAGTTTCATCAGGGCAGGGAAAGCATGACAGAGCAGAGGCTGGGCATCGCATCGTGTCATGTCAGCTAGGAGGACGCAGCAAGAGTGAGCACTCACTGAACACCTAGTAGGGGCTGGACTAATAACCCTCAAGACTGCCCCCCCCTGTGACACACCTCCTCCAGCAAGGCTCCACCTCCCAAAGGCTCCAGCAGCTGGGGATTGAGTGTCAGGCTTCATCACAAGCACAGGAGGTGTGGGGGACATCCAAACCACCACAATGGGGAAGTGCTGGTAGCTAAAAGCCTGGCACTGAAGAGCTGAGGGGTGGAGAGGCAGAGGCTGAAAGGGCAGATGCAGGGAGTCTAAAGTCCAGGGACGTAGACACCGGCTGAGGCTCTGGCTCTGGGAAGCTCAGCTTCACACTGATCACTGGGCTGCTTTGCAGACTGTATGGGGGCCTGGAGGGCCAGGCTATCAGATGTCCAGTCTGTGATCCGAGGGGTCTACTGTGAAAGCTATGGGGACAGAAAATAGGAGATAGTAACGAGGGTGCTGGGCCAGTGGACATAGTGGCATCAGCCGGCTGGTTTTGCTCACAGTGAGGAGGATGCAGCCTGTGAGAGGTTGGCCTGAGCGCCTGCCTCCACCTCCAAGGCCACGGGCTGTGTGCCCCAGACAGGGAGCCTGACACCCCAGCTGTTTTGAGATGCAAGAACCTGGGCAACCCAGTGATTCATGTAGGGTTGTCAGGGCCACGAGAGAACCAGGCCTCACACGCCTCGCCTCCAGACATCGGTCTGTGCTCGTCACACTTCTGATCTTCACGGCTACTTCTGCTGTTGCCTGGACCAGTGGCTATTTGGTGCTGTCTTGAAAAATCACCTCATGTCCTTGAATAATTTATTTTCAATGAGAATAATATGATTTCCATAAATGAATGCCCAGTAGTTGCCTGGGCGTGATGTTCACAGCAGGCGTTGAAGTCTCATGAGCTGTGGTGGCCCAGCAGCTCCTGAGTCATTCGTCCCTGTGGGCCAAGGGCAGAACGACATTAAGGACGTGTAGCACCATGAAGACCCTTTGCTCTCAGAAGTGGAACAATTTTTTTTTCCCCCCATGAATGTGGTACTTGTGCCCACCTACCCCATCTCTACAATGTGTCCCTTCAGGCAAAAATGACTCCAGGGAGGTGGGGACGGGGAGGCAAGCAAGCTCTGGGAATGGCCTGAGTCCTGGGCTGCTCCCCAGCCCCAACTCAGTAGCTGGGGATCTTCATCTATTACTTATCAGAGACAGGGTCTCATGTATCCCAAGCTGACTCCAAACTTACTATATAGCCAAGGATGACCTTGAACTTCTTTTTTTCTTTTTTAGTTTTTTTTGTTTTGTTTTGTTTTGTTTTGTTTTGTCGAGGTAGGGCCTCATTTCTAGTCCAGGCTGACCTAGAATTCACTCAGGATGGCCTCAAACTCACAGCGATCCTTCTACCTCTGCCTCCCGAGTGCTGGGATTAAGGCGTGTACCACCACACCCGGTTTGAACTTTTAAAAATATATATATTTATTTGCAATTGGAGGGGGTGTGTGGGGATGGTTGTTGTGTGCCAGGGCATCTTACCACTATAAACAAATTCCAGACCCATTCACCACTCTGTGCATCTGGCTTTACATGGATGCTGGGGAATCAAACCCAGGCAGGCAGGCTTTGTAAACAAGCACCTTGAACACTGAGCCATCTCCCCAGACCCTGGCCTTGAGCTTCTGGTCTTCCTGCCTCTACCTCCCAAGTACTGGGATTACAAGCGAGGACCACCATGCCTGGTTTATGTGGTGCTGAGGATGGAACCCAGGACTCTGCATACACTGGGCGCACTCTCTACCAACTGAGCTGGGATTCCTGACAAGCTCAGAAAGGAGCTTCAGAAGGAGTCAGCGAGGCCAAGTCAGCGGCTTGACTGATCTTGAGAGACAGGACCAGGCCGAGGAGAGGCCAGCGCCAACGAGAAGAGGATCACCTTGTCTTGGCGGCCTCTAGAGAAGTAATCTGCGGGTTTTGAGGTTATGTTATTTAAAGGAAGTGATGTATGAGGTTGAGGGAGGAGGAAAACAATATGTTGTCCTCCTCATTGCTCTATCAAGAGATCTTTTCTTAAAAATATTTTATTTAGCCAGGCATGGTGGCACACACCTTTAATCCCAGCACTCGGGAGACAGAGATAGGAGGATTGCCATGAGTTCAAGTCCATCCTGAGACTACATAGTGAATCCAGGTCAGCCTGAGCTGGTGAGACCCTACCTTAAAAAACAGAAAACAAAAACAAAAACAAAATATTATTTATTCTTATTTGAGAAAGAAAGAGGCAGATAGAGCAAAACAGAATGGGCACACCAGGGCCTCTAGCAATTGCAAACGAATTCAAGATGCCTGCTCTGCATTGTGCATCTGGCTTACGTGAGTACTGGGGAATAGAACCTGGATGCCTTAACTGCTGAGCCATCTCTCCAGCTCCTGAGAATTTTTTTTATGTAAGTAAAGTTATAAGAGGATTTGTGAGCGCCTCCTCTGCCCCCAGCTGACTTACGAGGACGCCATGCGGTCAAGATGAAAACATGACTCAAAATGAAAAGCAGGGCTGGAGAGATGGCTCAGTGGTTAAGCGCACTTTCTGTGCAAGTATGAGGGCCTGAGGGGACCTAAGAGTGCCCAAGTTCGACTCTCCAGATCTCACATAAACATCTGGGCATGGCTGCATCTGCCCTTAACCCCAGTCCTACAGGGGAGCAGAGACCGGAGAATTATTGGAGTCCCACAAACTCCAGAATCAGTAAAGATACTCCAGGGCTGGAGAGATGGCTCAGACTTTAAGACGCTTGCCTATAAAGCCGAATGACCCATGTTTGATTCCCCAGTACCCATGTAAAGCCAGATGTACAAAGTGGTGCATGCATCTAGAGTTTGTTTGCAGTGGCTGGAGGCCCTGGTGTACCCATTGTCTCCCCCCTCTCTCTCCCAGTCATGGTAGCACATGCCTTTAATCCTAGCACTTGGGAGGCAAAAGTAGGAGGATTGCTGTGAGTTCAAGGTCAGCCTGTGACAAAGTCAGCCTGGGCTAGAGTGATATCATAGCTCAAAAAAACCGAGAGAGAGAGAGAGAGAGAGAGAGACTCCAGTTCAAAACAGGACCAAGAGGAAGAGTGATGGAGTGGGACATCTGACATTCCCACTCAGGCCAGGATAGATGAGTCACCCCCTCCCCCAGCAGCCAAGGGTACAGGGCAACGCGGCATAGTGCGCTATACACACGCACACAAACACTCAAAAACAAGAAAATGAAAAGTCAAAGTAATGTAGCTGCACACAGGCATGTTTTTATCCTGATCATGGTCCACTGTCACTTTGGAGTTTGGT
The DNA here is from genome assembly GCA_036346955.1 of Dipus sagitta. Lineage (NCBI taxonomy): Eukaryota > Metazoa > Chordata > Mammalia > Rodentia > Dipodidae > Dipus > Dipus sagitta. The sequence goes on from CM070773.1 coordinate 114,426,920, forward strand.
TTATGATATTCTTTTAACTTTTTTCTATTTTTTAAAATAATTTTTAAATTTATTTATTTGTGAGAGAGAGAGAGAGAGAGAGAGGGAGGGAGAGGCAGAGAGAAAGAGAGAATGGGCACACCAGGGCCTCTAGCCACTGCAAACGAACTCCAGACGCGTGCACCTCCTTGTGCATCTAGTTTACGTGGGTCCAGAGGAATCAAACCAGGGTCCTTAGGCTTCGCAGGCAAACACCTTAACCGCTAAGCCATTTCCCCAGCCCCTAAAATAATTTTTTATGAGAGAGTAAGAGAGAGAGAATTGGTATGCCAGAGCCTCCAGCTACTGTAATCGAACTCCAGATGCATGTGCCACCTTGTGTGTATGTGTGACCTTGTGTGCGTGTGTCACCTTGCGTGTCTGGCTTACATGGGATCTGGAGAGTTGAACATGGGTCCTTAGGCAGGTGCATTAACCGCTAAGCCATCTCTCCAGCCTTTTTTTTCTATTTTATTATTTATTTGTGTTCATGTATATGTGACACACACACACACACGGGAGAATGTGTGCCACAGCACATGTGTGGTTAAAGGACAACTGCTGGATATTTCTCCTCTTTCTCCATCTTCCTTTAAAATTTATTTATTTGCACGTGTGTGTGTGTGTGTGTGTGTGTGTGTGTGTGTGTATAGGTGTGCTAGGGTCTCTTATTGTTGCTAATGAATGTCCTGTCTGGCTTTACACGAGGGGCTGAGAAATTGAACCCGAGCCACCAGGCTCTGCAAGCAAGCACTTTGGGCTGCTAAGCCATCTCCCAGCCCCTCCATCTTCTTTTGGAACAGGTTCTGTCTATCCTTGTTTTGCCGCTTGCAAGGTTCCGGATTCTCCTGGCTCAGACACGTGCATGCTAAGTTGCATCCAGATTTAACTGGGTGCTGACTGGGATTGAGTTTGGGTTGGTTTGTGATATTCTTAGGAAAGGAGGGCAATTCCTGTGGTCATTTCTGTTCTGGGCGCTTGCTTCCTTGAGCCTGCATGAAAAAGCTGTTATCTTATCTCTTTTCCTTTCCTGTATTCACAGAAAGCTTTTCCTGCCTCTTTCCTGTCTCTTCTTGGGGCCAGTGGAAACTTCTAAGGAGGGAAGCCAGTGATGACTGTTTGGAAGAGGACGGTGTGGTGGCCCTGCACTGGACACTGTGCATGACAAGCCCTCCCTCACCACCACTGTGCTGACCCGGGACATCTTGGACGTGGAATGTTCCAGGTGGCACAGGGTGTGGGCAGTACCACATCCCACAGCAGACTGGAAGGGAAGCCCCGTCCCTAGTTGCAGGTTTATGGTCAAGCTGGGAGAGATGTCTTTGGAGTGGCCTGCTCCATACAGCCTCTTCCCTTACCTCTGAGGCTAGACTATGTGACACATACATGCATGTACGTGACACACAATGAGCAGCCCACACGGAGTGCACGCGCATGCAAGAAACACAGGTACAGCCCCAGCCCCCTGATCTCCTCACCTGTGTCTACCCATGGTCACCTGGAGTTGCGCAGGGAGGGAGACCCTGAGTGAGAAGAGCTCAGGGTTCCTTCCTCGCAGGAGCCTCCCTGAGACCCCAGAGCTGCCTGTACAGCGACCCGGTCACAATGGCTGTGGTGGCAGCGTAACTGGGAATCAGCGGACGCCGGTCCCCTCCAGCTCCTGAGGGCAGGCTTGTGCTCGTGGTATCGGAGCTGGCATACAGTAGGTGCTCAGTATATGCACAAGCGCAGTGGAGCTGGAAGAAGGGCTGGATAGGGATCCAGTGAGGCTGAGTCCTGGCTATTGCAGTAGGTCCAGGCCAGCTCATGTTCAAGTCCAGCCCCTTCCCTGACCAGACGAACAGTCCTGCGGGTCTGGAGGGCAAGGAGACAGACAGGATCCCGGAGAAGGGCACCGGGAGGGGTGGGCACTTGCCACGGGAAGCAAGTGGGTTTGGTGCTGTGGTCTTGTGCTGACAACTGTCTTCAGTGACTGAAGCAATAGGGGGCTGGGGACTTCCCGCCTGACTGCATCCCCTCAGGTCCACCTGCTCACAGCCCGAGTTGGTAACCTGCCTTGTGCAAGGCACACCCCACCCCTCAGGCTGCCCAACCCCAAGAGACTGTCCTCCATGCCACCACCATCAGGGAGGGCACCTGGCCAGCTGGGAGGTGCTTGAGGTACCGCTACTGCCTCTCTGTGCCCATTGGCAAGCCCTCCCTCTCTGGCCCGGCTCTCCTATTTGGAAGGGGTTGAATGGCTGGGGTCCAGGGGGAGGGGTGTGGCAGAACATGGCCCCGGGGAGTCCAGGGCACCTCTGCCGTGGTGACTAAGTCAGTTCCCTGCTGTTTCCAAGCCGCACACTCAAGGCTCCAGCTTTGCCAATGACAGCAAGAGCCCCAGGTCCTATAGCTGATGTTGTTGGACTGCCCTGAGCTGGGGCTAGAGCGAGAGAGAACAGAAGTAGCCAGGTCTCAAAGTACCCCTGAAGATAGGCTGGTACCGAGGAAATGACAGCATTAAGATAACGTTTACAGGCCTGGAGAGTCGGCTTAGTGGTTAAGGTGCTTGCCCGTGAAGCCCAAGGACCAAGGTTACATACGTAAGCTGGAGGCACAAGGTGACGACTGTGTCTGGAGTTTGTTTGCCATGGCTTGGAGGCCCTAGTGGGTCCGTTCTCTCTCTCTTTCTCTCAAATAAATAAATAAAATAAAAATAGGTTTAAAAAAAAGATAAGGATGAGCCAGGCGTGGTGGCGCACGCCTTTAATCCCAGCACTCGGGAGGCAGAGGTAGGAGGATTGCCGTGAGTTCGAGGTCACCCTGAGACTCCATAGTGAATTCCAGGTCAGCCTGGGCTAGAGTGAGACCCCTACCTCGAAAAACCAAAAAAAAAAAAAAAAAAAAGATAAGGATGACAGTGGTGATTCACGATGCCTGAATTGCGTGAACAGCTCTGTGGGTGGGTGTGGAAGAGTGTTAACTATCATTTATGTATTTGTTTATGCATATATGTATGTGTGTGGTGTGTGCACCTGTGTGTGCCCTTGCGGCACCTCATGCTCTCACCTGAGATGGGGTGCACTTGTCTGTGGTGGCCAGAGTGGACAGTCAGGTGTCCACTCCATTGTTCTTCCCACTCTCACTTGAGCCGGAGTCCCCTACTGATTCTCGAGCTCGCCCTTGTGTTCATAGCCCGGTGATTCCTGGGCCTCTGCTTGTCTACGGACTGAGGTTAGTCACGTGTGGCCATGCCCAGCTGTTTATACGGGACTTGGGACCAAACTTGAGGGGTCTCCTCAGGCCTCCTCCAGCCCTTTATTTGCACAGGAAGTGCTCATAACCACTAAGCCATTTCTCCAGACATCATCTGTTTGTTTTTGAGTGCTTTTTGATTGTTTGTTTATTTGTTTGTTTCTCAAGGTAGGGTCTTGCTCTAGCTCAGGCTGACCTGGAATTCACTAAATAGTCTCAGGTTGCCCACAAACTCATGGCGATCCTCCTACCTCTGCCTCCTGAGTGCTGGGACTAAAGGCGTGCACCACCACTCCTGGCTTTTTAGTTGTTTTTTTTAAAATATTTTATTTTTATTTACTTATGAGAGAGAGAGAATGGGTGCAACAGGGCCTCTAGCAACTGCAAACAAACTCCAGACACATGCACCACCTTGTGCATCTGGCTTACATGGGTTCTGGGGAGTCAAACCTGGGTCCTTAGGCTTTTCAGGCAAGCTCCTTAATGCTACGCCATCTCTCCAGCCCATTTTTAGTAATTTTTTTTTATCATGTGGATTTAATTCACCTAACAAATATCATTGGAAAAGTATGTAACTCATTGGCTTTTAGTATATTCACAGTGTAACATTACCACTCTCCCTTCTAATTCCACAACATTCCCATCACCCTGAATGGAAGCCTCAACCTCTTTGGCATTCCCTCCTAACTCCCTCCAACCCCTAGTAACCACCTGTGTGTCTTTTATCTTTGTGGATTTGCCTGCTCAGAACAGCTCAGATGAAGGGGGTTGTATACTGTATGGCCTGCTGAGACTGGATTTTTCACTTGACATGTTTGTGTGGTTCATCCATGTTGCAATGGCCTAGGTGTTCTGTTTTGTTTGTTTGCTTTCTGGTTTTTTTGACGTAGTGTTTCGCTCTAGCCCAGGCTGACCTAGAATTCACTATGTAGTCTCAGGGTGGCCTTGAACCCACTGTGATCCTCCCACCTCTGCCTCCCACATGCTAGGATTAAAGGCAGCTAGGATTAAAGGCGTGCGCCACCACACCCAGCTCTGTTCTTTTAATGGCTGAACAATATTCCACTTATAAACACAGGACACATTTCATGGTGAACATCGAGGTAGATTTCACTTTGGGGCTCTTCTGTCCCTCCATTTATTGAGTCCTTTTCCATTCCAGGTATCAGCTTAAAGAGCCCCACAGCTTCATATCCATCAATGCCTCACCCCAATCACATGAGATGGGGCCTGTTCACATTCCCCTTTATAACAGAGAGAAAGACAGGCTCTGGTTTCCCTCTGTTCCATGAGGTCTGCAGAACAGCTCAGCAATGAGGAGGCCCCCGATTCTGGGACTGGGCACTGTACTACCACCCAGAGATCCACCAGAGCCCTCTTCCCCTGGGCCTTGAGAACAGCAACATCTGAGTGGATGACTGCACCTACGGAAGGTGTGGAGAGACAGAGAAGGAAGACTTCGATGTCCTGGGTCCCTGAGAGGTGGGGCTTTGGTGGCCTCGAGGCACGCCAGCACAGCCTCTCTTGGGCTCAGGATCACTCCCAGCTTGCATGCGCACAAATGCACTCTGGGGGTATTTTTAAAACAATAACTTCTGTGCCAAGTTGGAGAAAAACTCAGATCAAGCTGTGCCACTTGAGTTTCCAAGGGATCGGCATGTACATTTTGGGAGCTGATTTTCACAGAAAGTCTGTCTGCTTTGTGCCCATGTTCCCCACAGAAGCAAGGCTACTTCCAGAAGGACCCGTATCCCTTTTGAAATATTCGGCTCACAGACCCTCGAGCCAACAGTGAGCATTGAATGAAGATTCACCAGGTACCATCTGAGCCCTTCTTATAGATTTTTATCCTCCTAAGCACTCCAAGGAATCAGTGTTATTATATCACTTCCGTTCTCCAGATGAGGAAACGGGCCTAGAGAAAGCACGTGTGATGGTTCATCTTAATGGTCAACTTGACTGCATGAATGCATGCATGGTTTTTTTTTTTTTTTTTTCAAAGCAGGGTCTCGCTCTAGCCCAGGCTGACCTGGAATTCACTATGTAGTCTCAAGCTGGCCTCAAACTCACAGCAATCCTCCTACCTCTGCCTCCAAGGTGCTGGGACTAAAGACATGCACCACCATGTCTGGCTGCATGCATGTTTTTATTTATTCGTGTGTGTAGTATGTGTGTGTGTGTGTGTGTGTGTGTGTGTGTGGTGTGGTGTGGTGTCTGTGCATGTACGTACCCATGCGACACCCCATGTGCTTGTTTGTGGCGGGGTGCCCTCACCTGCTGTGGCCGGAGCTCCATCACTCTTCAGCCTGTTCCTATTTGAGCCCGAGTCTCTTTTTTGAAAAAAATATTGCTGGAGGGGCTAGAGTGATGGCTTAGCAGTTAAGGAGCATGCCTGCAAAGCCTGAGGACCCAGGTTCAATTCCCCAGGTCCCACATGAACCAGATGCACAAGGTGGCGCATTGTCTGGAGTTAGTTTGCAATGGCTAGAGGCCTGGTGCACCCATTCTCTGTCTCCTTTCTCCCTTTCTCTCTGTCTCAAATAAAAAAAAATAAAAAATTTAAAAATATTGCCAGAGAGTATGAAGGGTAAAATGGGGGAAGGGAGGGGAGTATCACGGTTTATTGTCTATAATTATGGAAGTTGCCAATTAAAAAAAAAAGTTTAAAAGAAATGTTGCTGGGTGTGGTGGCACACGCCTTTAGTCCCAGCACTCAGGAGGCAGAGTTAGGAGGAACACGATAAGTTCAAACCCACCCCGAGACTACATAGTTAATCAGGTCAGCCTGGGCTAGAGCGAAAGCCTACCTCGAAAAAATGGCAAAAAAAAAAAAAAAAAAAAAAATCAGCCTGGAGAGGTGGCTTAGCATTGCCTGCAAAGCCTAAGGACCTAGGTTAGATTCCCCAGTACCCACATAAGCCAGATGTACATGGTGGCTCATGGCTCTGGAGTTCATTTGCAGTGACACTGGGCCATCACCAGCCCCAAGCCTCTTACTGGTCCCAGAGCTTGACATTTTCCCCCACAAGCTCTGGCCATTCTCAGGCCTCCGCTGCCTCACTGGGCTGGAGTTACAGACACATGTGGCCATGTCTGCTATTTACCTGAGTCCTGGGGATCAGCTCACGTGGTCTCTCAGGTCTCCTCAGGCCCTCGTGTATACACAAGAAATGCTCATGGGTGGGCTGGAGGCTTGGCTTAGTGGTTGTTTGTCTTGTAAAGGCTAGCAACCCAGGTTCAATTCCCCAGTACCCACATAAGCCAGATGCACAAGGTGGCACATGTGCCTGGAGTTCGTTTGCAGTGGTAGAGGCCCTGGTGTGCCCATTCTCTCTGTTTGTCTTTCTCTCTCTCTTTATCCATCCCTCAAATAAATAAAATAAAATATTTAAAAAATAAAAAAAAACCTCATGGATCTATCTAGCCCTTGACTGGATTTAGAACAACTAGGAAAACACACCTCTGGATATGTCTATGTGGGTGTTTCCAGAAAGAGTTAACTGAGGAGAAAAGACCCACCCTGAAGTGGGTGGCATCACCCATGGCCTGGGGTCCAGGACTGAATAAAAAGAAGAAAGCAAGTTGAGACCAACATTCCTCTCTCTCTGGTTCCTCACTGTGGGTGCAATGTGGCCAGCTGCCGCCCTACCTTCCCCGCCATTGTGGAGAAACTGTGAATCAAAACAAACCTTCCTCCATTCAGTCACTTCCTGCCAAGTGTTCAGTCACAGCAATAAGAACAGTAATGAATACAGTATTCTCCCAGCACTCCATTATAGGTGGTTAAAACTGATGACCTTGAACCCATAGTTGCTGTCCCTAGCACCATGGGCTATCTTTTGGCCCCCTTGGTCATCCATGACTGACTCCGCTATGACCTGTGTGACGTGGAGTTTGCAGTCAGCTCTCTGAGACGAGACTCACCATAGAGAGCAGGCCAAGCCCAGGGCTGCAAGCCAGAAGGCCTGGGCTCAAGTGTTAAAACTCAGCTCTGACCTTCTCCGTGACCTAAGGCAAATCCTCCCTGCACCCAGGCCATAGCTGTGGACACTCAGAGTCTACACTTGCTTCTCTTGGCTGCGAGTCTGAATTACTTACTAACAAACTGGTTAAATGCCAATCAGGTTTGAACACACAGACTGCAGACAGTAATTGTGCCTGGTAGACTGATTTTTTTTTTTTTTTGAAGTAGGGTTTTACTCTAGTCCAGGCTGACCTGGAATTCACTATGTAGTCTCAGGGTAGCCTTGAACTCATGGTAATCCTCTTACCTCTGCCTCCTCAGTGCTGGGACTAAAGGCGTGTGCCACCACGCCCGGCTTGAATTTTTATTTTATTTTATTTATTTATTTGAGAGTGAGAGGGGCAGATAGACAGAAAGAGAGAGGAAGAGGCAGATGATATAGAGACAGAATGGGCACACCAGGACCTCTAGCCACTACAAATGAACTCCAGAGACATATACCACCTATTGCATCTGGCTTTACGTACTTATTGGGGAATGGAACCTGGGTCCTTTGACTTTACCAGCAAGTGCCTTAACATCTAAGCCATCTCTCCAGCCCCAGACTGAATATTATATCCAAGGAAATAGTGTCTGAGTTGTATGTTCTGGAAGAATCTAGATGAGAAAGAAGTTGGGTGGGCCATGGATGTGGGGCTTGTAGAGGTTGAAGCCGGCATAGATTTTTCAATGAGAAGTTTTCTTTTCCCCTTGAAAGAAACTCACATTTCCAGCTACCCTGTATTTCCTGACTCTCTTCCAGTCCAGCAAGGCCCCGGATGGTTCTGACCACTGACTGGGTAAAAGCGCTGGGCGTTGGTTCCGTGTCTCCCTGGTCTGAACTGGGGCATGCAGTGTTAGCAATAGTAACATTTACACCTGGAAGGCACCTGGGCTGTGTAGAACAGAGCACTTCTAGCTCTTGCTACAGATTGCAGAACTGCCAAGAGACCTCCACTGTGTGACGTCATCGAGAATGCGGGACTGTTTGTTAAGGTAGTCAGAGGTCTTTATCCTAATGATGACACAGTCTGTGGGAAGTAGGACCAGAACAGGTAAGTTGCTTGGAGCTGGGCCGTGGTGGCGCACACCTTTAATCCCAGCGCTCAGGAGACAGAGGTAGGAGGATTCGCCATGAGTTCGAGGCCACCATAGTGAATTCCAGATCATCCTGAGCTAGAGTGAGACCTACCTCGAAAAACCAAAAAATATAAACAAACTAATAAATAAATAAATAAATAAATAAATAAAAGGTAAGCTGCTTGGGGGCGGGGATGCTGAGGAGATAGATGGCTCAGCAGTTGAGAACTTGCTGTGTAAACATGAGGGCCTGAAATCACCCAAGTTCTAGTCCCCAGCACCCATGTAAACAGCGAGCATGGCCATGCCTGTCTATGAGCCCCGTCCTGTGGAGCTGGAGCAGCAGACACCAGAGACTAGCTGCGGCTCACTGACCAAAAACTGGCAGCTCTGGGTTGTCGGGCAGATAAGTGAAAAGAAAGCACGGGCGCTCTCCTCTGGCCTCCACATGTGTGTGCACAGGCATCTGTACACCCATGTGTACACAACACACATCACGTCCTACACCACACCATACGTACACACACACACGTGTACACAGCACACACATCACGTCCTACACCACACCATACGTACACACACACACGTGTACACAACACACACATCACGTCCTACACCACGCCATACATACACACACACCCATGTGTACACAGCACACACATCACGTCCTACACCACGCCATACATACACACACCCACGTGTACACAACACACACATCACGTCCTACACCACGCCATACATACACACACCATGTGTACACGACACACACATCACGTCCTACACCACGCCATACATACACACACACGCGCGCACACAACACACACATCACGTCCTACACCATGCCATACGTACACACACACACGTGTACACAGCACACACATCACGTCCTACACCACGCCATACATACACACACCCATGTGTACACGACACACACATCACGTCCTACACCACGCCATACATACACACACCCACGTGTACACGACACACACATCACATCCTATACCACAGCACACATACTCTACACACACATGTGTACACAACACACATCATGTTCTATACCATACCACACATACTCCACACACACATGTACACAACATACACATCACATCATACACCACACCACACATACACACAGCCATATGTACACAACACACACATCACAATACTCTACACATACACACACACACATGTACACAGCTCACATATCACATCTACACCACACCATACATACTCTACACAACCGTGTACACAACACACACATGACTGCACATATACCACACCACACATACTCTACACATACACACACTCATGTGTACACAATGCACATATCATGTCCTGCACCATACCACGCATACTCCACACACACATGTTGTATACACAACACACACAACACGTCCTACACCACACTACACATACTCTACATACACATCCATGCGTACACACATACATCACATCCTACACCACACCACAATACTCTACACACTCACGCACGCACACATGCACACGCACATACACACACACGCACACACCAAAACATAAAAATAAAGGTGAGTCTTTTGGATTCCTTCCAAAGGAAAGAGGAGCCAGGGCAGAGGGCAGCCAACTGGGACACGTTTGCACACTGCTACCGAGGGCCACCTGGGAAGGACTCGGGATTCACAGTGTCCCAGGCAGGTGGCAGCTGTCGTTCCCCAGTTCCATTGAGGGCATCACGGCTCTGGGAGCCTGAACATGGCTGCGAGGGGAATGCCGTGGCTGGGATCTTACGTGTCCCCAAAGGCTTGCTCACCAGCACTATGGTGGGATAGTGGTACTTTTAGAAGGTGGAGCCTGGTGGAAAGAAGTGAGGTGACTGGGGGTGTGCCCCCGTAGGGAATATTGGGACCCCTCCTGGCTTCCCAGCCACCATGAGGTGAGCAGTGTTTTGTTTGCAGGTAGGGTCTCGCTCCAGCCCAGGCTGACCTGGAATTCACCATGTAGTCTCAGGCTGGCCTTGAACTCATGGCGATCCTCCTACCTCTGCCTCCCAGCTGAGGTGAGCAGTTTTGCTTTACACGCATCCTTGACTCTGACACCCTACCCTGCCCCAGAGCTAGCTGACTGTGGACAGAAGACTCCAGAACCATGAACCTGAAAAACCTATTCCTCCTTGAAGCTGATTTATCTCAGGGATTTTGTCACAGCAATGGAATGTCAACACCACAGATAAGGGGCCAACAGGTCTTTCCTCTACACTGATAAGGACTTTTGGACATGCTACTGTTTACAATTCTGTCTAAGAAACAGAGGGGAGCCCGGCGTGGTGGCACACGCCTTTAATCCCAGCGCTCGGGAGGCAGAGGTAGGAGGATTACCGTGAGTTCGAGGCCACCCTGAGACTCCATTGTGAATTCCAGGTCAGCCTGGGCTAGAGTGAGACCCTACCTTGAAAAACCAAAAAAAAAAAAAAAAGAAAGAAACAGAGGGGAAAACCCCACCAAAGACCACGTAACTATTTCGTTTCTATTTTTAAGATTTTTAAAAAGTTTTTATTTATTTATTCACGAGAGAAAGAATGAATGGGTGTGCCAGGGCCTCCGGCCACTGAAAAGGAACTCCAGACGCATGCGCCCCCTTGTGCATCTGACTTACGTGGGTCCTGAGAAATTGAACCTGGGTCCTTAAGCTTCACAGGCAAGCACCTTAACCGCTAAGCCATCTCTCTAGGCCCCATATAACTATTTCTAGGCTTTGTACTTCCCCTTCTGAGCTACGTGGCCTTGGGCCAGTAATCTCACTTCTCTGACCCTCAGAGTTCTCAAATGGGCCTTTTATAAGAGGGCCCTACTCCTTAAAAGGGACCATGTGTGCAGAAGCCTGCCACCATCTCCTCAGCATTGCTAACCCTTGCAGGTGACAGCCCTATTCAGTGCTGTGACCTCCTGGCCCCATCCCTACAGCAGGCCAGGAGGCAGGCAGCAGGGTTACCCACCCATTCTAGAGATGGAGAAACCGAGGCTCTGAGGACAGCAGCCGTGTGCTCAGGGTGAACACTATGAAAGCAAAGATGAAGGCTGGGCTGTCCACATGGCAGACTCCCAGCTCAGCAGCTTTGGGCTCCTGCTGAGCCTTGAGTCAGCTGGACAGGTGGCCTCTACATCTCTGCCAGCTCTTCTGGCTGGTCAGGGTGACTCCAGCCCTTCATGGACTTGGGACAGTGAAGGGCGAATGGGCTGCTGGTGGGAAAGTCTGGTTATTAACACCATCGATCATGCGCCAGGCCTGACCTCATTCTGTCCGGGAAAGCCAGGCCTGCCCCCGGGCTGGCTGGGGGCGGGGGGCAGCCTGGGGTGGGCCACTGACCCAGCAGGAAAGGGAGGTGAGGGGCCCTGGCAAGGCCAGAGAGGAGGCAGGGCTGGAGGAGGTCAGAGACAGCCCTGGAATGTAAGTGTCTCCACTGTGCGAGGGCAGCCAGGGCCCCAGGACCAGGGAGAGGAAGGGGCAAGGCCAGCGCGCCACCCAACTTTGGGCAGTGGCCTGACATGAGTCCCTTGCTCAGAGATCTCTTCTAACTCCATCACCATCTGAGAGCCATGGATGCTCCAAACCCCCTGCATCCCTCAAACCCCAGCTCCCATGCAGGTGTCGTGTGTGGTAAGATAGCAAACATGGCTGTGACGAGGGTGCCTATTTATTATTATTGAGCTGGGGTTAGAGCCCAGGGCTACACACGTGTGGGCAAGCTACACCCCAACCCTCTTTTCACTCTTCATTTTATTTTATTTTTTCTTTTTGACGTAGGGTCTCACTCTAGCCCAGGCTGACCTGGAATTCACTATGGAGTCTCAGGGTGGCCTTGAACTCTCAGGCGATCCTCCTACCTCTGCCTCCCAAGAGCTGGGATTAAAGGCGTGCACCACCACGCCTGGCTTTCACTCTTTATTTTTAAATTTTTGTTTGTTTATTTTTATTTAGACAGAGCCTCATGTAGCCTAGGCAAGATGACCTTGAACTCTTCCACCTTCCCAGTGCTAAGATTACAGGCACTTCCCACCATGCTTGGTTCATATGGGATTTGAACCCAGGGTTTCATGCATGCTAGGCAAGCACTCTACCAATTGAGCTATATCCTTTACTCTGAGACAGGGTCTCATTAAGTTGCTTAGGCTGGCCCTGAGTAGCCCAGGCAGGACTTGGATTTACCATGCTCTTACTTCAACCTATACAGTGGCTCAGATCACAGGCCTGTGCCTGCAGGCTTCGCTCGGTGAGCACTCTGTGTTGGACTCAGCGTCCATGTCCCCCCTTAGGTCAGATGGGCCTAAGTCCTGGAGGGGACAGACCTGGGCTGGAATCCACTCCTACAGCACAGGGTCCTTTGGTTTGCAGGACTGGAGTTTGCACACGTATAAGGAGGGGTGAACTCTTATTCTTACAGGAGGGATGAGGCGCACATCAGAGAGAGAGAACGTGTGCCATATGCTCAGCAAAGCACCTGGCACACGGGCCCTTCCTAACTGGTGGCAGTGATGGAGACTCACGTGCCTACTGTGTGCTGGACTGGCTGTGTGCTTTTTCCACAGACTGCCTGATTTAAACGTCACAGACACCTGCACAGGTGGGACCACGGTTAGCCCTCTCTTGCAGGAAAGGAAGCCAAGGCGCAGAGGGGTGAAGTCACTGGCCCACGGTCACACAGCTGCTGGATGCCAGAAGGGCCATTTGAACCTAGATCTTGTCCTTGGAGACTGCATGAACACATACCCGTGGCTCTTCCACGTCCCTGCCCCCCAATGTGAGGTCAACAACCTACCAGCTCCCGTTCCTGGAAGCCCAGGGAGGGCAATGGACCAGCCCGGGGCTGTAGAGCAACATGGTGCCAGGCCTCGCGCCCACTGTTCCGAGATTGTCTAGGAGCCAGATGTCGTTTCCAGCTCTGCAGTGGTCTCTCAAGGCAGGGGTCCTTATCTCACAGCCCTGCCCCCACACCACCTTTTCTTTATAGAAGTTTCCAGGCCCCGTGGGAGCTCCCGGGCTTTCATTCTTGGGGCCACTGAGGTGTGGGGGATCGAGGCGCCATTCCTTTCTCGTCCTCTAGGAACCTGGAACATGTGAGCACTTTAAAAATGTGGTCACATCGCAATGTCTGGGTTACCATGGTGACCTCACTTTGAATTTGCTTTGCAGGGGAGAGAGCGGTAATTAACACAACACTTACTGATGGCTGTACACAGCCAGCGTGGGGAGCCTTACAGAGTCCCCCAGGACCCTCCTCCCAAGGGAGGTTATTGCCTCCTTGTACCAGCGTAGGAGTTAGGAGACCCAACTGTCTCTTGGCCACCAGCCCACAGCCACACTGTGAGTGCCGCCCTCTGTCCCCTTACCGAGATGGCAACTCAAGGCTCAAGGGAGAACACGTGACTTGGCCAAGGCCACCCAAGATCACAGCACCAGCAACAGCTGGCAGGCTGGTGTCCTAAGTTTCAGGATGGCTGTGGTGGCTACCAATGTTGGGGACATCCAGCTGCAAGGCTTCTCTGGTAAGCCACTTGGGGGGATGGCGCTTGGGGGGAGGGGCTGAGCGCTGCATGACCCGTTCTGCAAATGCCCCGTGCGTGGGTCACCTTCACTCAGACCTTTCTCCTTTGGGCTAAAAGAAGTTACTAGATGGTCCAGGGGGACTGGGCTCAGAGGAAGTGTGGCAGTTCTGGGCACCGGAGTGGGAATGCTGGAGGGAGAGGTGAGGGAGTTCTGGGTGGGCTTGGGTTTAGACAGGTCTCCTAGAGCAGAGCCAAAGTGGGGTGCTTGGCCTCTTTTGTTGCCCTCACTGTTTCTTACACTCGGTATCTCTGCCCCCAGCTCTTGCACAGACATGTAGCAGAGGGCTGGAGAGATGGCTTAGCGGTCTAAGGCACTTGCCTGCAAAGCTTGAGGGCCCATGTTCGACTCCTCAGGTCCCACACAAGCCAGATGCACAAGGTGACACAAACGCAAAAAGTCACACATGTGCACAAGGTGGTGCACGTGTCTGGAGTTCGATTGCAGTGGCTGGAGGCCCTGGTGCACCAATTCTCTCTCTCTCTCTCATAAAAAAGAAAAAGGCCAGTCTGTTGGGCCTGTCTCAAAAAAAGGGGCTGGAGAGATGGTTTAGAGATTAAGGCATTTGCCTGCGAAGCCAAAAGACCCTTGTTCAATTCCCCAGGACCCACGTCAGCCAGATGCACAAGGGGGCGCATGCATCTGGAGTTTGTTTGCAGTAGCTAGAGGCCCTAGCGTGCCCATTCTCTCTCTCACTCTGTCTCTCTCTCTCTCTCAAATAAAAATAAAGTTTAAAAATGGGCTGGAGAAATGGTTTAGTGGTTAAGTGCTTGCCTGTGAAGCCCAAGGACCCCGGTTCAAGGCTCAATTCCCCAGGACCCATGTTAGCCAGATGTACAAGGGGGTGCACACATCTGGAGTTTGTTTGCAGTTGCTGGAGGCCCTGGCGCACCCATTCTCTCTCTCTCTCTCTGTCTCTCTCTCTCTCTGTTGCTCTCAAATAGATAAATAAAAATAAATAAATATATTTTAAGTTTAAAAAAAGACTTGTAGTAGAAAGAACAAGAAATCTCAGTTTGAATCTAGACTCCGTTCTATTTTTCACATGTGGAAACTGAGACTCAGAGAAGCCTCAGAGAGTTCCAGAGGGGTGTACTGGAGAGATGGTACAGTGGCTAAAGGCACTTGCTTACAAAGCCTGATGGCTCAGTGTTCAACTCCCCAGTACCCATGTAAAGCCAGATGCACAAAGTGGTGCATGCGCCTGGAGTTCATTTGCAGTGGCAAGAGGCTCTGGTGTGTCCATACTTTCTCTGTCTCTGTCTCTTTCTCTTTTTCTCTCAAGTAAATAAATAAATAAAAATATTTGAGCCGAGCGTGGTGGTGCACGCCTTTAATCCCAGCACTCGGGAGACAGAGGTAGGAGGATCACCCTGAACTCAGGGCCACCCTGAGACTCCATAGTGAATTCCAGGTCAGCCTGGGCTAGAGTCAAACCCTACCTCGAAAAACCAAAAAATTGAAAAAGGGAGATGCCCAGAGACACATAGTCAATAAAATGGTCACCAGGATTTGAGCCCACAGTGGCCCCAGGGCTCTCTACCATCCATGTCACCACTAGGTTCTCCTTGGGCCCGGCTGGGGGCATGGGCAGTCTTCCCTGGTGAGAGCTGGAACATGGCGTGCGTGGGAGGCTCCCCCGGGCTGGCAAAGGGCCGGAGAGAAGCAGATTGACTTCTCAGATGGGAACTGAAAAAAAAAAAAAAAAGCTGTGAACTTGGGATCTTTGGTTAGAGAAGTTAGTTTTAGCCAAGAAGTGGCGAATGCTATCTTTAGTCATGTCCAAAACAATGTTTTGCTCAACCCCAACTAAACCAAACCTGTGACTTTAGCATGTTGCCACCAGGTGGCGGTATAGCGTGGCTATTGTTATCCGAGATTAAAACTACTAAAACAAAATCGTCATTTTTCAAGAAGATAGAAATCTTTAAAGAATTACATTTAAGTGCTGGGGAGGTGGCTCAGTTGGTAAACACTTACCATACAAGCATTAGAACCTAAGTTTAGAGTCCCAGTGCTCACACACACACACACACACACACACACAAAAGGCGGGCACGATGATACGTGTTTGTAATCCATGTGTTGGGGAGGACTGACAGGACATCCCTGGGGACTTGTGAAAATGGATGGGAAGGGCACCAGAAGGTTCTCTTTCTGCTTGAGAGACATTTACTGGGCACCTGCTATGTGCCAGGCACAGTTCTCAGAGCCAGGGATACAGCGGGCCACATGGACAGAAAGCCTTGTGGAGGGGCTGGAGACGTGGCTCAGAGGGCAAAGTGCTTGGCACAACCTGGGTTCAGATCCCTAGAACTTATGTCAAACGTTAGGCATGCCTGTAATCCCAGCGTTGGGGAGCAGGGAGTCCCTGGGGCTCGGGGGCTAGTGAATTCAGACAGTGAGCTCTGGATTCAGTGAGAGAGCCTATTGCAAACAGTAAGGTGCAGAGCGACTGCAGAAGACACCCAGTGTTGAGCCCTGGCCTCTACACGCAGTCACACACATATCCACGAGCCTGCCCCACGTATGTCCACACAATAATGCACATGCATACACACACTATGCACGTGGACACATGCCACCCGCCCCCCGTCGAAGCCTTGTGTGGAGCAAGGGAGACAGACAAGCCGTGAGAGAAGGAGAAATGAAAACGCACGACAGATGGTAACAGGTAACATAAATCAGAGCAGGTTAGGACAGCTGGCTGCTGAGAGAAGAACGGAGAAAGGGAAGAGGCCTTTGCCTCACGGCTGGCCAAGCCTCACTGAGGAGCAGGAGAGGAGCAGACAGCCAGGCGTTCTGAAAAGGGGTGAACGCCCGCAGCTGCCAGCCTGGGGAGACACGACCACTAACTGTAACGCATTGTCCTGGATGGGATCCTGGGCAAGGGCGTAGGAGCCAAAAACTAAGAAAATCTCAGGTAGAGGGCTGGAGAGGTAGCTTAGTGCTTAAGGCACTTGTTGGCAAAGCCAAAGGACCCAGGTTCAACTCCCCAGTACCCACGTAAGCCAGATGCACAAGGTGGCACATGCATCTGGTGTTCATTTGCAGTGGCTGGATGCCCTGACATGCCCATTCTCTCTCTCTCTGTCTTTCTTTCTTTCTTTTTTGGTTTTTGGGTTTTCAAGGTAGGGTCTCTCTCTACCCCAGGCTGACCTGGAATTCACTATGGAGTCTCAGGGTGACCCCGAACTCACAGCGATCCTCCTACCAATGCTTCCCAAGTGCTGGGATTACAGGCCTGCGCCACCACGCCCGGCTGTCTGTCTTTCTGAAATAAATAAATAAATATGAAAATCTGAGGTCGAGACTAGCCCGTAATCATATTCACACTGGCTCATTTGTTATAAGGAAGGTATGTACCGTTCTAGTGTAAGATAAGACGTTAGTGATAGGGCTGGGGATGTCCCTCCATTGGTACAGTGCCTGCCTGGCATGCGTGATGCCCCGAGTTCCACCCCAGCACTGCAGGCGTGACGGTGAATGCCTATAATTCCAGCACCTGAGAGGTGAAGGCGTGTGGATCAGGAGTTCAAGGTTATCCTTGGTTGCACAGTGAGTTTGAGGCCAGTGTGGGCTACCTAAGACTCTAGCTCAAAAAGAGAGAGAGAGTGAGAAAGGATGTTAGAGACAGAGAAACTGAGCATTAAATGTGGAGCTTGTAAGTTTCTGTGATTTATATATACATGTATGTGTGTACATATTTGAAACAGGGTCTTGCTATGTAGTGTTTGCAAACCTTAAACTTAGCCGGGCGTGGTGGCGCACACCTTTAATCCCAGCACTCCGGAGGCAGAGGTAGGAGGATTGCTGTGAGTTCGAGGCCACCCTGAGACTCCATAGTGAATTCCAGGTCAGCCTGGGCTAGAGTGAGACTCTACCTCGAAAAAAAAAAAAAGAACCTTAAACTTGTAGCCAGCCTTCTGCCTGTGCCTCCCAAGTGCTGGGATGATAAAGTGCCATGATTTGTGTTATCTGTTACTTTCTAAATTTATTTATTTATTTGAGAGAGAGAGAGAGAATAAGCATGCAGGTCCTCATGCCACTGAAGACAAACTCTAGACCCATACACAACCTTGTACAACTGGCTTACGTGGGTACTGAGGAACCAGGATCCTTAGGCTTCACAGGCAAGCGCTTAACCGCTAAGCCATCTCTCCAGCCCATGTTTTTCTTTTTTAAATATATATTTCGAGGTAGGGTCTCACCTTGAATTCACTATGTAGTCTCCCTTGAACTCTGGCAATTCTCCTTTAAAAATATTTTTATGCCAGGAATGGTGGCGACGCCTTTAATCCCAGCACTTGGGAGGCAGAGGTAGGAGGATTGCTATGAGTTCGAGGCCAGCCTGAGATTACATAGTGAATTCCAGGTCAGCCTGGGCTAGAGTGAGACCCTACCTTGAAAAACCAAAAAAAAAAAATATATATATATATATATATATATATATATATATACATAATGTGTATATATATATATAATTTATTTGAGAGAGAGAATGGGCATGTTACGGCCTTCAGCTGCTTTAAAGAACTTCAGATGTATGCACCACCTTGTGCATCTGACTTACATGGGTCCTGGGGAATCAAACCTGGATCCTTTGGCTTCACAGTCAAGTGCCTTAACCGTGAAGCCATCTCTCCAGCCCATATGAAATGCTTTTCTAAAGGAGGACGGCAACGCAAAAGCTCTGAGGCAGGAGTGTGTCTGGTAGGACCTGGGGACCTGCCTAGGGGAGGGCGGAGTGAGGCTGGTAGATGCATTGTGGCCAGGATGATAGGCCATTCCCAGGCCTGGGGCAGGGGTGGAGTCACTGGAGGGCTTGGGTCGTGGGAGTGACACTATTTGGTTTGGGTTCCAGCACTGGAAGGTCCCTTTGGCTGCTTTGTTGAACCTGGTGTGGGGCCAGGGTTGAAACAATGAGGTGGCTTCTACAGAAGTCCAGAAAGGACAGGTGGGGCTCAGACCAGGACGGGGCAGCGGAACAGGCAGGAAGGCCAAGCCCTGGTGGCTCTGGGAGGCAGAGGTAAGGGTACTGACAGGCGGGATGGAGGACTGTGAGGAGTCAAGCAGGCCCCGGGCTGTCAGCATTAAGCCAGAGGGAAGAGAGTCATGGCGGGGCAAGGGGTCAGCTTTAACTGCCTGTAACTGGGATGCTCATGAGCTTGACATGGAGAAGTGTGGTCGAGAGGCATCTGCACCTCGGATGTGGAGCAGAGGGGGAGGAAGCTGGAGAGGATGAGTGTGGGAGCTGTCAGCAAAGGACAGAACTGAAACTCTGCAAGTTGGTGCGGGAGATCATCTTAGAGCATGAGTGCAGACGTGTGCGTGCAAACGCGCCTGACACGGCCACTTCAATGCACTTAGAGACTCTCGGTCCTGTAGGCTCCTGGGGCTGCAGCCCTGGGACGAATGAAGGGGTGCGGGACGGACAAAGTGGCCCAGGCACTGGTGGGGGCCAGCGCTGAATTCTCCTGCCAGTTCTGTGACCTTTGGGAGGTCATCATCTCCACTGGACAGATGAGAAGAGGGAGGCTCAGGTTAGGTGACATGGACCAAGCTGGGTACAACTGAGAAACCTGGGATGGGGTCCCAGGCCGCCTCGCTGGCCACCGGCTCACTGGCTCCCAGGAGGGAAGTCTGCAGAGTGCCTCAGCAGTGCGACCTGAAATGCCCCTGCAGGGCCAGTTCCTTAGGCTACTGGGACACTCTAGGCTTCCTGTGTGGGCTACTGGAGTAACGCCTTCTCAGGAGAGGCGGCGTGTCAAGCCATAGGTTCCACCTGAGGCCCAGCTACTGAAAGGACTGGAGAAACGGCCCCACACCCTCCCAGAGCCATTTCTGATCCTTCAAAAGTCCAGACAAGGAGCTGGGCGTGGTGGTGCACGCCTTTAATCCCAGCACTAGAGAGACAGAGGTAGGAGGATTGCCGTGAGTTCGAGGCCACCCTGAGACTACATGGTGAATTCCAGGTCAGCCTGGGCTAGAGTGAGACCCTATCTAAAAAAAACAAAACAACAACAACAAAAAAACAGAAACAACAACAACAAAACAATGTGGGGCTAGAGAGATGGTGCAGTAGATAAAGTGCTTGCTGTATGAGCATGAGGACCTGATTTTGGATCCCCAGTATCCATGTAAAATGCCAGGCATGGGCCAGACATGGTGGTGCATGCCTTTAATCCCAGCACTCGGGAGGCAGAGGTAGGAGGATCACAGTGAGTTCAAGGCCATCCTGAGACTACATAGTGCATTCACTTCATAGTCAGCCTGGGCTGAGATGTCTAGATTTGGTGTCTGTTGAGAGTGACTTCTCCCTGTGTGAGCATGGTGGAAGGGCCAACGCCACTTTCTGGGGCCTTCTTCATAAGACCACGGATCCCGCTCATAGGGATAAGCTTTGTGACCTGGTCACCTTCCCAGGGCCACCTTCCAGTGCCATTGCCTTGGGGGTGGGGGTTTCCACCTAGGAACTGGGATGGGGAGATGTACATACTCAGACCCTGGCAGGGTCCCCGAGTCTCCCTCCATTCTGGGCTCCTGATTTCCAGGGTTCAATCACCCAGGGAGCAGGTGACCTCAACTTCCAGTCTCACCTGTATTAGTTGGCTTAGCCGTGGTAACAAACAGCCCTGAGACCTCAATGGCGGGCAGTCTGAGGGTTGGCTTTGGCTCAGCCCACTTCACTCAGCCGTGGCCCCTAACAAGGAACCATTGTTCATTCTCCTGACACACGGAGGCAAGGGCTAACCTGAGCCCCCTGTGCACAGGACGCTTTTGCTCCCAGCTGGCACGTATGACGTATCACGCCCCACCGACCAGCGCAAGTCACAGGAACACTGGCAACAGCCTCACTGGGGGACTCTGATGCCCGAGAGCTGGGGACCTGGACTTGCTCATCTTAGGGACAGCCCTGAGCCCACCGCGCAGCCCACACCCAGGAGACTTCCCCACTGGCTGATGTCTAGGCTTCCGCAGCCCCCCCCCCACCCGCCCCCAGGTAGCCCTGAGCGGGCTTGCTTGCTCCTGTGCACTCAAGGCTGCTCTGGGCCTACCTTGGTTGCAGCCTCCGCCTGCGGCTTCCATGGAAAACCTTCCCAAAAAGCCGTGCATGGGCCTGCGTGCTTTTCATTTTAGGTACGTGGAGGCTGAGGCAGAAGGATCGCTTGAGGCCAGGAGCTGGAGGCCAGCCTGGGGAACATAGCGAGACCCTGTCTTGAAAACAAAACAAAACAAACCCCTCAGGTAAGAGAATGTATACTGGCCACAAATGGAGCTGATGTACAGATTTTGTGTGTGTGTGTGTGTGTGTGGAAATCGGAAGGTTAACTGACTTTGGTAAACATAAGTGTGACACATGGGACTGGCCAAGGGAAACTGGGAAAACTGGGAAAAGGGCCAGGAGGGAGGAAGAGTGGACAAATGCTTCTATAGGAGCACAGGGGACAGCAGACCCAACTCTGCTCACTTCTCCGGCTACGTTGTCCTGGCCCCAGCCCTGGCCCTAGGCTCACATCATCCACATGTATCCTCTCCAGTGACCACCCAGACAAGGCTTCCTGTGAAGACCCTCTACTTCCATGATCTCAACCCTTCTGCTGAACAAAAACAAAACAAAACAAACAAACAAACAAAAAAAAAAAAACGGATTGTCTGGGGCCCTGGACATGGCATCTGGCCCTTGCCCGGTGACCGTGATGGGCAGGCAGGGCAGAGACCCATAGCTCCACAGCTCCCAGGCTCTTCGGTGCTGGAAAAGGATGAGGCAGGAAACCCCCAAACCCCTGGGCCAGGGACGGCAACACGCTCCTGCAATCCTAACTCTCAGGAGCAGAAGCAGGAGGAAGGGGAATTTGAGGACACCCTGGTCCATACTGGGATCCTGTCTCAAAAAGAGAACAAGGGCTGGAGAGATGGCTCACAGGGTAAGAGCACTTACTGTGCGAGCATGAGGCCCAAGAGGTTGCTAAAGGCCTGAGAGTTTAGTCCCCAGCACCCACATAAACAGCTGGGCATGGCCACCTAAGTCTGTAGCCCCTGTCCTGTGGGAACCAGACACTGGGAGGTTCACTGGGGCTCATGAAACAATGACATGCTCTGGGATCAGAGAGACTCCGGCTCAAGTAACCACGGTGAAAGAGTGACGAGGGAGACACCAGACACCAGACACCAGACACCAGACCCTCCAGCCACCGCAGCCGAGTGCACGGGGAGCCATGGGCACATGAGAACATATGTGTGCATAGGCCAAAACATTACACATATACATCACACCACACTATACATACATACATACATACATACATACAGGACAAAAATAATCAAAACAGGGCTGGAGAGATGGCTTAGCGGTTAAGCACTTGCCTGTGAAGCCTAAGGACCCCGGTTCAAGGCTCGATTCCCCAGGACCATGTTAGCCAGATGCACAAGGGGGCGCACACATCTGGAGTTCATTTGCAGTGGCTGGAGGCCCTCGCACGCCCATTCTCTCTCTCTCTCTGCCTTTCTCGCTCTGTCTGTCTCTCTCAAATAAATAAATAAATAATGAACAAAAAATTTTAAAAAATAATCAAAACATAACAAAACAGAAAAATAAACAAGACCTGAGTTTTGTGGTGTATGACGTCACCCCAACACTTGGGAAGCTGAGGGAAGAGGATTACAGTTTGAAGCCATCTTGGACTACATAGCAAGCTCTTGTCTCTTAATAGATGACAAGTAGATAGATGACAGATATAGGTAGGTAGGCCAATACATAGACAGACACATACATACATAAAAGAAATCCCCACAGTCTAGGTATAATGAAACCATCTAATTTTTTTCTGATTTATTTATTTATTAGAGACAGAGAAAAGGGAGGGAGAGAGAGCGAGAATGGGCGCACCAGGGCCTCCAGCCACTGCAAATGAACTCCAGATGCGTGCATCACCATGTGCATCTGGCTTACATGGAATTTGGAGAATCAAAGCTGGGTCCTTAGGCTTCATAGGCAAGTGCCTTAACCACTAAGCCATCTCTCCAACCCTCATTTTTTTTTTTTCAAGGTAAGGTCTCCCTCTAGGTCAGGCTGGCCTAGAATTCACTATGTAGTCTCAGGGTGGCCTTGAACTGATGGAGATCCTCCTACCTCTGCCTCCCAAGTGCTGGGATTAAAGGCGTGCGCCACCACACCTGGCCAATGCACCATTTTTATTTTTTTTTTCAGGAGCATTATCTTTTTCTCAATTTTTATTAACATTTTCCATGATTATAAAAATATCCCATGGTAATACCCTCTCTGCCCCCACTTTCCCCTTTGAAATTCCATTCTCCATCATATCCCCTCCCCATCTCAATCAGTCTCTCTTTTATTTTGATGTCATCATCTTTTCCTCCCCTTATGATGGTCTTGTGTAGGTAGTGTCAGGCACTGTGAGGTCATGGATATCCAGGCCCATTTTTATTTATTTTTATTTATTTATTTATTTATATTAACAACTTCCATGATTATAAAAAAATACCCCATGGTAATAACCTCCCTTCCCCCACTTTCCCCTTTGAAACTCCATTCTCCATCATACCTCCTCCCATCTCAATCAGTCTCTCTTTTACTTTTGATGTCATGATCTTTTCCTCCTCTTATGATGGTCTTATGCAGGTAGTGTCAGGCACTGTGAGGTCATGGATATCCAGGCCATTTTATGTCTGGAGGGAGCATGTTGTATGGAGTCCTGCCCCTCCTTTGGCTCTTACATTCTTTCCACCACCTCTTCCGCATTAGACCCTGAGCTTTGGAAGGTGTGATACAGATATTGCAGTACTGAGCACTGCTGTCATTTCTTTCCATCACCATGATATGCCGGGCTCCGCCGGCGGGGGCAGGTAGTGCCGAGGAAGGACCAGGCCTGCTGGTTCCTCCCAAGGGGTTGAGAAGGAGATGAGTGTCCGACGACTCAGACCTCTCCTGGCCACCGGAGAAAAACCACACTGAGTCGGGAGTCTTGTCGAAGCAGGAACTCGATTTATTGCTATGAACAGTTGCCTATATAATGTTGGGGATGAAGGCGGGGATTTTAGGACGGTGGGGAAAGGTAAGGGCCAATAGTAAACTGTGACTATTGAGATGATAATTCTAAATCCCATGCGGAAGTAGCAGGCAAGAAGCCATTAGGCATCTTGCTGAGTCACATCTGGCCAGAGGCAGATCACCAAACTTCAGCTAGGCTCAGGAAGTTCCACTAGGCCTCATGCTTGGGCCTTTCAGAGCCCAACAATGATACCTTCTGAGTCGTTCCAAGGTCACTGCCATCTGAAAAGAGAAGATTCTCTACCAAAAGTGAGAGTAGCATTAATATAAGGGTGTGAACATTAACAGAAGTGCTTACTGGGCAGTTTGATAAGCATAGTATATACATTTAGCCAGACAACAGCAGACGTTACACCTCTAGGGCTCATGACTACCCCTGTTTTAAGTTTTCAGTATCAGGGATGTATTCCCTCCCATGGAGCGGGCCAGGCCCATTTTTAAATGTATGGCATTCTATGTAGATCAGACAAGGCACTAAGCAGTAGCCTGAGCCAGGAGGCCTCACAGTTGAATGCTCTGGCTTGCTCCCAGCACCTGGCCCAGTGGGAGTCTCCAGGCACGAGAGAACAGCCGTATCTGAGTTCAGGACTATGTGGGGACTAGGCAGTCCGAACCCAAACACACTGGAGACTGCACTACAGAGGTGACAGGCTGAGTCTTCACAGGTAGCCATCTAGTCCTAGGTGCCAGTCTTGCTTCTTGAGTACTAAGCCATGACCCCATTAGACTGCCACCCCCAGGCTGATACCCCAGTAAAACCAACAGCTAGGGAGCAAATTTCTCTAAACTGCTTACCCTAAATTCCCCCTGAGGTCTTTCTTATCTTTTTCTTTGCTTTAACTTTTCTCAAGAAAAAAAAAAAAAAAAAAAAGGAAGGCTGGGCAGGGCGTGGTAGCACACACCTTTAATCCCAGCACTCCAGAGGCAGAGGTGACTCCAGCCTGAGACTACATAGTGAATTCCAGGTATGATAGAAATGTTTCTGTGCAGAACACTTCTCTGTCACTTCTTCTCAACATTGTAGTGACTTTTGAATCATCACAGTGGTCACTGCCATCTGAAAAGAGAAGCTTCTCTAACCAAAAATATATGGGTATGAACATTAAGAAAAGTGCTTACAGGGCAGTTTGGTGGGCATAATATATGCATTTAGCCAGACAACCGCAGGCGTTACTCCCCTAGAGCTCATGACCTCCCCCGCCATAGGCTTTTGGCTAGGTTTTCAGTATCAGGCATGTATTCCCTCCTGTGGAGCCAGCCTTCAATCCAGTTAGAGAATGGTTGGTTTCCCCATAAGAGACATGCCATTATTGTTATTATTTTATTTTTGGTTTTTCGAGGTAGGATCTTGCTCTAGCCCATGCTAACCTGGAATTCACTATGTAGTCTCAGGCTGGTCTCAGACTCACAGTGATCTTCCTACCTCTGCCTCCTGAGTGCTAGGATTAAAGGTGTGTACTACCATGCCTGGCTAAAATCAAATTTTTGTGAGGCAAGCTCAAACAGACTGCCTTTCTTTTTTTTTTTTTTTTTTTTTTTTTTTTTGGTTTTTCGAGGTAGGGTCTCACTCTAGCCCAGGCTGACCTGGAATTCACTATGGAGTCTCAGGGTGGCCTCGAACTCATAGCAATCCTCCGACCTCTGCCTCCCGAGTGCTGGGATTAAAGGTGTGCGCCACCACACCCAGCTATTTTTTAATTTTTAAAAATTATTTATTTGAGAGAGAGGCAGATAGAGAGAATGAGCACAACAGAGCTTCTAGCCACTGCAAACAAACTCCAGATGCATGTGCCACCTTGTGCATCTGGCTTTATGTGGGTATGGGGGAGTCAAAACTAGGTCCTTTGCAGGCAAGCATCTTAACCTCTAAGCTATCTCTCCAGCCCTTTATTTTTTTATTTTAGAGAGAGAGAGACAGAGACAGAATTGACACTCCAAGGCCTCATCCACTGCAATTGAACTCCAGACAACTTGCGCCACCTAGTGGGCATGCGCAACCTGTGCTTGCCTCACCTTTGTGTGTCTGGCTTACATGGGATCTGGAGAGTCAAATATAGGTCCTTAGGCTTTGCAGGCAAGTGCTTTAATTGCTAAGCCATCTCTCTAGCCCTAAAATAATTTTTATGAAAATAAGATTATTGTAGAAAATTTGGGTATATAATAAGACCAAAGAAGAAAATAAAAACCACCCCCCATTTTTTAAATTTATTTGCGAGGAGGGAGAAAGGAAGGGGAGCCAAAATATGGGAATATGGGGTCACTAGCACCTCTACCACTGCACACAAACTCCAGATGCATGAGCCACTTTGTGTATCTGGCCCTATGTGGGCACTGGGGACTAGAACCTGAGCTGGCAGGCTTTGCAAATAAACACTTTTAACCATTGATCCATTTCCCCAGCCCTCACCTGCTTTTTTTTTTTTTTTTTTTTTTTTGAGGTAGGGTTTCACTCTGGCCCAGGCTAACCTAGAATTAACTATGCAGTCTCAAGGTGGCCTCGAACTCACAGCGATCCTCCTACCTCTGCCTCCCAAGTGCTGGGATTAAAGGCCTGAGCCACCATGCCTGGCCTTGTTTTATTTTGTTTTGTTTTTGTTTTTTTGAGGTAGGGTCTCACTCTATACCAGGATGACCTGGAGATTACTGTATAGTCTCAGGATGGCCTTGAACTCACGGTGACCTCTGCCTCCTAAGTGCTGGGATTAAAGATGCACACCACCATCCCTGGAACCTGCTATTTTTAAATTTGAGGGCTGGAGAGATGGCTCGGAAGTTAAACACGCTTGCTTGCAAAGCTTGGTGGCCCAGACTTGATTCCCAATACCCAGGTAAAGGCGGAAGCACAAAATGGCACATGCATCTGGAGTTTGTTAGCAGTGGCAGGAGGCCCTAGTGTGTCCATATTCTCTCTCTTTCTCAATTAATAACTATACCTTAATAATTAATTTATTTGCGCGTGTGTGTGTGTGTGTGTTTGTGTATGTGCACACACACACACCAGGGCCTCTTGCCACTGTAAACAAATATCAAACACTCACATCACTGTTTGTATGCAGCTTATGTGAGTGGCTTGGAAATTGAACCCTGGGTGGCAGACTTTGCAAGCAAATGCCTTTAACTGCTGAGTCATCTTCTAAGCCCTACCACGTAGTCCCAGGAAACCTTCACCCAGACTGCTGGTTGTATTTCTCCAGAGCTAGGGTGTTCTACACCTCCAGGAGTGGACCCACTTGACCTTTGGTACTGGTCTGAGACAGCATCTGGAGAGCCCACTTCATTTGTGAGGGCTGCCCTTTCTTATTCCTTACACCAACAATCAATGGTGTGATTAGAAAGATGTCTTAGGGGCTGGAGAGATGGCTTAGTGGTCAAGCGCTTGCCTGTGAAGCCTAAGGACCCCGGTTCGAGGCTCGATTCCCCAGGACCCACGTTAGCCAGATGCACAAGGGGGCGCACACATCTGGAGTTCGTTTGCAGTGGCTGGAGGCCCTGGCATGCCCATTCTCTCTCTCTATCTGCATCTTTCTCTCTCTGTCGCTCTCAAATAAATAAATAAAAATAAAAAATATTAAAAAAAAAAAAGAAAAGAAAAGAAAGATGTCTTAGAAGAATCTCTGCTGCCCAGTGGCGATGGCTAACCTCTGGCTGAAGAGGTCTGTGCCCTCTGGTGGCAGCTTGTGGGGATGGTTTTGGGCAGTGCTGCGCCTGTCTGTGGTTTAGGCCAGCTGTTCTCAAAAGTGAGGCTGAGGACACAGGACCATGCCTCCCTGGGAACTGGTTAGAGATGCATTTGGAAGGCCCTCCCCTGAATCTTATACATGTGATCATTTGTATTTTAGCAGGCTGTTTTGGGGTGTTCTCATGAGAACCATTATTCAAAGTCAGCATGGGCTTGGTTCATGCTGAGAGCAAACCACTGTCCTTGACCAAGACCACGGCTGAGCAGTCGGGGGAGAAAATGAACAAAGATGCAGAAAGTGGAAGTGCCAGGCCAGAGTCACCTCATAAAGGTCCCTGTCACCCTCAACTCTTCCCTGTTAGCCCTACGATGTCTATAGGTTCCAGCACTAGGAAGCAGTGCAAGGACAGACCAGCTCCAGAGTAAACCAGTCTAAGCTTCTTGGGCAGGGCAAAAGGTACCAGCAGGCTGTGCAGGCACCCTCACAGTTCCTAAGAGAGAAATCACGACTGCCAAAGAGTGGACGACTCCAAGACCTAGAAGCGAGCTGAGCTTGAACCTCAAGCAAGGCAGACAAACTAAAGGTCTATGTTGAGATTAGAATAAAGTGGAACCTTTCAAAGGCATGGCAGGAGAGGGGGACAAAAAGCAGAAGCATGGTGCCCTGGGTTCCATAGCAGAAATGCGGGCACATTTCTTCAGCCGGGTACCTTCCTGGGGAAGGTGACTTGGAAAAAGACTCACTCCAGCGCTCAGGCAGTGGGGCTGCTGTGAGGAAGTCGGGTGAAGGGTCCAGGGTGAGGGGCTCTGTGGCCAGAGGTCCTCAGCAGAGGTGACTGATCACAGAGCACTCCTTGCACTCGGCTAAGTCACACAGGAGTTTGTAGAGCACGTCTGACAAGAGCGGCCGAGGGTTCCGCGGAACCAGGTAGGCAGATGGGAGCAGCCTCAGTAAACATGCGCCTTCCAGAAACAGTCCTGCTGAGACTTGCCACGCGGAGCTGCTCTGACGGACTGAGGACACATTCCAGATTCCATGCCCAATCTAGTAACTGACCTTGGTCTGTCAATCGATATTTACTGTCCTAGGACCTGGGGTTATAGCAGTAAATAGACAAAAATGAGACCCTCATAAAGTTTAAGCTTTATGGGAAATAGGATCTTGGGAGTTGCCTCTGGCCTCACAAGCATGAGGACCTGAGTTCAATCCCCAGAACCTAGAAATGCCTGGTGTGGTGACATGTACCTATAATTGGGGACACAGAGACAAGAGGATCCCAGGAGCTCAGTGGCCAGCCAGGCTAGCCTGGTCAGCGGACTCCAGGCAAGTGAGAGACCCTGTCTCCCAGGAGGGGGGTGGTTTTCTGAGGGCGACACCTGAGGTTGTACACACGTGTATAACTGCACAAACACGCATGCAAACAGAGTGGGAAACACAGTTAAGTGGAAAGCTTAGAGGTCTTTGCCTCTGGCATGCTTTCCTTATCAATTAAGCTCTTAATTTTAAATTTCAAAGGATAGGCTTTTTTTCCACTCGAAGATGGTAATGTTTAGGAAATCCACTCTCAGGATGGATTTCTAAATATGCAAAAGTATCACTGGAGACCTTATTAAAATACGGGTCAAATACCGGGAGGGGTCTGAGAGAGTCCAAATATCTGTTTTAACTGGAATGCTGGTGCTACTGGCCGCAGTTGCTGGCCGTTTGCCTAACAGTTGTAGGAATGAGGCTGTGGGCACAGAGCTAGCCTCAGGAGCAGGGAGCCCCTAGCCAGGTTCCTATCTTACTGAAACTCCATCTGGGAGGCCCTGGGATTCTGAGGACGCGGCATCCTGTCAGTCCCACAGCATCTCCTCTAAGCAGGCAGGGAAGCAAGAAACAGGGCTCCAAGGTGAGGAAGCAGTCCAGGGAGGCTCAAGGTGCACAGCAGCAGAGCGGGGCTGACTCCCACCGCCTGGAGGGCGCGGCTACTCCGCAGGCCCCTGCAAGAGCTGGGGCAGAGGAAGGGCTGAACCCTCCTGGGTCAGGAGACTGGTCCTGAACCGCTGGGCATTTACGGGTCTCTGAGACCCTTTAGCCCAGTTGGGCCTGGCTACCATGCCTCTCCAATCACCTCAAAACCAGCTGATTCATTTGGCTTCACAGACTTGGCCCTGGGGTGGTTTCCACGTTACTCTCTTCTGAAGATGGATGGGGTTCTGAATTATTTATGTTTTTAGACTTCATAATGCAGCCCAGGCTGGCCTCAAACTCACTGTCGTTCCAGGTGGGACTGGAACTCGCAATCCTCCTCCCTAGTGCCACGGCTGTAGGCGTGCACTACAACCATGCCCTGAAGGCAGCTGTTGGAAGACAGAGGAAAGGACCGTCCCCTTGGGGGGTGGGGAGGCTGAACAGATGACATGATTTCCTTATGTACAATTGGATGTCAATAGAGAGGTTATTTTGGCCAGTCAAAACATATTCAGCCCATTCTTCTCATAAATATTTAACTATCTAGAATGGCAAACACTGCTTTACGGTGTGTAATAAATTACAATGTGCTAAGAAGTGGAGATACTTTACGATGGGCCTAAAATAACAAAGACAACTGGAGATCTTTTGGTAGAAAAGAACGTGCCAACGAGAATCCTGTAGGCACTTATTCCTGCAGGGGAAGCAAAGGCGAAAGCCAAGCCCAACAAGCCCAGATTTCCTGGGGGCCTCTGTTCATGGTGGTAAGTGTGGTGTGTCTGTAAAACTAATGGCAGAGATTCAGGAAGGCTATCCGGCAACAAGGATGGAGGGTGAGATGCCAAGAACAGAATTTTCCAAAACTTGAGCCAAGATCAATTGCAATAATGGCCAAAATAGGAAAACATGGGCCAAGACAGGCAGCTGGCTTCTCAGAGGATGAAAACAGTCAAACCTCTAAAATTAAGGCGGCGGCGGTGGGGGTGGGGGGTGATGGAAGTGGTTAGCAGATAGGAAACCCAAGAGGTTACTGGTCACTAAGTAGCCAAAGGTGATTCTGGGGAGAGGGGACAAGGCATTGTGAGTGAAATTTGCTCTCCAAATTTGCTTCCAAGTCATTCTCTTAGGAAAGGAGGAGTGTACCAGAAAACAGTTCAGCTCTAAGGGGAGGATGCCGGAGGAGATTCAAGAAAGTGAGATGAATGTGTCTTAAATGAGATTGGAAACTGAAGCAACTGGGGAGGGGGATGTGCTCCTCCCAGTCGTGTGGCCGCTCTCTGCCCGGTGACCTGCCATGTGGGACACTGCCACCTCACATGGGGCTGAGAACAAAGTGGTGGCCCCATCAGCCCCACCCAGAACAATCTACCTTGCTGTGCCCTCCTGAAAAGTTAAAAAGTCAGAAAACTAGTTTTATCGTAAGAAAACGTTTATTCTTTTGAACCCCACGGGGGGAAACAAAAAAAGAATGCAGCCAAGACCAAGTATTTAACGAAAATAGTGTCCCAAAGGCAGCAAAATGGGGGAAACCTCAACACAAAGTCAGTGACAATTTTCCATGGTTTTCGCACAAAGATGAAAAAAATCTATGACAATTCTGAGTAACACTTTCATGGTGACAGTTACACAAGATGGTTCAAAAATGCAAATGGCAGCAACATGCACGCCTGGCTGAAGCTAGAAGTTCGCTTTTAAGTCCCAACGTAAGACCTGTGACTAAAAGGATGATTCTCTTTAATACTTCTATTTTACTGACTCGTTTGTCCTACTTAATTTGCTTTAAATGAGATATACATGCCAATTAACAGGAAATTTTATAACTATGTCCTTCCAGAACCCATGGCAAGGAAGCAAACAAAGCCCATCTACTTGGTTCCTCCATTTTTCCAAGTTTTCAAATACAACCTTGCTTTGCCCCTCTCCCCCCTCCCCTCCCTGATTCTTAAACACTTCCAAAAGTTGCCTGTGCAAACACTTTTCTACCAATGTATAATACACGGTTGAAACCATTACCTTTGTGCAGTTTTTGAGTTTAAGTCTTAAAAATTAAAAAAAAAAACTCAACTTGGCACAAGAGCGGAGGAATAGTCAAGCTTCTTGAAATCATCAAACACAAGGTGATGAGAAGTAAAGGAAAGCAGTTAACTGAAATGCTGGGGGAAACCCCTACCCAGACCACAGCTTTTATTAGCCATCATTACAGTCACACACAGACATGCCCGGCCGCTCCCCAAGGTGCTCAATTGGTGGCAAGCACCGAACACTGTGGCGCTTTCTATGAAAAGGAACGGAAGAGGTGGTGTTGGCCATGGCCACCAGCCCAGCTACCCACCAGTGGTACAACAGGATCCACAGCGAGCTTGATACAAACAGAAGACAGATGACAGAACAGGGGGAAAAACAGTTTAAATCGATCAAGTTTCCTCTTGAAATTTCTTTGCCCAAGGCACTGCAAAGAAGACTGCTGCTAGCCACATTCTAAGACTGAACTCCCAGATGGGGACATAAATATTTTAAATGCACCCGTTACATTCTTTTTTTTTTTTTTTTTTCCCCGAGGTAGGGTCTCCCACTAGCTCGGGCTGTCCTGGAGTTCACTATGTAGTCTCATGGTGGCCTCAAACTCTTAGAGATCCTCCTGCCTCTGCCTCCCGAGTGCTGGGATTAAAAGCGTGCGCCACCACGTCCGGTGCACCCATTATATTCTTACAGCTAGTCATCTCTCTCCTTGGCTTAAATGATGCTCCTGAATTTGTCTAGACCTTGGAGGGGTGATCAAACTTTATTTTCTATAATATTGATAATCATCTTAAATGCAGCTATGAAAGCAAAGCTGTGATAGGCTATTTAACCCTTTCATTTTAGAAACTAAGTTTTCACTGTCGTCTCATGAGAATATAATGTGCATTTTTTTTGCTTGCTTATTAAGAACAAAACAGAGTTGAAAAGAAAAAAATTGCTGTTTTTCTTCAAGAGGAAACTATGTATGAATACATAAAAAGGCAAAATTGGCTACTTGAAATCCAAGAATGGTTTTAATGTGTTGGCCAAGAAAAGTAAACTGCGAAGTTCTGTGAGGTCTTCTAAAAACTTACAAGAACAACTGATGGGCAGTTCTAATCAGACTTGGATGTTATTTTCCCCCCTTTAAAAAAAAATGACAACATATACAGTCCACAAAATACAATATAAACTTTTTTTTTTTTTTTTTTATCTTGACTGCCAGAGACGCTGTTTTTCGAAGCCTTCTGGTGACCAAAATGTTTGGGCAAACACACAGCTGGCCTTCATTTCTTCAGGGGCTGGTAGACAGAGGCATTGGGATCGAGTCCAGAGGGGCTGGTCTCCACAAATTTGGAAGAGTAGTGGGGAGATACGGGGCTCAGGGAGCTGGTGGCGGCACTGTATGTTATGCTGGGCATGACGGCCATGACTTCCGCGATCTTCTGTTTTAGGTCCTTGATTTCCTGGTCTTTCTGAAGGATTTGTCCTGCAAGATCAAAGACCCACCATTAGTGGGAGGAGGAAGGACTCATTCACCCTCCTGGAGCCCCCAAGACTCAATTCAAGGGAACAACTCCATGTTCAACAGTTGGTAAGGGCTGGCAAATAGCCTGTAAAGGGTCAACAATAAATATGTTAGGCACCACAGGGCATGTAACAGCTTTGTCAATTTTCTTTCCCAATAATGGAAAAATGTTGAACCATTCTTGGTTCATAGCAGTATAAGAGCAGAATCAGGACAGATCTGGTCTATGAGCCAGTTTACTGCTTTTCTGGCTTAGGGTGAAAAACAATTTGGTTCATGTCAGTGTGACTAAAGCAGTCAGTTCCCAGGAGCCCTGGGTTTGAATAGTCTCTGAGCAGCCTAAAAGGAATGCTGGTCCTGAGTAAGTCACATCAGATTCTCTGACAGAAAACAAACCAAGTTCTGGGACTGCTGCCCTGCTTCTGACCACTGCCCAGTGTGCAGGTGTCTACTTCAGCAATATTGGGCCATTCGGCCTTCTGCTTCCTGCCAGCTATCACTACTTCTGTTCCAGAGCTTTCCCCATTCCTCCTAAATCAGCACCCTAACCCCTAGATGATCAACCCACCCTAAGCTTTCCCCTTTGTGACTAACATACAGGGCTCCACAGGAGCCAGGCATATTATAAGTGATCAAATATGTTAACTCATTTCTTTCTTAGGACAACCCAAAGAGATGGGAATTATCACCACCATCCACTTTACAGATGAAGAGAGCAAGGCACCAAGAAGCTGTGGCTTGTTCAAGGTGCATAGCTGCTGACAGCTGGATCTGACTCCATGCAGTCAGCACAGTCTACACTCTCCCTCGGCACTCTTCTTGCCACTGTCCATGGAAAGTGACAGCATCTCTCTGTGGCCCAGGAGCTCTGTGAGGGCTGAGACTGAGGCTATGTCTCCTTCCCCCAGGACTCAACTCCTGCGCACAGTCGGGTAGAGGGCCGAGGCTCCACACGCTATGCATCGCACTCATCTAGTTATTAAGATGCACAGCAGCACTTGGTCCCAAACCACACAATCCCCACTGTGCCATGTGGCTCCCTGGTCTCCGAGTGGAAAGAGAAGCTATAGGTACGCTGCTTTTATTGTGACACTGCTCATGGGTCTGAGAGAAGACAGCAGTGTATCTGGAACGTGAGGATCATGGTGGTGTCTGTCTCAAAAGGACATAGTAGAGATGCAAACTGTTCTGTGCCAGGACAATCAAATGCTGCAGAAGGAACAAGGGGTTGGTGTGAATCACAAAGTCAGGCAGGATAAGGAGGGAGGCAGCAAGGAAGCAGGAGCCCAGAGCAGTGGAAAGGAACTGCACCTGCACTTCCTTTAGGGCCCTCAAGTTTCAAGAAAGCACCAAATACTTTCATTCTCCTTGAACAAAATAAGCTTCAGATGAGTAGAAAACCTAGCAGCACCTGATACCTGAGCCATTCTATCTTTTCCCAAGCAGATCTGTTTGATTTCTTGTATCAGTAACACCAAGACACCTCAAGAGCTTTGGCAAAGACCCTTCTCACTTTCCAAGGACTCGGGCTGGGCCAGGCCTAGCCATGCTGGGTAGCCAACCCCCTTGACTCCCGATGGCAGGTGCTACTTTATCCAAGGGATCTTGATCCCAGTGAACAGGGATGAAGCACAGGGGCTGGTTGCTCTGTGTGGAGCCAGGAAGGAAAAAGACCCAGTGGCAGGCAAGAAGCCCAGCTTCAAAGGAGGATTCCCAGGAACCTTCTTTTTTAAAAAATATTTTATTATTTATTTATTTGAGAGAAAGAGGCAGAAAGAGAGAGAGAGAGTGAGTGTGTGTGTGTGTGTGTGTGTGTGTGTGCGTGCGTGCGCGCACGTGCGACAGGGCCCCCAGCCACTGCAAACAAACTCCAGATACATGTGCCACCTTGTGCATCTGGGCAACGTGGGTCCTAGGGAATCGAACCTGGGTCCTTTGGCTTTGCAAGCAAATGCCTTAACCACTAAGCCATCTCTCCAACCCAGGAACCTTCTTTTTACATGTCTCCCCCGGGGTCACAGACTAGCCTTATGTGGCACCGCCTTCCTTGGTCAATACTCTGGGCCATCCTAAGCCACTCCTATCGCTTCACTAACTTCTCACAACTTCTGAATTGTGTAAAGATCTCTGGGGTAGACCAAAAGTTCCAACTGACTGATGAATGCCTCTTACCTGGCTATCTGGAGAGCACTAGCACACTGAATGTCCCAAGCCAAACATCCCCCCTTCTCAGTCCCTAGAGCTGTCCTGCTCCTCTGACTGCATTCCAGAACTTTCACTCATCTCTCAGAAAGAACACAGTCATAGTTTGTGACCTGGCCTCTCTGCCACCACACCATCCCATTCTAAACTCCATCATTCACACTGCTACTAGAAGATTTCCAAAGTATCGGCCTGAACATGTTGCCCCCTTCCTCTGGGAAATATAGGGGCCACGTTCTCTGGTACACTTCATTTATGATCTTCTTAAACTTCCTACTCTTTTCTCCCATGTCTTCCAGATTGGAGGCCACTAGATTACTCAGCTGGACAGTCCTCAACAGGTCCTTTCCTCAGCTTGGCAGTGTCCTTCCCTGTCATTCTCTGCTCTCAGACAGAATTCAGCCTGCAAGGCCTACTCAATGCTCCCAGCTGTACAAAGCCCTCCTGACCTCTCCTCTGGCCTTCCAGTGTGCAGCAGTTCTCCAAGTGTAGCCCAGATCCATGGGGTCAAAACTACCTTCAAAAGGATACTTAAAAATCACCTGCCTTCCTCACACTCATCCTGTAATGAGAGGAAGTAGCATCTTCTATAAACCATGCAGAATGTAAAATCTCAACAACATGAACATCAAGACAGAAGAGAATAATGTATCTTCATTAAGTCACACAGTCAAGATATGTGTTAATGTAAGACAATGACAATGTCTTAGATATTTTCATAAAATGTTACTTATTCTAACATGTAATATGTTTATGTTATTTTGTGGATTAATAAATATCTATTGGAATAAGTCTATCTTGGGTGCTCAGCAACTTTAAGAGTTTGGGCTCCCACTGCCCAACTAGATCCTGTTGGACTCTGGATGCTTTAGAGTATGGCTGCTCTGGAAGTCCCTGTGGAGGTATTCTTCCTATCTACTAAAGCAACTTCTTGAAATCTTTTCTAGTATCCACTTAGTACTAATCGTTTAGGTATCAAATCAGTTCTGTGGGCAAGAACCCAAATTCATTTTCATCAGGTCATGCCTCACCTCTGGTTCAGAAGCCTTCCAAAACCCCTCACTTCACTCAGTTCTTTGGGGGTCACTAGTTCTATAAAACCCAGCAGCTGGACAATTCTCACCCACCTCAAGCCCCCTGTGAGGTCATGTCTTCTATAAGCAGGCCTCTTGACTCTTACCCCACCATGATCCAACTTTTACTCATCATTCACACCCAGCTCAGACATCAGCTCCCCTGTGATGCAACCCTTTCCAACTTCCCAGGTCCAGACCCTGCCTCTCAAGTCCCACAGGACGTGTATGGTGTGACTTTGCATCTGTTTCTTCTCATGTGCTCTTAGAATACAGACACTCACTCTTCTCTATACCCACTCTTGACATGCTTTCTTTCATCCAGAGTACACCTCCAGCAGGAATCAATGGGAGGACTCCACCATCCCAATGCTGGGCACTCACCAGACGCCTTGAGGAGAACATCAAGCTGCTCTCTAGTTCAGAACTCTAAGAGAAGGGTTACCCTCTTTCATCCCATGCATTTTCAGTCCCGTCCCACCTCACCCACTGCTTTCCTACCCTGGGCAATCTCGAGCTGCCGCTTTGCGTCACCCAGTGCCGAGAACAGGTCCAGCTTGATTCTCGTCTCTGCGCTGAGGCTGTTCTCCAGGTGCTGGGTTTTGTCTTGCATGGCGGAGAGGGCTGACATTAACACCTCGGTGTCCTTCTCATTTTCCTTATACTTCCGAAGCTCCTATCAACAGCAGCAAAACAACAAGCTACAGGTAGTCTGGCATTGAGGTCTATACACAAGCCTGAACTCACAAATGAAATTCTACTGCTCTTGACCTGTCCACTAGAAAAGAGAATCCTGGTGCTCAGCCTCCAAACCAAGCACTTTCCTGCAACCTGATTTGGACCCACAAAACATTTCCATTAGCTGCTTGTAATGCTGTAATCAAATTTGCCAAAACTGTGTTCAAAACTGTAGAAAAATCCCATTTAATACAGCTAGTAACATAGTTAATAAGTACTGAATTTTATTATTTTTATTTTTATTTATTTATGTTTTGCAGCAGGGTCTCATTCCAGCAAAGGCTGACCTAGAATTCGCTTTACAGCTCTAGGATGGCCTCACACTCACAGAGATCTTCCACCTCCTGAGTGTTGAGATTAAAGGCATATGCCTCCACACCTGGTTTGAAATTTATAAGAGAGAAATCAAAATATGTTACGGAGTATTCAGAAATACAGAAAAGTTAAATTAAATAATGAAAATCACTCTAATCCAGTCACTTAAAAACATCATTTACTTAGCCACTTCTGTGTATTCATAACTTTTAAAAAATACATAATTAATTAATTAACTAACTTGAGAGAGAATGGGGGCGCCAGGGTCTCCAGCCACTGCAAACGACCTCTAGATGCATATACCCCCTCCTTGTGCTTACGTGGCTCCTGGAGAATCAAACCAGGATCCTTTGGCTTTGTAGGCAAACGCCTTAACCACTAAGCCATCTCTCCAGCCCTGCATTAGTATCTTAATATAACTGAAATAATACTATATGTACAGCTTTAGATGTTTTGTAATCCACTATTCAGGCTCCCAAGTGCTGTCACATCTGCCTAAAAGAAGTTTTAGTGGCACAATGATTATTCACGAAAGTATACATAACATAATTTAAGCAAGTATCTCATCCCTAAGAGGTCCCTTTTGTCCTTTTTGTTTGTTTGTTTGTTTTCTAGGAAAAGTTTCACTCTAGCCCAGGCTGACCTAGAATTCACTAATGTAGTCTCAGGGCAGCCTTGAACTCATGGCAATCCTCCTATCTCTGCCTCCCAAGTGCTGGGATTAAAGGCGTGCACTATGACACCAGACTCCTTTTGTCCTTTTTTTTGCATTTCCATATGTTTGTGTGTCAGTCACTGATGAGGTCTTTTGTCTTATAGCTGGACTCTTACAGGAGAAGTACTTTAAAAGTACATGATCTGCTCCAAAAAGCTGCACTTCTACCAGCAATGTATGAGGATTATTTTATATCATTTTTGCCAAGATTAATGTTATCGTTTAGAAATCCTTTGGGGGTTGAGGAAATGGCTCAGTGGTTAAAGAAGCATGTTTGAAAAGCTTGCCAGCCCAGGTTTAATTCTCCAATATCCTTGTAAAGCCAGATGAACAGAGTGGCATGTGTGTCTAGAATTCATTTGCAGCAGCAGAGGACCTAGCGCATGTGTGCATGCACACACTTAGCATATACAATTTTTAAAAGTGCTTGCTTTTTTAAAAAAATTAGAAAAAAATAGGTGTGACAGCAAGAATGGGGGGGGGGGTATTGGTGCACC
Source organism: Dipus sagitta (assembly GCA_036346955.1). Classification (NCBI taxonomy): domain Eukaryota; kingdom Metazoa; phylum Chordata; class Mammalia; order Rodentia; family Dipodidae; genus Dipus; species Dipus sagitta. The sequence continues at coordinate 114,465,606 of CM070773.1, forward strand.
AGGGCCTCCAGCCACTGTAATTGAACTCCAGATGCTACGCGCCATCTTGTGCACGTATGACCTTGCGTGCTTGTGTCACATTGTGCATCTGGCTTATGTGGGACATAGAGAGTCGAACATGGGTCCTTAGGCTTCACAGGCAAGGGCATTAATGGCTAAGCAATCTCTCCAGCCCCCAAAAATGTTTTAAAAGCTCCTTTGGCTGGGCATAGTGGCCCATTCCTATATTCCTGATACTTGGGGAGGCTGAGTCATGAGGGTTGCCTGAGTTTGAGGTCAGCTCGGGCTATGTAGCAAGACCTGTTTCAAAACAAAACAAAATTATTTGCTAATGTCACAGGAGAGAAATGATTTTTAACTTTAGCCGGCATGTCACTGCTGGTTAGTAATGATAGATGGTCAGTCACTTACACTTCTACAGAGTCTATGTTTACACCCTTGACCTTGGTCTCTGTATATGTGCTTTGTAAGTACTGTCATCAGCTATTTATATATTGATCATTTTTTTTTTAGTATTTTTGAGTATATATCACTCAACTGTTAGTTTTCCATTATTTTCACGCTTAGAAAGTCTTCCCAACTCAAGGTCAAATGCTGCATTTTACCTGTTTATATATATATTTTTTAATTTTATTTTTTTGAGGCAGGGTCTCACTGTAACCCAGGCTGACCTGGAATTCACTATATAGACTCAGGGCGGCCTTGAACTCATGGTGATCCTCCTACCTCTGCCTCCCGAGTGCTGGAATTAAAGGTGTGTGCCACCATGTCCATCATATCTTTTACTTTTTAGCGTTCAACTCTTTCTATCTAGAATTTTAAAAAAATATTTTTATTTACTTTTTTGAGAGAGAGGGAGAGAAATTGAGAGAAAGAGGCAGAGAGAGAGAGAGAGAGAGAGAGAGAGAGAGAGAGAGAATGGGCACATCAGGGCTTTTAGCCACTGCAAATGAACTCCAAATGCATGCACCACCTTGTGCATCTGACTTCCGTGGGTCCTGGAGAATTGAACCTGGGTCCTTTGGCTTTGCAGGCATGTGCCTTAACTGTTAAGACATATCTCCAGACCTAGCTAGAATTTTTTGTTATAAACTTCTGATTTTATTTTTCCACAGTTGCCCAGTTATTTCTAAGCTTTTTACTGCCTCATGCTCCTGTTCTTTATCTCTGAAGCCACCTTTACCACTCACATAAGCTTTGTCTCAGTCATCTGCTCTACTCTACTGACCTGCTAGTAGTTTCTTACCAGCCCACACAATTCTCACCAAACCTTTACAATACATGACATTAATTTTAAATGTCACTTTGAAAAGTTGATGCCAATTACTTGGCTAAGGTGTACATAATCCTGGCACCTTTCTACCTCACACACTGCTTAAGTACTGACACCTGCATGGCTTAGAGCCATCTATGAGGTCAATTCCCTGGCATTGGACAGAGGGTTAGGGCTAAGGAGAGATGTAGGTTCCAAAGAACACTAAACTGATATATGGCCTGATAAAGTCAAATGAGTTTCTAGAAAACCAAATCCTGGTGTGAAACATGGCAATGTTAGCAGAATGTATTAGAAGCCAGCCATAGTAAAACATGACAAGAGTACAGCTTCTAAGCTTTTGTCACACACAGATGTTTAGAGGCAATGGGACTTGCCCAGAACGTGCTGTTTTCACAGTGCAGCACACTGCACAAATTTAGGCTAAGACAGGAGCTGGAGTCTCAAAGACATCTTTTGTTTCCTCATTACCTGAACTTTCAGTTCTAGGTCTCGGATCTGGTCTTCTTTCACCTTCATGTCCATTGTGAGCTTCTTGCCCTCTGCTTCTAGTTCTCTGATCCGATTCCGTAAGGTTTCTGTGCACTCTCCCCTTTTGAAAAAGAGAAGGAAATAAAGGGTTTCAAAGACTCTAGGCTCCCTCTCCCGCCCAGCTTTGTGACTGTGGATGACACGTTCCAAGACCTGAGAACACCAGTATCTGTACATACTCCCAAATTCCTCACATGACAGCACAGGTTTTATATATAACTTAAGGCTTCTCCTGCCATGTAAACTCACCTCTACATTATAATACCTAAGGCAAGATAAAAGCTATGTAAACAGTTGAACATACTGCATCCTTCAGGAAAAAATGACTGAATAAAAAGTTTATGCAAGCTGGGCGTGGTGGCGCATGCCTTTAATCCCAGCACTCAGGAGGCAGAGGTAAGAGGATCACCGTAAGTTCAAGGCCACCACAAAACTATATACTGAATTCTAGGTTAGCCTGGGCTAGAATGAGATTCTACCTCAAAAAACAAAACAAAAAAATTATTTATTTGCAAGCAGAGAGACAGAGACAGAGACAGAGACAGAGAAAGACTAACAGACAGAGAGAGAGAATGGCTGTGCCAGGACCTTGAGCCACTGCAAATAAACGCTAGATACATACTTTGTGAATCTGGTTTTAGATGGGTACTAGGGACTCAAACCCGGGTTGTTAGGCTTTGTAGGCAAGCGCCTTAAGCACACTAGCCCACCTCTCCAGTCGCCCTCCCTCACATTTTTTTTTTTTTGAGGTAGGGTTCAACTCTAGCTCAGGCTAACCTGGAATTCACTATGTAGTCTCAGGGTGGCTTTGAACTCATGGCGATCCTCCTAACTCTGCCTCCGAGTACTGGGATTAAAGGCATGCACCACCACGCCCAACCATACCCCCCCTTTTTAAAAATAAATTATTTATTTATTTATTTGCTGGGGGTGGAGAGAAAAGTCATGTAGGAGAGACAATGGGTACACCAGGGCCTCTAGCCACGGCAAACAAATTCCAGACACATGTGCCTCCTTGGACATCTGACTTATATGGGTCCTTGGGAATCAAACCTGAGTCATTAGGCTTTGCAGGCAAGTATCTTAACCACTAACCCATCTCTCCAGCCCCCCTTTTTAAACAAATATTTATTTGTACAGAGAGAAAGACAAAATGGGTAGATATTTTGTTTTCTGTTTTATTAAAAACATTTTTTTAGAGAGAATTGGCATGCCAGGGCCTCAGCCACTGCAATTGAACTCCAGATCCTTGCACCACCTAGCGGGCACGTGCAACTTTGTACTTGCCTCACCTTTGTGTGTCTGGCTTATGTAGAATCTGGAGAGAGATGGAACCTGGGTCCTTAGGCTTCCCAGGCCAGTGCCTTAACTGCTAAGCCATCAAGCCATCTCTCCAGCCCTTCTGTTGTTTTTGTTTGTTTTGTTTTTTCTTTTTTAAGACAGTTGTAAGCATGTAGCACAGGCTGGCCTCAATCTTGCAATCCCCTCAATTCAGCCTCTCATTATAGGCATGTGTTATCACACCTGGCTTTCAAATATTTTATATCTGTAGTTGATTCAACATGCAGGCAGGGAACTTGCAGGTAGAGATGGTTGATTATACTTATACTGTAGGACTTATATTTTTTCTTATACTTTAAGGTCTGTCAGATTTTAACTTTCAGCTCCATATGATCCTTCTCTCTATTCTTTGAAAACTTCAACAATGATGTAAAGTATTCATTGAGTGTGAGCTACTTTACATATTCCACCCCTTCAATACAATAGAGGGGTGTGGTGGTTTTATTCAATTGTCCCCCATGAACATTGTTCTGAATGCCATGTCCCCAGTTGATGGCAATTTGGGAATTAACCCCTCCAGGAGGCAGTGTATTGTTGGGGGTGGGCTTATGGGTATTATAGCCAGCTTCATCTTGCCAGTATTTGGCAGGGATGGTTCAACATACTGATAAATGTTATACACTACATAAATGGACTGAAGGACAAAAATCACATGATCATCTCAATAGATGCAGAAAAAGCATTTAACAAAATCCAACATCCCTTCATGGTAAAAATCCTACAGAGACTAGGAATAGAAGGAACATATCTCAACATAATAAAGGCTACTTATGACAAACATATAGCTAACATAATACTAAATGGGGAAAAACTTGAAGCTTTTCCACTAAATTCAGGAAAAAGATAAGGGTGTCCACTGTCCCCACTTTTATTTAATATAGTACTGAAAGTCTTAGCCATAGCAATAAGGCAAGATACACTCATAAAAGGGATACAAATTGGATAGGAAGAGATAAATTTATCATTATTTGCAGATGACATGATTCTATACATTAAGGACCCTAGAGACTCTACCAGTAAACAGAGCTGACAAACACTTTTAGCAATGTAGCAGTATACAAAATAAACATACAGAAATCAGTAGCTTTCCTATATACTAACAACAAATATGCAGAAGATGAAATCAGGGAATCTCTCCCATTCACAATTGCCTCAAAAAAACAAATAAAGTACATTGGAATAAACCTAACCAAGGAAATGAAGGGTCTCTACAATAAAACCTTTATAACACTCAAGCAAGAAATTGCAGAAGACACTAGGAAATGGAAAGACATCCATGTACTTGTATTGGAAGAATCAATATTGTGAAAATGTCAATCTCACCAAAAGCAACCTACACATTTAATGCAATCCCCATTAAAATTCCAATGGCATTCTACACAGAAATAGAAAAAAAAATCCTAAAATTCATTTTGGAAGCACAAAAAACCTCGACTAACCCAAACAATTTTGAGCAACAAAAATAAGGCTGGTGGTATCAGCATACCTGATTTCAAGCTATATTACAAAGCCATGGTAACAAAAATAGCATGGTACTGGCACAAAGACAGACACGTAGATCAATGGAACAGAATAGAGGACCCAGATGTTAATCCAGGCAGCTATAGCCATCTGATTTTTGACAAAAATGCCAAAATAACTCATTGGCGAAAAGATAGTCTCTTCCTAAAGTGGTGCTGGGAAAACTGGGTATCTATACATATCAAGTATGAAAATAGATCCTTGTCTTTCTCCATTTACTAGAATTAAGTCCAAATGGATCAGGGACCTTAATACCAGACCTGAAACTCTGAAATTGCTAGAGGAAAAGTAGGGAAATCCTTCAACATATTGGCATAGGCAATGACTTTCTGAATATAACTCCAGTTGCTCAGGAAATAAAACCACTAATCAGCCACTGGGATCTCATGAAATTACAAAGCTTTTGTATAGCAAAGGATACTGTGAATAGAGCAAAAAGACAACCTACAGAATGGGAGAAAATCTTTGCCAGCTATACATCTGACAGATGATCAATATCCAGAATATACAAAGAACTCAAAAAAACAAAGCAATAAGAAATCAAACAACCCAATTAGAAAACGAGCTATGGAACAAAATAGAGTTCTCAAAAGAAGAAATACAGATGGCATATAAACATCTAAAAAAGTGTTCTACATCCTTAGCCCTCAGGGAAATGCAAATTAAAACTACTTTGAGATTCCATCTCACTCATAAATGTTGGCAAGAATGCGGAAGAAGGGGAACCCTTCTACACTGTTGGTGGGAATGTAGTATGGTACAGCCACTGTGGAAATCAATGTGGAGGTTCTTGAGACAGCTAAAAATAGACTTACCATATCATCCAGCTATAGCACTCCCAGGCATATATCCTAAAGACTCTTCTCACTACCTTAGAGATACTTGCACAACCATGTTTATTGCTGCTTTATTCACCATAACTAGGAAATGGAACCAGCCTAGCTGTCCCTCAACAGATGAACAGATAATAAAGATGTGGTACATTTACACAATGGAGTTCTATTCCGCAGTAAAGAAAAATGAAATTATGAAACTTGCAGGGAAATGAATGGATCTGGAAAGGATTATACTAAGTGAGGTAACCCAGGCCCAGAAAGCCAAAAGTCACATGTTCTCTCTCATATGTGAATCCTAGCTACAAATGTTTAGACTTGTGTATGAGCTGGAACCAAAAATCGGTAGCAGAGGCCAGTAAGCTAGAAAAAGGCTATAAGGGAGGGAGGAGAGGGAAGGACTTAAATGGATGGTATTGTATAAATGTAAGTAGAAGAACAAATTACAGGGAATGGAATGGCCTAAGCGAGGCCAGGGGAAGAGATTGAGTAAAAGAAGGGTGGGGGAGAGGCAATCAAAATTCAAGATAGTCTGAATAAGATACATGAAAACCTACTTTTTTGCATAATGGCACATCCAGAAGCCATAGATTATTTCTAGAAAACTTTCAGTGCCAGGGATGGGATACCTTCCAGTGAGTTGTTGGCCAGGGAAGTCCCTGTTGCTTCCAAAACATTACAGGCTATTGTCAAGGCCCTTGGTTTCCCACCAGAAACAGATGGTAAGACCCTATTGCTGAATACTCCACATGCCTAGACGGCTAGGTCACTGAGAAATCAAACTGGGGATGAGCACAAAACCTTCTCCCTGTAGACCAGCCAACTGGAAACTGGAAAAAGCTGCACTGCATGCAGCCCTATGGGAGACAGAAGTCATCAGCAGTGAGAACAGTGGACACTGGATGCCTCAGGTTTGGCCTGACAAATGAGTGCAATAGTGGCATGTCTGCTCTAGGGGAAACTCTAACTGGACTGGAGGCCTGCTCTATGGGAGGGAATACATGCCTGGTACTGAAAACCTTATCAAAAGCCTATGAAGGGGAGGTCATGATCCTTAGGGGTATAAAGCCTGCTCTTGTTTGGTTAAATGCATATATTATGCTTACCAAACTGCCCTGTAAACACTACACTTAATGTTCATATTCATATATTAATGGTTAGAGAAGCTTCTCTTTTCAGATGGTGGTGACCACTGGGATGACCCAAAAGGCAACACAGTGTGAGAAGAAGTGACAGAGGAGTGTCCAGACTGAAACATCTCTATCATATCCTCCAAGGCGCAGGGTCCATTGCGGAAGAGATGGTGGGAAGAATGTAAGAACCAAAAGAAGGGAATGACTCCTTATAATGCAACTCTCCAGAGAGAAATTGGCCTTGACACCCATGACCTCACAGTGCCTAGCAATACCTTCACAAGACCCTCATAATAGTAGGAAAAGACGATGACATCAAAATAGAGACTAATGGAAAGAGGGAGGAGATAGGATGGAGAGTGGAGTTGTGAAGGGGAAAGTGGGAGAGGGGATGGAAAGTGGGAGAGAGAGGGAATTATGATGGCTTACTGTCTATAAGTATAGAAGTTGTCAATAAAAAAATTATACATTAGCTGGGTGTGGTGGTGCGTGCCTTTAATCAATCCCAGCACTTGGGAGGCAGAGGTAAGAGGATCACTATGAGTTCGAGGCCATCCTGAGACTACATAGTTAATTCCAGGTGAGCCTGGGTCAGAGTGAGACCCTACCTCAAAAAAAAATTATACATTAAAAAAATTATTTCAAAAGGAAAAAGAATGCTTTCTACCAGGTCTGGTTACTTGCAGAAAAAGCAGAATTAAGCATAAGGCCTCCAACAGGAGAGACAGACTTTTAAAAAACACCTGAGGGGCTGGAGAGATGGCTCAAAGGTTAAAGGAACTCGCTTGCAAAGCCCAAAGGCCTGGGTTCAATTCCCCAGCACACATGTAAAGCTAGATACACAAAGCAGTGCATGTGTCTGGAGTTCGTTTGCAGTGGCACTAGGCCCTGGTGAGCTCATTCTCATCCTCTCTCTCCCTCTGAAAATAAAATTTTAAAAATAAAAATAAAACACCCAAGTCTCCATTTTTGAGGGGCTGGGCTGGGAGTTTCCCTTTCTTCAGTTGCTGCAGGTCTGGAGTGAGCAGAACCTGAAGGGAGCAGCACAGACTAAGCTTCTTCTTGAGATGATGATGAGAACGCGCTAAAGACGACCATGGCCAGCCCAAAGCTGCTGGACCGTTGAGTGTTAAGGTTTCAGAAACAGCCTGAGGAAGAAAGTGGGTGTCTGTCTTCTGCTTATAAAGGAAGGCCTAGTGAGATTTACTGAAGAATAAAATAGGCTTTAACACCGGGCGTGGTGGCACACACCTTTAATCCCATTACTCGGGAGGCAGAGGTAGGAGAATCACCGTGAGTTTGAGGACACCCTGAGACTACATAGTGAATTCCAGGTTATCCTGGGCTGAAGTGAGACCCTACCTTGCAAAGAGAAAAAAGAAAAGAAAGAAAGGCTCAGGTAAGCAATGGCAAACAAGGACCACCCATGGTCCGATCAACACAAGTAAGCTCAGATGGAAGCAACGGAGCTAAGGGCAGGCAGAGCGACCAACTGGCTGATTCTCAGGCACAAAAGATACCAGGTGATGTGATTAACTCCACAAGGAAGGGTTTACAAAGAGCTAAGGAATGTATTGACCACAGTGGCTAGCATTCTGGAAAATCAATCCTCCCACAAGCCCACGTGCTTCAGAAATGCTCACAAGTCTTCAAACAACCTCCTTATGTGTAAGGCTAGTCAAGGGCTTCCGAGTCCGTCTAGATAGGCACAGACCACACAGCCAGCCACCTGTGGGGTGGTAACATGCTTACCCAGAACAAAGAGTTCTCACTACTCACTATGATTTCCTAAAAGGTGAAATGTTGATTCACCAATTAGCCTGCAAATACTAAAACCCTAATAAGGGCCTAATACAAATTACTGATTTCATACAATAAAGCTAAACTGAAGAAAAAGTAACAGCTGAGTTGTACCACAGACATAAATTAGGATAAAAATTTAAAGTGAAATAAATAATTTACCCTCACTCTGTATGTGCAAACCTGTAACTGACCCCAACCACACATCTGGAGGTCACTGGTCAGAAAGACAAACAAAAAGGTGGTGAAGTTGAAGCAACGGAAAAAAAAATGTAACCCCCCCCCCAACCTTCAAAGGCTTTTCTCAATCTTGTCTCCCTAGTGAAATTCAGGTGGCAGTTACAAATCTGTTTCTGGGATACTTGCGCACAGGGGTATTTTTCAATCACTCCACAAATGTAATTGTATCTACCAGAGACTTAGGTTGCTGCTTTTCTTCATCCCACTTGACACTTAGCTGATAACCAACAGACACAAGCAGTCAGTCTACAGTGCTTAGGTAACAAGAGTTTTCCTGTTTTATCTTAACAGCAAGAACTCAAACACCCATACCTAAGAGTGGAGAGCAATGACAGCTGTGTAAAGGGCTGTCCAAATACAGATGGAATATTTCAAAGCAGTTAGTGGTCCCCAGTCTTACAGACAGTGACTGGAAGTGGCACTTGGTATAGTTAGCTGCTCACCCTACTCTGTTGACAATGAAGTCTTGAGACAGTGTAAGCTGGAGTGGCAACAAGCCAATATGACAGTTCTTAAAAGCAATCCATCCATGCGTTATTCTGTCTGTCCAATCTCACCCAAGGCATCAACTTGCCTTGTTTGTCTTGAGACAAGGAAGGCCAATTCTGGATTAAACTCATGTGACAAGAACATACCTAGATGCAGCAGCAAATGCAACAGCCCGGGCAGCAGTGGCTTCTTCTAATTTCTTCCTTTTTTTCTCCTCCATTAACTGCTTTTCTACAAAACTCCGGGCTTCCTGCTCAGCTTTTAGCTTTTTCTCCAACTGGCTGATATTCTGCTTGTCTTTCTGCTTCATTTGCACTGCATTATGTAACCTGTGTAGAAACAATTGTCGTACAGAGACTTATCATTAGAAACACCCACTATAAGCCCATAAGCAACTTGGTATCTAATGTAGCCTTTCCACATCAAGGTTAACAGGTGGTTTGAATAGCAGATATCACCCCTCAACACGCCCAGAGAAAACACATGGTCACTACTATTTAATAATTCCTAAATACCAAGAAGCCACCTGCCTTACATGACCCAGAAGCAGCTCTGGCCTCCACTCTGCTAAGTTAAGTGATCTACAGCAGCAGTCCAGAAACAGGGCACAGGAAGCTTCACATAGAGGGAAAGTGACTGTAGAATTAATTCTAGTGTTCCAGAGCACCTTGAAAGAACCTGAGTTAGACCAAAGAACTACTGATGGGATCCCATTAAAAGTGAGATAAAAATGGGCTGGAGAGATGGCTTAGCAGCTAAGGCACTTGTCTGTGAAGCCTAAGGACCCATGTTCTACTCTCCAGATCTCGTGTTAGCCAGATGCACAAAGGTGAGGCAAGCACAAGGTCATATATGCCCACTAGGTGGCACAAGCGTCTGGAGCTCTGTTGTAATGGGTGAGACCCTGGTGTGCCAATTCTCTAAAAAAAAAAAAAAAAAAAAAAAAATTGAAAAAGTGAAATAAACATGGGAGGGGAAGATCTTTGTCCTCCCTTTTTTATTCCTTCTAGTTCCTGGCCTGGAACTCACTATGTAGCCTAGAATGACCTTGAACTTGTGGCAGTCCTCCTGTCTCAGACTCTCACAGGTGTGAGTCAGTATTCTATGCACTTCTGAATAAAGCCATGCTGCAGTTCTTTCAGATACAAGGCCTTTCCCCAGTTTCTCCACAATTCTTAGACACCTACAGCTTTGCACAGCAACATGAGCTTATTCACTGGAAAGTTACCCAGGGGTTAGGGGAAGGACTACCACAACTGTTAACAAGTAACACAGGGTTGTTTTTTTGTTGTTGTTTTTGTTTTTTTTTTTTTTTGCTTGTTGTGCCCCAGCTTTGGAATTGTATTCCTTAAAAAATGTGCAACTCTTCAAGGAGAACACCTATGATACTAATTACTACCACAGACACACATTGCTTAAAGACAAAACAATAAGAACTACAAGATAGCCCTACATTGAGTCAACAAGTAACTCCAGAATGAATTAAAGGAAAACATAAAAGAATCCACAACAAAGATTGGCTTTTTGCCCATCTCCTCACATAAAATCCAAGTTCAATGTCAATTTTCAGTTCTGAGAAGAACAGTAAATATAGCCTGATCCTCTGGAAACTTACTCAAAGGATCAAGATTTTTAAATTTCAGCAGAACTACTTATCACTTTTACTTACATTATCACAAAAGCTCAATAACTATTTTAAGTCAACTAAGTTATTAGATGAGAAAAGACAAATTAAAAAATTTTTGGAAGGAAATAAGTAGATTTTATGAAGTGTGAAATATCTAATAATACTCAAGGAACACAGACGCTGCCCTCAGAGCGGATCTGGGCTTCATTCTGGAAAAGGAGGCGTGGCAGGGAAGTGAGGTTGGCCTCCAGAGGTTCCCAAGGTGACAGGCACCTACTTGTTCTGCAGCAGCTCGTTCTCTTGTCGCAGCTGGCCCATTTCTGAGCGGATCCCTCGTTCAGTGCTTGAGAGGGAGCTGATCTGACTGCGAAGCTCTTGTTCCACTTGCCTGCTGGCTTGCAGGTCAGCCTTTAGCTTTTTAATGTCTTGTTCCAGCCTAGGAGAAGGAGAAAAGCAGCGTTTTCATCTGGAGAGGGAACCCAGCCCAGAGCACCGGGAGGAAGCCTGGCTGAGCGCCTGGACTGCTGGGGGGGCTTCTGCCTGCAATCTGCTTAGTCTTACTGCATGATGCTACCTTGGTCCCCACCTCTTCCCAGTAGGGGTAACTTCTGATTTCCCTCAAATGTTTGTGACAATGGGCAAGTGACAGCGGTACTTGTGAGTATCCAAACTGCTTATAAAGGAAGAGAGGAAAGTAATGAAGGTGGCTGAAAACTAAGGTGCCCTCCCCACTGGCGACTTCCTCAGCAAGGGAAGTCAGCCAAATCAACTGGCTCATGACCCTCCTGCTGACTGCTGGGAGGTACTCTCACAGCTCAGATTCTACCGTCCCTCCCACGACGGGCCTGTTAGAAAACACTGTCTATCAACTTCCTGAATTGCTAGCCTCCTTGCTAAATAATGGTCACACTTTTGATGATTGTGGCAGAAGAACTCACTAGACTCTACAATGAAAAAGGGAACAAATACATCTCTAATAACTGTAAGGAAACTGAGATGAAGCCTGTCTTAGCCTTCAATTCCTTACTTCTTGCCCTATTTTAATACCGTGATAATTTCATCTTTTTTTTTACTTCTTTATTTATTTGCAGAGGGACGGGGGAGAGAGAATAAGGGTGCACCAGGGCCTCTTTCCATTGCAAACGAACTCCAGATACATGTGCTACTTTGTGGGTCTGGCTTTATGGGGGTACCTAGCAACTGAACCCAAGCCATCGGGCTTTAAAAGCAAGTGCCTTAACTGCTGAGCCATCTCTATGCCCAATAATTTCATCTTAAGTGAAAGGGATCTATATACACCAGTAGTAAAGGATCAACACACAGGGGCAAAGTCAAGTCCTTTTCTTCCCAGAAGGGCTTCATGATTTCAATAGGGGTCAGGAAATAGATAATTGATTAAATTAAGTTAAAAATGATTAAACAGGGCTGGAGAGATGGCTCAGTGGGTAAGGGCCTGAGGAGGCCTGAGAGACTGGTCCAGTTTGATCCTTAGGACTCACATTAACAGCTTGGCATGGCCATGCAAGTCTACCCCAGAGTCCCATAGAGGAGCAGGGGCCCAAGAATCACCAGGGCGCGTGTGTGTGTGTGTGTGTGCGCGCGCACACACGCGCACACACACGCACACACACACACAAAATGGTTAAGGGCTGGAGAGATGGTTTAGCGGTTAAGGTGTTTGCCTGCAAAGACCCGGGCTCCATCTCTCTCTAGATCCCACATAAGCCAGACACAAAAAAGGTGAGGCAAACACAATGTTGCACATGCTCACCAGGTGGCACAGTGTCTTGAGTTCAACTACAATGGCTGAGGCCCTGGCGTGTCAATTCTCTCTCTCTCTAAAAAATAAAAAATAAATATTTTTAAAAATGGGCTGGAGATGGCTTAGCAGTTAAGGCGCTTGCCTGCAAAGTAAAAGGACCCAGGTATGATTGTTCAGGACCCATGTAAGCCAGATCAAGGTGGTACATGCATCTGAAGTTTGTTTACAGTGGCTAGAAGCCCTAGAGGACCCATTCTCTCTCTCTCTCTCTCTCTCTCTCTTATCTGCCTCTTTCTCTACCTGCCTCTCTCTCTCAAATAAATAAGTAAGACTTTAAAAAATGGTTAAGCTCCAAGATCACTATGATACTCTGATTCAAGTAAGAACATATGGAAGAGTGATGGAGAGGGATACCCAAACTTCCACTCAGGCCACCACAGGTGAGCTTAGCCTGCTACTGTAGGCAAGTGCATGGAGTGCCCCATGGACACATATATGTGCATACACCACACACAGAGAATCAAGTTAGTAGTAATAGTACTCTTGATGTACCCACCCTGTTCTAAAGGTTTTTAAAAGGATGTGGCAGTTGCTGAACCTGCCCACTTTCCTGAGTTCTAATTCAAAAGGAGTAATGTTTCCTTTTTCCTTTCTTTTTTCTTGGCTTTTCAAGGTAGGATCTTGCTCTAGCCCAGGCTGACCTGGAATTCACTACATAGTCACAGTGTGGCCTCAAACTCACAGCAATCCTACCTCTGCCTCCTGAGTGCTGGGATTAAAGGCATGTGCCTCCACACCTAGCCCCTTTGTCTTTTATTTTAATTAATTAATTAAGTTATGAGCGAGAATGGGCTCACCAGAGCATCCAGCCACTACAAATGAACCCCAGACATGTCACCTTGTGCATCTGACTTACATGGGTACTGGGGAATCGAACCTCGGTCCTTAAGCTTCACAGCAAGTGCCTTAACCACTAAGCCATTTCTTCAGCCCCCTTTCTCTTTTTTAAAATTTTTTTTACTTTATTTTTTAAAATTTATTTAGTGTGTGTGCATGCGCATGCACTTAGGCAAGCATGTGGAGGTCAGAGGACAACTTCCAAATCAGTCCTCACCTTCCACTTGATTTCCATAAGTACACTGGGATTGCAGAAGCCCTCCAGTTTGCAGCCTTTACATGGGGCCTGGGGATTTAAACTCAGGCAGTCTGAGTTGCACTGCAAGTGCTTTATTCACTGAGCCATCTTCTCAGCCCCTTTTTCTTCTTTTCATGGCAGCTGAAGTCCTCAGCATGCCTGCTTAAGTTTGAACTGATATAATCAGCTTGGTCATGGACCAACTGCAATTATTATTCAATTTTTTTCCCCAGGTGAAGAAATACAGGCTAAGAAAAATTTGCAGCCGCCAGGCGTGGTGGTGCACACCTTTAATCCCAGCACTTGGGATGTAGAGGTAGGAGGATCGCCCTGAGTTCAAGGCCACCCTGAGATGACATAGTGAGTTTCAGGTCATCCTGGGCTACAGTGAGACCCCACCTCGGAAAAAAAAATTGCAGCCTAAGATCCTCCACATAGTAGTGCCAGAGTACATTCTCTGCCCAACCAGATGGCACTGTAGCTGCTTTATCCACATACAGAAGAGGCATGCCCATTCTCTCTGCTTGTAAATAAATAAAAAAATATTTTTTTTAAAAAAAAGTACTACCTGGGCTCTGCAGAGTGGTTGGGAAAGGCTTTATAGAGTACAGAATGGGGCTGGACAGTGTTTAGAGAAATAGAAGGGGAGCAAAATGGAAAAAATTCAAAGCCCAAAAACTCAAAGGCAGGGGTTCTGGGGCATGGCTCAGTGCAGACAACTTATAGTGGGTAAAGTGCTTGCTACATAAGCCTGGGGACCTCAGTTAGGATCCCCAGGCCCCATGTAAACGCCAGATGACATGGCAGGCTTCTGCAATCCCAGTACACTGACTGCAAGATGGGAGGCAGAGAGAAGAATTTCTTGGATGACTTTGGGCCAGCTAGCCTGGCAAATACAATGAGAACAAAACCCACCTGAAAAAAAAAAACAAGGTGAGGGCTGGAGAGATGACTTAGTGGTTAAGGCACTAGCCTGTGAAGCCTGAGGACCCAGGTTCAATTCTCTAGTACCCACATAAGCCAGATGCACAGGGTAGCGCATGCATCTGGAGTTTGTTGGCAGTGTCTGGAGGCTCTGGTGCGTCCATTCTTTCTATGTATGTATGTATGTATGTATGTATGTATGTATGTATGTATCTACCTATTTATCTATCCATCATCTATTTATGTAGCTCTCTCTCAAATAAATATTTTTTAAAAAATAAATAAATGGGTGTGGTGGCGCACACCTTTAATTCCAGTACTTGGGAGGCAGACATAGGAGGATTGCCGTGAGTTCGAGGTCACCCTGAGACTACATAGTTAATTCTAGGTCAGTCTGGGCCAGAGTGAGACCCTATCTCGAAAAACCAAAAATAAGTAAATAAATAAAAAGAAAACAAGGTGAAAGGCAAGGACTGACGGGGGAGTCATCCTTTGATCTCTACACACACATGCGCATGCGCAGGCAGGGCAGGGGCAGTGTACAAAAATAAGAATTGGGGAGATAGCTCAGCAGCTTGACATGCAAGCATGAGGGCCAGAGACATCCAAGTTCATCCTCAAGCACCTGCTGGGAGTGGCAACACATGTCTATAACCCCAGTCAATGGGGGTGGGAATCTGGAGCGTTGCTGGGGCTCACTGGCCAGCCAGCCTGAACGAAAGCTGCAGTTCCAGGTTCAGTGACTTTTCTTCAAGGGAATAAAGCAGAACAATAGAGAAAGACACCCAACATTCTCCTGTGGACCCCGCACATACACGCAGGCATTTATTTGTGTGTAGTGTATGTACCTACACATACACTATGCACACACATACCATATACACTACACATAACCACAGAAAAAATAAAGCCTCAAAGGCAGAAACAGCCACAGATGTTTGGGGACATGTACACAGTCTGACCTTTGAGTTTGTCCTATATTGCAGAGTGGGAAAGAGTTAGAAGGGACCATGGTGGACAGCAGAGCAATAGGTATGATGCTCTGAGAAGACTTTTTTATTTTCTGTCAGGATAGAATTATTTTGTGCTGGGGACTGAACCCAGAGCCTCATGCATGCTAAACACACAGACTGTCACTGCACTACATACACTCCCAGCTCCTGCCTCATAAAATTCTTTTGCATATCAATAATCCAACATACCAACAGAACCAAGATTTCTAGAGGGTGATTGTGATCTCTCTTTGGCAATGTCAGCTCAACTTACTAAGAACTTACACGCTTTATTAAGCCTTAAATCCCCAGGGCCTACAGATCAATGTGTGTATTCAATAATGTTCCCTGACCTCCAGGACAAACCAAAGGGCAGCTTGATTCCCATATCTACCATTAGGCAGTTAAAAAACACACCTTCGAGCCCCTGAAGTCATGCAACATGGGTGATCACCTTGCAGGAGCAGTCACCAGTTCTTCCGTCCCAGGTCTGGGAGCACAGCCTAGAAACCTTGTGTTCCAGAAGTACTGCTGGGTCTCCTGATGGGGTCACTCCCCAGGGAAGGGTCACAAGCCAACATCACACCACACTTTCCCTATCGCCAGGGTTATTCCAGTTCAGTGTACTCTTGAACGGAACAGCTCTAAACAATTACAGATCACATTTATACCATTGCCACACTGTCCCTCATTCACCTGAAATAGGCCAAGGGATATATTCCAAACAGGTCGATGCTGTCAGGCTTATCCCCATTAAGAAGTTTGGCTGAAGGGATGTTAAATAATGCTTGCTTGAGATGTCAATTTCACAGTTGGAGGAATTGCATTTTTAGTGGAAAAAGTGGGTTTTTAGAGGAGCATGGATCAGTAATGGGATTTAGCATCAGGGTTCTAAACAGCTTTGGTGCCAACCCTGACCCTGGGCAAGGCACTCAACCTTCTAGTCTCATCTGCGGCTGAATCTCTAAAGCTCCTCCTGGCGGGTCTCAGATTTCTCGTCCTGACACACTTACAGACTGCAGCTGATCTGCTCCTTCAGATTAGCAACCTAAGCCGCATGCATGTATGCGGACGCACAGGAGTCAAGTTCCACACCACCAGCCTTCCTTTGGCAGCTGAAGAAGCACATTCAGCTTGCAGATGCTAAGAGCCAGGAGTTTGGCAGTGATTGCTTGCCTTCATTTAAAAAGCTTTAGAAGCCCATTTTCCTAAGAATAACAATAATTTATTCTCAGTGAAATTTAGAGTGCCCCGAAAACTGCAAAACTCTAAATAGCTAATGTAGTTATGAGACCAAAAATGTAAAACCTAACTGCTGGGGACTACAGAACACAATGATTTTTTTTTCTTGTTCAAGGTAGGGTCTCACTCTAGTCCAGGCTGACCTGAAACTCACTCCATAGCCCTAGGCTGGCCTCGAACTCACAGTGATCCTTCCTACCTCTGCCTC
This sequence comes from Dipus sagitta, assembly GCA_036346955.1. Classification (NCBI taxonomy): domain Eukaryota; kingdom Metazoa; phylum Chordata; class Mammalia; order Rodentia; family Dipodidae; genus Dipus; species Dipus sagitta. The sequence goes on from CM070773.1 coordinate 114,482,657, forward strand.
CTGAATGCCGGGAATTTTTTTTTTTTTTTTTGCAAGCAAAGAGAAAAGATGTCAGGACTCCTAGCCACTGTAAATAAACTCCGGATGCATGCACCACTTTGTGCATTTGGCTTTACATGGTATTGGGGAATCGAACCTAGGTTATCAGGCTTTGCAGGACAAGTGTCTTTAACTGCTGAGCTATCTCCCCAGGAACCTCTCCCATTTTTTTTTTTTTTTTTTTTTTTTGAGGCAGAGTCTCACTCCAGCCCAGGCTTACCTGGAATTCACTATGTAGTCTCAAGGTAGCTACAAACTCACAGCAATCCTGTGATTGCATGGTGTATGCTACCATGCTCATTTTGATTTTTAAAAATTTTTTATTATTTATTTTTGAGACAGAGAGAGAGACAGAAAATGGGCACACCAGGGCCTTTTAGCCACTGTGAACAAACTCGAAAAGTGTGCACCCCCTTGTGTGCATGTGTGACATTGTACACTTGCATCACTGTGTGTCTGGCTTTGTGGGACTGGGAGATACGAACATGCATTCTTAGGTTTCACAGGCAAATGCCTTAACTGCTAAGCCATCTCTCCAGCCCTCAGATTGAGCTATAACAAAGTAAAACAGTTTGTAAAAATCATGTTCACTTTGTGAAAATTTATAACTCATAATTATATACTTAAGGTTTGTTCACTGCTGAGTATATGTTACAATACAGTAAGAACCAGTTTATGAGTTGGGCACGGTGACACATGCCTTTAATCCCAGCATTAGAAAAACTGAGACAAGATTATCACCATAAATTGGGGCCAGCCTGAACTAGAATGAGACTCCATCTGGAAAAAATATAAACAAACAAAAGAAATAGTTTATTTTTATAATGTTTTACTGGCACTGGGAATTGAACACAGGGCCTTGTACATGTGAGGCAAGTGCTCTACCACTGAGCTTTAGCTCCAGACTTATAAATGGCTTTTTTTGTTTGTTTGTTTTTTGCTTTTTGAGGTAGGGTCTCACTCTAGCCCAGGCTGACCTGGAATTCACTCTGTAGTCTCAGGGTGGACTCGAACTCTCAGCGATCCTCCTACCTCTGCCTCCCGAGTGCCGGGATTAAAGGCATGCACCATCACGCCCGGCACATGGCTTATTAAAAAAAAAAAAAAAAAAAAAAACTGCTCTCATTAGAAATATAACTCAAGTGCTTCAGGATCTTCCTCACTACGATCATCAACTTTGTAAGATTCTGAATGGCTGCTTTCCAACCTGTTGCAATAACCCTGTAAGTTAACATCAGTGTTCCCAGCTTAAGGAACACTGACTGGCCTACAGGAATTCTGTTAAATAACATATGTTAACATGCGAAATAGAAATTCTCATTAACTTTAAAAATTTACTGGCTGGGCATGGTGGTACATGCCCACAACCCTAGCACTGAGGAGGATAAGGTGGGATTGCAAGTTCAAGCACAGCCTGCACTATATTATAGGGAGGCCATGGCTCAAAAAACAAAACTGTATTTACAGTGAGCAATTTTTCACTGCCTTTTTATAGAAAGCATTATTTGAAGGTCTACTACATATTTTAAATCTTTACTGAGTCTAAGTGCTAAAATGAGTAATAATCTCATAGTGGACTTATTTTTATTATGATATCTACTATCAAATATGTAATAAACGTTCAAAAATGTGAATACTCATAATATTCCATTTAGGCAGAATGACTCACTACTTGGATTTGGTATGCTTTTCTACATTTTTTTTTCCTATCTTTTCATAGATGTAAATATATTTTATATTGATGAAAAAGTATCCCATATCAACTTCCACATCCTACGACCTCACCCACTAATAGATTTTCCATAGACAAGTGCTAAGATCTATATATTCTACTGTACAGTGTACTGCACAATCCTTTTTTCTAAGATATGGTTTAATTTTTGCATTTACTATAAAGAAAGATGCATATCAGGAATTTTAAAAGAACTAGTGTATTAGTAAATTCAATTGAATCAAGCCAGTCAAGTACTAGGGGCATTTATCAAGCAGATAACTACTACTTGTCTTAATCCCTTGGTGCTGAGGGTCAACATTTCCCTAAGTAAAATGCAGATATATAATTTATTAGTGTGACACTGAGAAGTTCTGATTAAATGGTGTCAAGAGGTTAACGCAAACTCCTCAAATGTATTCAGGAGATTTCATTCAACTGTCAGTATCTAGAATCTAAATTAGAAGCAAATGGTCAGAGAGAAAATGAGGTAGAAATAACAGTTTTACAACATTTGGAACTAATTTCAGTAAACAGGGATCAAGAGAATGGAGGGGGAATTTCAGCCACAAGCTTGTACCCCTTTTTATCAGAGCTAGGTCTGTCCTCTCTACACTGGATTCTAAAGGAAAGAAAAGAAACTCTTCCCACAACAGTTACTGTCTCATGATACTTCTTGAGAGCTTGTCTGGAGGTTCTAGAAGGGGAGTGCAGCTTCTCGTACACCTTTGACCAACGACCCGGCCCTCCTCTATTCAGGGAGGGTCGTCCTCTTCAACCCAGAGGGATGTGCATGGGGCAGTGAGGGAGGAAGGGGACACCCGCCTAGCCAGTCAGAGCAGAGTGAACTCTGGTGATCAATGGGGTGACAGATGTCCAGATCGCCCTCACATCTGTATTAGGCTTCTTATCCAAACCTGTAAAGCTTAGCTAGGAGGCAAATGCTCTTCTTGCTTGCCTAGTTCCAGTACAGCAGTTTTCTCCTGCTCCAAGGGCTGCCCTATGGAATTTCGCAGCCATGGACAAACAGGCCCATGTAAAGCTGGAGGCTATATGTACAGTACTGTGTGCATTTCTGCCCTGTTGGACAAGCCTATATTTGAACCTGCTATGTATTAGGTCCAAACAACCTTCTAGCCACTTTGCTATGCTGACAAAAGGAAGTTTTGGGCTGGGGAGATGGTTCAGTGGTTAAAGGCACTTGCTTGCAAAGCCTTCTGGCCCAGTTTCAATTCCCCAGGACCCATATAAAGCCAGTGCACAAAGTGGTACATGCATCTGGAGTTTGTCTGCAGGAAGCAAGAGGCCCTGACACATATACTCATATTCATTCTCTCTCATTCTCACAAATTATATATATATATTGTGTGTGTGTGTGTGCGTGTATTTTTTGGGGGGGTCAAGGTAGGGTTTCACTCTAGCTCAGGCTGACCTGGAATTCACTAGGTAGTCTCAGGGTGACCTTGAACTCATGGCGATCCTCCTACCTCTTTCTCCCGAGTGCTGGGATTAAAGGCGTGCGTCACCACACCCGGCATTTTTTTTTAAGACTCTTTGGACATTTTGAAGCTACCTCTGAATGCCAGCACATAGCTAACTCAGTAGAGTTGCGACCCATCTACAGAAGCACTTCCCCAGGTCCCCACATCAGATGGCAGGGCTAACTTAGTTTGACAGACTGGTCAAATTGAGGATCCTTCTAACTTACTCTAAACCTTAACTCTTCCTATAATCCTACTTCTGCCCTAATCCTACCCAAGAAGGAAAGCTTTGTGTGACTGATAAGACAATTAAATGCAAGAGAAAAAAGGTTTATATTTTAATAAAAAGGAATCTCCCAACTAACTAAAAGAATGAACGTCAAATGTTTGCCTCAGGGAGGTTAGGTAGGAAAAACATCTGAGTACCTCGAAGAGCATCCAGTAAGAAAGTAGAGTTCACAGTTGTCAGCTTTTACTTGAAAAGGACACTAAAGTTTCTGAAAATGTAATGTCCCAGACACTGCATTTCAGTGTTTGTAGTTTTCATCTTTGGTATTGGTAAATGGCTTGAATTATAGCCCACAGCAAACACTTCAACTTCACTTAAGTTTAAAGGTCTCCAGTGGGCAGCGTCAGTAATGTCATGCTTTCTTGAAGCCTGTTTGGGGCTACAAAAGAGGCCTGACTAAAAGCACAGGTGAATCTGACAGCTTGGTGGCGCCAGGAAGCAAATTCTGTGAGAAACAGATTGGGGGGACTAAGTTCTCCAACCACTCTAGTAGTCATATTTATATACATGCCTCTGTGGGCTGCTGACTGGATCTCGTGGACCTGAGGGCAAGATGAGAGCTGTGGCTTTGCTGGCTGCTCTGTATGCTCAACAGCTGGCAGCACAGATGTACTAGAACTTACGCTGCTTCTGGTGCTGAAGGAAAAGGGCTTCAGAAAGCCATCTCCAAGTGACACAGCCAAGTGACTGAGGCGGGTTTCCTGAAGGGTATGTACCCCCTTACTGACCAAAATAACCACTCCTTGGGTCCCGATATCTTCTGTTAGTTACACTGCTCCTGGGGGAGGAGAGGCCTCCATTTGTTCACTCTCACCCATTTTTCAAGGCCCTGTTATAAAAAGAACAAAAACTCCTCAGCACCAAGTGCCCAAAGCTGCTCCTCCCGGTGGAGCCCTAAAGGCTTCACAGTGCTTCCCATCTGGCTTGAAACTGCTGTCCTGCACAGGGCTGCTGTTCTAGTACATACGTACTTACTTCTCAGAAGACTGCAAGTGCTTTGAAGCCAGGGACGGACCATGTAAAATTAGAAGCAGAGACTGTATTTCTAAAGTTTCCTCCAATCCCCACTCTGTGCCTATCTCCTCAGTGCTCAGAATAGAACAGGCTTTGCATCAGCCTCCTCACAGCAGGTCGCCTGGGTTTTAATTTAAATAGCAGCTGAAGGACACAGTGGAAATGGATGTCTGCTTATGAAAAAGGCAGGTGCACATGGGAAGAACGAATGAGGAGCAACTGCTTCATCTGTGTAAGTACCTAATTCCATTAAGAGGCCTCTGGTATACATTAATCATACAACACAAAGCTTGTTTAGAGATCACACAGCTGAAAGCTAAGCTCATAAATCAAAGCTCTGTCCCCAGAAGAAATGCCAATAATCCTCTGTACCTACTTCCCCTCCCCCTTGCAGGTCATTCGCACTGACAGGACAGGCTGCATGGGCCATTTAGCCACAGAGAAGTGTACACTATGTATATGGTGGATGTATCCACCCCTCAAGTGAAGCCTACATGGACTTGAAGCTGCTCCAACATACTTTATAAACCACAGCTTTGCAAATACCAAATGAAGCTGCCTCGTGTCTCCTTGTAGTGACTACAATTGCTTACCAAGCACAAGTGTCCAAAAATAGACAACAGCCTGATGACCTGATTACTAGGTAAAACCACATTACAAAGTACCTTGTATTTCTACTCCACACAAAGGGTGAACACATTAAGTTTCTTCAAAGAATACAAAGAGAAACAGAAAAGGATTTCTAGAGGCTTTCATACAACTGGTCATTTACAGAAATATAGTACTGACTTTAAGTCCTTCAAGAATAAATGTATGAATGTTTAAAACATCTTAAAGGGGGCTGGAGAGATGGCTTAGCGGTTAAGGCGCTTGCCTGCAAAGCCAAAGGACCTTGGTTAGATTCCCCAGGACTCACATAAGCCAGATGCACAAGGAGGCGCATGCATCTGGAGTTTGTTTGCAGTGGCTGGAAGCCCTGGTGTGCCCATTCTCTCTCTCTTTCTCTCACTCTGTCTCTTGCCCTCTCTCAAATAAATACATAAAAATAAAAAAATTTAAATCTTAAAGGAATATGGTTAGATTTGATAACTGTATCAAATACATAGTGAATTCCAGGTCAGCCTGGACTAGAGCGAGCCCCTACCATGAAAAAAACAAAAAAAAAAATTTTTTTTTTTACTTATTTGACACAGAGAGAGAGAATGAGAAAGGAAAGAAGGGAGGGAGAGAAGAAAGAGTGTGCCAGGGCCTTTTGCTACTGCAAATAAACCCCAGAAGCTTGCTCCACTTTGTACATCTGGCTCTATGTGGACTATGGAACTGAGCCCCAGCCAGCAGGCCTTGCAAGCCAAGTGCCTTTAACCACAGGGCCATCTGCACAGCCTTCAAATGTCTTTAAAATATCCTATCTTTTGATGTAACAGTTAGAAATGCATACAAAGTTGTATACAAAAGCGTACTTATTGTAATAAATCTATCAGAGGCACTCAGTGTTCAGCAAAAGACTGGTCAGATGGGGGAGATGGCTACTTTTCTGCAAGCTAGCACACAGCACACTGGAGTTTAGATGTCCAGCACCGACATAAAGCCAGAAGCAAAGTTGCACGTGTGTTAAGTAATCATCCCTACATGTGTTTGGCAATAGGAGGCAGAGTTAGCAGAATCCTGAAGCTTGTGGGCTAACTACTCTGGTATTCCCAGAGAGAAACAGGAGACCCTGTCTCAAACAAGGTGGGAGGGGAGAACCAACCCTCCAGTTGTCCTCTGACCCCTACAAGTACACTGTGGCATGCATACTCTCTCTCTCTCTCTCTCTCTCTCTCTCTCTCTCTCTCTAACACACAAAGATCGGTTAAATATGTTGTATGTTCACATATTTTATTGCCATTAAAAATTTTATTCAGCTGGAGGGATGGCTTAGCGTTTGCCTGCAAAGCCAAAGGATCCTGGTTCAATTCTCCAGGACCCATATAAGCCAGATGCACAAGGTGGCACACGCGTCTGGAATTCGTTTGCAGTGGCTGGAGGCCCTGTCATGCCCATTCTCTCAGTCTCTGTCTGTCTCTCTCTCTCAAAAAAAAAGAAAAGAAAAGAAAAAGTCAAAAATTTTATCAAGCCAGACATGCTGGCGCACGCCTTTAATCCCAGCACTCGGGAGCCAGAGGTAGAAGAATCACTGTGAGTTCGAGGCCACCCTGAGACTTCATAGTGAATTCCAGGTCAGCCTGGGCTAGAGTGAAACCCTACCTCGAAAAAAAAAAAATTATCAAGAGCCAGGCGTGGTGGCTCACACCTTTAATCCTAGCACTTGGGAGGCAGAGGTAGGAGGATCGCTATGAGTTTGAGGCCACCCTGCAAAGCTAAAGGACCCAGGTTCAATTCCCCATGACCCACATAAACTAGCGGCACAAGGTAGTACGTGTGTCTGGAGTTCGTTTGCAGTGGCTGGATGGCCTGGTGTTCCCATTCTCTCTCTCTCTTCCTTTCTCTGCCTCTTTCTCTCTCTCTCTCTCAAATAAATAAAAATAAATATATTTTTAAAATAAAAATTTTATTGTTAAAAATAAAATATTTTTAAAATTATATCAAGCCAGGAGTGGTGGCACACACCTTTAACCCTAGTACTTGGGAGGCTGAGGTAGGAGGACTGCTGTGAGGCTGAAGCTGGCCTGAGAACACATACTGAATTTCACCAGGCTACAGTAGAGACCCTACCTTGAAAACAAAAACAAAAAAGGCTCTGGACTACTCAATGACAATGGGAGAAAATGTCATGATTTAGTCAGTAAAGAGCAAAAGACAGATGTAATATATGTCATACATATACTCTCTGAACATATGTGAATATACAGGACACATAATAGATTGAGCTCAGGTTAAATAGTCCATATATACAAGTGAAAAATGCTGAGAGAACATGTATATTAAATAGCAATTATCTCCTCTATATCAAAATAAATATGCTCGACATTTTTAAGCATGTTGGTTAGTTTTTAACTGAAAGAAAACTTACGAGGAGGCTGTCATTCTGCTTTCCACAACTCTTAAGCATTTTGTTATTTTCAGACCTGCCAAAGTCCTAGGCCAGCTTCAGAATAATGTGAAAACTTTAGGAAAACCCAAGTCTCACTTTATAACCTTATTGCTCATTTGTACATGTATGTGCAAGTGAAGGACAGAGGACAGTCTTGGGTGACATCCTCAGGAATTCTGCCCACTTCCTTTGAAACAGGGTCTCTCTTTGGCCTAGGGCTCAACAATGAGGCTAGACTGGCTGGCCAGAAAGCTCCAGAGAGGTGCCTGTCTCCCCCTTTCCAACAATGAGATTACAAATATTTACGGCCATGCTGTGCCCAGCAGATAATATGGATCAAACACGGGTCCTCATGCTACCTTGCCAACCAAGCCACCTCCCTAGCCCTACTTTGTAAGTTTTTTAGGTTGCTCAAAAGAAGGGGAATTTATCTTTCTGAAATAGGGAATGCCTCAATTCCTTAATCTACACAAACTATTTGTTATTCAGTTCTTATAAAACAAAAAACATGGGCTGGAGAGATGGCTTAGCAGTTAAGACACTTGCCTGCAAAGCCAAAGGATCCAGGTTCGATCATGAAAGCCAGATGCACGAGGTGGCGCATGCATCTGGAGTTTGTTTGCAGCAGCTGAAAGCCCTGGTGCGCCCATTCTCTGCCTTCCTCTCCCTCCCTCTCAAATAAATAAATAAATATGAAATATTTAAAAACAAAACAAAACCTGTTTCTTAAATTTAAAGTTGAGAACTACAGCTTCTCATCTGTTGTGGTTCTCTGTGAAATGCTTTCCTGGCTGCATGTGACACTGGGTCTAGGGCACAGGCACTGTTCTCGCATTGGGCTTTAACTAGACCAGACATACCATAAGGATGCTGTTGAGGGTCCAGATCTTAAATCACTGTGTCTGTGAAGTCTCTGAGCAACCAGGGCCACACCCTAGGTTTTTTCATATTTTATACTGCAAGACTATAAGATTTTAGACTTGAAAGTAGCCACCAGTTCTAGCCACATGTGGCCTAAGAAATTCTTGGTACTGTACAGATTGAGAAATGCCAGAAGACCCCTAAACACTCTTCTTAACCAAAGGATAGCCTCTTTCCTTCTAAGTGGCCTAAAAGTTCACACAGGTGTGGGATTCAACAGAAAGGGGTGATGGGTGATTTTGGGGGTGGTGCTGTCAGTATGTGCTTGTTTCCCAGGAACACAGGAGTGAAGAGCAGGAAAAGCAACAGGGGCTATCAAGACATGGCTGATTAGTCTACAGGGTTTACCAGATAGTCCTTGATAGAGAAGCCCAAAGCCCCTGTTATCCAAGTGTCATTTTAGTTGGTAGGGCCAGCGGATAGGAGGGAACGAAAGATAAGCATAACAAGAAATGTCAGGGCTGGGTGTGGTGGCACACGCTTTTAATCCCAGCACTTGGGAGGCTGAGGTAGAAGGATCACCATGAGTTCAACACCAGCCTGGGCTACAGAATAAGTTCAGGTCAACCTGGGCTACAGTGAGACCCTGCCTCAAAAGAACAAAATAGGGGACTGCAGAGATGGCTTACTGGTTAAGACACTTGCCTGCAAAGCTAAAGGACACAGGTTTGATTCCCCAGAACCAACGTAAGCCAGATGCACAAGGTGGCGCATGTATCTGGAGTTCATTTGCAGTGGCTAGAGGACCTGGTATGCCCATTCTCTCTCATACACTGATAATCTCACACACTAATAAACAGAACAGAAAAACAACAAAAAGCTCAGAGCAGAGACTACAAATGGGTGATCCAATCTGACTGGCAAACACGTTTTGTTCAATTTTCCCCCAACATGATGTAAAGAAGTACTCAGGGCTAGAGAGATAGCTTAGAGGCTAAGGCAATTGCTGGTGAAACCTAAAGACCTAGGTTTGATTTCCCAGTACCCACATAAGCCAGATGCACAAGGTGGTACATGTATGTGGGGTTTGTTTGCTGTGGCTGGAGGCACTGGCACACCCATTCTCTCTATATATATCTGCATGTTCCTCTCTCCCTCTCTTTCTCTCCAATAAATAAATAACTACCCAGCATTGGGGATAGCACTGAATGTGAATACCAGCACAAGCTCCACTGCACTCATTGCAGGGCTTATGTGGCCTCTGCAGGAGTCTGTCTGTGCTGCCTGCTCTAGAGCACATGTAGGTGACAGTGAAGCAGCATGGTCCTCTAGGCCATCCTTTCCTGGTTCTGGTTTGAATCTACTAAAACACTGACTAGAAAGATTAAATGGACCTTATGGTGGAGCGAAGTTGTCATTCCTTAAGAAATCAAAGCTTGTTTTTTCATTTAAAAAATATTTTATATTTATTTGAGAGACAGAGGGAGGGAGGGAGAATGGGAGTACCAGGGCCTCTAATCACTGCAAACAAACTCCAGATGCATGTACCACCTTGTGCATCTGGCTTACATGAGTCCTGGGGAACTGAACCAAGGTCCTTCAGCTTTGCAGGCAAATGCCTTAACTGCTAAGCCATCTCTCCAGCCCCTTATTTTTTTCATTTTTAATACCGGGCATAGAACTCAAGAGTTTGTACAAGTGCTCCATCACTGAGCCACACCCACAGCTCCACACTTATATTGATCCCTTATACTGGTTCAAATGGCCAGGTCTAAGAGGTCTCCAGATTTGTAAAGACCATACTAAGCCCATGGTGGCTAATAAAGTATCCAAAGAGCCAGTTTCCAAGTGACAGCATGAGTAATATTTCAAGAGTAAGGTTCCTCTTCATTGAGGTGACCTTCCCCTCAAGGAATCCCCTCCACCATCCTCTTAGCTGGAAACCTCAATTCAACCTGTGTCACACGTCTTTCCAAGCTTTACGGGGGCATCTTCTCAACTGGAGTGAGGAAACTTGCAATCGATCTAGAATTCACTATTTTGACAAAGTAAACCCAAGTATTTATCAAGGTTTTTTAATGTGGACACCTCCCAGTAATTTATGGGTTATTTCATTATTTATCTATATAGCACAACCACCTTCCTGTTTGATGATTTGGATGTGAAGACATTAGATAAATTAAATAAACTGCTTGCTTAAATTTATTTTGTCTGGCTTATAAGATGTTCTATGGTTTTCAAGGCACAAAGTAGCTCTGTTTAAGTATAAAATCATGTTTCTATCATCATCTTTATATCTGAGATTATCGTTTGAAATTCCTGCAATGGTTAAAACACAAGCTATATTGTGAAATCATATAAACCAGGCTACCATCAAGAAAAACTACAGGATAGGGGCTGGAGAGATGGCTTCGTGGTTAAGCGCTTGCCTGTGAAGCCTAAGGACCCTGGTTTGAGGCTCGATTCCCCAGGACCCACATAAGCCAGATGCACAAAATGGCACGTGCATCTGGAGTTTATCTGCAGTGGCTGGAGGCCCTGGCATGCCCATTCTCATTCTCTCCCTCTCCCCCTCTTTCTCTCTGTCTGCCTGTCGCTCTCAAATAAATAAATAAAAATAAACAAAAAAATTAAAGAAAAACTTCACTACTATGGGTGTAGCATAAAATGAAAATAAATCAAGTCTGCCAAAGTATACTTGCTCAGACATAGTACTAGACAAAAACATAAGTTAGGGCTGGAGAGATGGCTTAGCAGTTAAGCGCTTGCCTGTGAAGCCTAAGGACCCCAGTTCGAGGCTAAATTCCCCAGGAACCACGTTAGCCAGATGCACAAGGGGACGCACATGTCTGGGGTTCATTTGCAGTGGCTGGAGGCCCTGGCATGCCCAGTCTCCCTCTCTCCCTCTCTCTCCCTCTCTCTTCCTCTCTCTCTCTCTCTCTGCCTCTTTTTCTCTCTGTTGCTCTCAAATAAATATTAACAAAAAAATTTAAAAAACATAAGTTAAACATATTTCTAACAAGACAAAAAAAAACGTGCTGAACTTTTAAAAATAGACATAAGTCTACTAGTTATTTTTTCTACTTCATAATTTCCAATTTAGTAGCTTCCATCTCCAACCTATTTAATCTGCCCAGAACGTATAAGGGTCTGGCTTTCATAAGTCCTAATTCTAAAATTTCACACCATTTTACTTCTTAGCTAGAAATGATGCCATTTCAAACAACTGACAATATGTCCCACTGAAGCAGGAAGCCCGTTTGGTAGCATCCACTCATGGCAGGAGTCAGGGGCTCACTTTGCAGCAGCAGCTGATGGGCAGATGCCATGGGAAGGAAAAACAGCAGGGTACAGCCACCAAAACCAGATCACAGCCTCCCTAAGATCAGATTTTCTTCCACAAACTATTTCTGACACTCAGGCAAAATGTATTCAAATGCAAAAGGAAATAAACAAATGTACCAGTCTCTTTCTAGCACTGGAGATAATATATACTTCCTCACCTGGGGACTCTCCTTGGAGAGAAGGGTGGAACAGAAATGTGGAATGTAAGTTCTCTCCAGCAGCCACATAGGCAGAGGCTGGGGGAGGGGAGAGAAAGCTGACAGAGAGATAGAAGACAGATGAGTAAGACAAGGCAAATGAAGGTTTCTCCCCTAGTTTTACTGATAGATGGCCTAAGCCTAGATTCCATGGCCTTGGAGCACAACCAATCATGGGTGGATCAAATGGATTGCTCAGTCTCTCACACAAGTCTCCCTCTGGCTCTGTGAAACTTGCAGGATCCACTCACCTCCTGCAAAGCCTTAGGAAAAGTACTGATAAGGTGCCCAGATTTGTAAAACTTCCTGGGAATGACCAATGAAATGAGGTTGGAAGCCAGGCGTGGTGGCTCACGCCTTTAATCACAGCACTCACGAGGCAGAGGTAGGAGGACTGTCATGAGTTTGAGGCCACCCTGAGAATACAGAGTGAATTCTAGGTTAGCCTAAATGTCATGCAGGACTAGACAGGCACTAGCCTTGGTGCTTGGAAGAAATTGTTGTCAATTTTATTTAAAAAGATAAACAAAGCCGGGCATGGTGACACACACCTTTAATCCCAGCATTTGGAGGCAGAGGTAGGATTGCTGTGAGTTCAAAGCCATCCTGAAACTACACAGTGAATTCCAGGTCAGCCAGGGCTAGAGTGAGACCCTACCTCAAATACAAAAAGTATCCATTCCAACCTCATGGCAGGCTGACATAGAATTCACTATGTACCTCTGCCTCCCAAGTGCTGGGATTAAAGGCGTGAGCCACCATGCCCGGCTTTGGTTTTCTTTTTAAATAAAATTGACTACTTCTTCCAAGCACCAAGGCTAGTGCCTGTCTAGTCCTACTTGACATTTAGGTTTCCTCAGAGCTTTGAGTTGCACTATGATGAAATTCTGGGGCCCCAGCTGCCCCTCTGGTAGCATCCTTGCACAAAGGCAATAGTCACTTATTCAACAGGTTTTTGTTTTAAATCAAGTATCTATTCTGTGCCAAGCTCCCATACTGTGATGGATTAGAGGAAAGGAAGTCTCTGCCCTCAATGGCCCTACATTTTATTATGGGCATAAGGCTGCTATAAAAAGTCAAGCTATTATACAGAAAGTCACAATACAGGAAGTAAACATGACCTACAAAATACAACTGAGAAGCTGGTATATTTCAAGTATTTTCTGTGTTCCCAAGAAATGTATTTCCCACCCTGAAGAATCAAGCTTGGATTCTTTCCACTACTCTTTTCTTTTTTGCATGTGTATATGAAGATGGTGTGGGTGAATATGCGCACCTATGTTTGCATGTGTGTGGGTGAACATGTGTGCAGGCCAGAGGTTGATGTCAGTATCTTCCTCAATCATCCTCCATCTTACGTACTGAGACAGTCTCTCACTGAACCTCCAGACCTTGCTCATTTGGCTAGACTAGCTGCCCAGCTTGTCCTTGGGTCCCCTACAGACTGGCAACCATACCCATCCAGTATTTATGTGGTGCTAAGGATTTGAACTTAGGTCCCCATGCTTGTATGACAAGCACTTTGCTCATTCAACCATATCCCCAATGTCTTCTTTTAAAACAGGTGTCTTTCTTTGGTTCCCCTTCCCTACTTAGCTACTGACTCCCTATGTAAGATTCTGTGGGACTCATCCAGAGAAACAGTGAGTAAAAGGGCCAGGGAAGCTCAGAGGCACCAGCTCCTAAGCTGACTGCTCTGTGCAGCTTTCTCCCACCAGCCAGGCCTTAGCTTTAGATTCTACTCCTGCTTTGTTTCTACCACCTCCAGCTGGAGCTCTGAATCTTCTGCACCCTTCTGATGCAATCTGGACTAGCACCAAGCGAGGAGCTGGCTTCACCACTCTGAACCCTGACCTAGGCCAGTCTCTGAAGGGTAGGGTGAAACAACAGGGAGTACAGCGAATAACTGGGCTCTTTTTGTTCTTTCAGTAAAGAGCATGAGCCCCCAGTTTTCCTTCTTACTTTGAAATACTTCTGTATTTCAAAACAAAAGTTCTTGGGTTCTCTTTTCATTGTTTTGTTTCAGCTATTCAAAGAATCATGCTGAATCCACTGATAATTAAAAATAGGAATTTAAGCCGGGCTTGGTGGCACATGCCTTTAATCCCAGCACTCGGGAGGCAGAGGCAGGAAGCCTAAGGACCCAGGTTCGATTCCCCAGTACCCATGTAAACCAGATGAACAGGTAATGCATGGGACTGGAGTTTGTCTACAGTGGCTAGAGGCCGTGGCATGCCCATTCTCTCCCTCTCTGCCTCTTTCTCTCTTTTTCAAATAAATAAATAAAATAAGAAAGAAGTGGTTTGTTTCATAGACCATATAAGCTTTTAAGGGCACAAGCAGTTGGATCTCTTCTATTAATTTATTGCTAGTATCATACCTTATATCTTTTGATGCACATAAGAATTTTTAAAAAATTATGTGTAGAGGTCAGAGGATAACTTTGTGTCAGTGTTCTTCCAGTCTCTCTCATTTATTTGTTTATTTTTGTTTTTATGAGGTTGGGTCTCGCTGTAGCCCAGGCTGACCTGGAATTTATTATGTAGTCTCCAGGTGGCCTTGAACTCACAGCAATCCTCCTACCTCTGCCTCCCGAGTGCTGAGATTAAAGGCGTGTGCCACCATACCGGGCTCCTTCTAGTCTCTTTGAGATAGGGTCTTGCTTTGCCACTCACTGGGAAGTCATTCATGCTGGCCTACAAGCTTTGAGATTCTCTTAGGTCTTCCTCCGACTGCTGTAGGTGTGTTTTAGATGGTGTGTTTTACATAGACACTGGGAATCAAACTCAGATCAGCAAGCTTGTAAAGCAAGTGCCTTTAACTGCTGATCCATCTCCCTACCCCAGCAATAAGTATTTTTTAAGGTACTTAGAGCATCACTTCTCAGGAGAAAGAAAATAAATCCTGAAGTGCTGCTAAACAAGTCTTCTATAAGTTTTAACATTAAGATCATAAAATCTAACTCTGGTGCCAAATCTTGATTCTGTGGCAGCTGTCTTTGAACATTAAACAAAAACAAGAATATGAAGCAGAAAAATCAAGCAGGTTGATGACTTTCTTACAGGTTAGAAGTCAAAATATTTCAACCCGGTCCTGACTCTGTCACTCTAGCTGGGTCACTGGCACTAGTCACTTAACTCTAGGAATCATTCACTTCACTGATAAAAAGAGGGGAAAAAAATTTTTTTTAATTCTCCTGTTTTGTTAAATGCTATTCTGCAAAGCAAAGTGGATACTTATTTTTATGACTCTTAACACCTGATATAATTCAACTATTTCAATGAGTTTATGGCATATTAAAAATAAACAACAAAAAGGATCTGCTTTGGTATACGAAAGGTAATGGAATAGAAATAAAATGAAAAGACTTGTTTCAATGTTTCTAGAGTATAGATCACTTTACATTTTGTTCACTCAAGAGTTTTGAATTCTCTCCCTTAATTGGGAAACCAAAACAAGTCACAAACACCAACAAGAACACTCACAGTCTTGGGATGGACTTGAGAAGAAACAGCTATGCCAAATGAAAAGAAAACTGCTGACCCCTGCCTGCAGGCCTTGAACTCCAAGACAACAGCAGTTCAGGTATCATACCATGACCTGCCAGATCTCACACAGGGACTGTTGATAGTCACACAGACCTGCCATGGAATATTCCACACCCCAGGAAAATAAGCGTGAAAAACAGAAGAATACAAAAACTATATATTCTAAAGAAATAAGGCAGGAAAGCATTCAGAAGCTAGGCTATATTAAAATTTTAAATTTCTGCAGCTAGGGACATAGAACTCAGTGGTAGAATACTGACTAGCATGTTCAAGACCCTGATCAATATCTAGCATCTAAAAAAAAAAAAATTACGCAGTGCGTGGTGCACACACCTTTAATCCCAGCACTGGGGAGGCAGAGGTAGGAGGAGCGCCATGTGTTCAAGGCCACCCTAAGACTACATAGTGAATTCCAGGTCAGCCTGGGCCAGAGTGAGACCCTACCTCGAAAAACAAAAAAAGCAAACAAAAAAAAGTATGGGCTGGAGAGATGGCTTAGCGGTTAAGCGCTTGCCTGTGAAGCCTAAGGACCCCGGTTCAAGGCTCGACTCCCCAGGACCCACGTTAGACAGATGCACAAGGAGGCGCACGCGTCTGGAGTTCGTTTGCAGTGGCTGGAAGCCCTGGCGTGCCCATTCTCTCTCCCTCTCTCTGCCTCTTTCTCTCTCTGTCTGTCGCTGTCAAATAAATAAATAAAAATAACAACAAGAAAAAAGTACCAATAACCATTCTGCTCTACAAGAGCTTGTCAAAAACCTGAAAAGACAAGCCTCAGACTGAGAGAAAAGGAAAATATTTGCCAAAGACACTTGATAAAAGATTTAGCCAGCCATACTTAGCAGCACACACTGGTTAATTCCAGGACTCTGAAGGCTGAGGCAGGAGGATTTCATGTTCAAGTCTAGCCTGGGCTACAGTGAGGAGGAAAAAGGAGGGAAGGGGAGGAGGAAAAGAAGCAGTAGTAGGAAAGAAAGATTTATCCAAAATACACAAATAACTCAACAATAGGAAAACAGTCTCATCAAAAAATAGACGAAGGAGCTGGGGAGATGACTTTCTGTATAAGCAAGGGCTTGAGTTTGGACCCCTAGCACCCACATAAAATGCTAGCAGGGTGGCATGGCTGGGGGCTTACTGGCTAGTTTGTCTAGCTCAAGTGATGCCTAGGTTCAGTTCAATAAATATGGACAGCAGTTGAGGAAGAAACACAAAACTCATCTAATATGAAAAAAGAAAGGGGGGAAGCTGGAGAAATGGCTCAGCAGTTAAAGGTGCTTGCTTGCAAAAGCCTGCCAGGCTGGGTTCACAAGGCCACATGTATGTGCAGTTTGTTTGCAGCAAGAGACCCTGCCTGTCATGCCCATTCTCATTCTGTCACCTTGCAAATAAATAAAAATATTTTCTCTGCACACTGTTTATGACAAGCCTATGGCACCATAAATAAAGAAACAAGCACTCAACTTTGAGATATTACTATACAATTTTTATGGTAACTTAAAGAAGTACTGACAAGCAAGTGATTAGAAATTAAAAAGAAAGAAGAAAAAAAGAAATGATTTTTGTGGATTTATGATTTTAACTCAAGGCTTTGGCCACACTAGGCAAGCATTTTCCCACTGAGTTACATTCCCAGGCCAAACAGTTTTGTATAGAGATATTTGAGAGACACTGAGTTAGAGGACTATAACATACTCTCAAGATGCCAATATCTAGTTAGACAAGCATAAATACAGAAAGTGGAGATGACTTTAACTACTCAGACTTTTGAGGGGTAATATTCCTTTTAAAACATTTTCATCTAAAAAGTATATATGGTCAGGCATAGTGGCACATGCCTTTAATCTCAGCACTCAGGAGGCTGAGGTAGGAGGATCACTGAGTTCAAGGCTAGCCTGAGACTACATAGTGAATTCCAGGTCAGCCTGGGCTAGAGCAAGACCCTACCTCAACCCTACCCCCTGAAGAAAAAAAAGAGTGAATATGTAAGGAACAGACCTGGTTAATTTAAAATGAATAATTAAGAATTGTAGCCAGGCATGGTGACACACGCCTCTAATTCCAGCACTCAAGAGGCAGAGGTAGAACTGATGTGAATTTGAGGCCACCCTAAGACTACATAGTAAATTCTAGGTTAGCCTAGGCTACAGAGAGACCCTATCTTGAAGAAAAAAAAAAAAGAATTATATAAAGGAGCCTGGATATTCCTTGATGTGTCATGGGGTTAAGATAGAAACAGGGCTGGAAAGATGGCTTAGCGGTTAAGGCGTTTGCCTGCAAAGCCAAAGGACCCAGGTTCTATTCCCCAGGACCCACGTTAGCCAGATGCACAAGGAGATGCACACATACGGAGTTCATTTGCAGTGGCTGGAGACCCTGCTGCGCCTATTCTCTCACTCTCTCTCTCTTTCTCTGTCAAATAAATAACTAAATAAATAAACAAAAATAAAAAAAATTAAAAATAGAAAGAAATGAGTTACAGGAAGAAATCTGATGTCAACCTCTGGCCTCTAAAATACACACGTGTATAGCCCCCCTTCCACACACACACACCCCTGTGGCATGAATAAAGAGCCAGACTTCATCAAATACCCCACCAAAGAAGATGGCAAATAAGCGTATGAAAAGATACTCCACATTACACGTTATCCAAACCTGGAAGGAACAAGTTATCAACCTTCAGAAGGTGAATGGATGGCAGGAACATCCAGACAATGAAGTATCATTCAGCCTTAAAAAACAATGAGACACCAAGCTGAGAGTCTTATTCAGACTTGTACTGCTAAATGAAAGAAGCCATTCTGAAGAGGCTATACACTATGATTCCACCTTGATATGACATTCTGGAAAAGACAGTAAGAACATCACTACTGAAAAAAGCACTTAGGGACTGGAGAGATAACTAACATTTCACAAATATCGGCTGCCAGAATTACTTGATAAGAAGGAAATACAACAAAATTTTAAGTGACTTGTGTCATGGTAGTGGGATTATTTTCCCCCTTTATTTTTGTTTTTGTTCTGTTTTTTTCAAGGTAGGGTCTCACTTTAGCCCAGGCTGACCTGGAGCTCACTCTGTAGCTCTAGGCTGGTCTTGACCTCACAGTGATCCTCTAACTTCTGCCTCCCAAGTGCTGGGATCAAAGGTGTGCACCACCACACTTGGCTTCTTTTCTCCTTTTTATTAACAAGTTTTCACACTTTTTTTGTCAGGGTAAGGAGACTGAAAATATTTTTAAATTGAACACTGGGAAAAATTAAACAAGTCTTCCTCTAATTTACATTATTTCTTTCTAATATAAAATAACTGATCTTGGGGCTGGGGAGATAGCTCAGCAGTTAAGACCAGATGCACAAGGTGGCACATGCATCTGGAGTTTGTTTGCAGTGGCTAGTGGCCTGGATGCTCCCATTTTTTCCCTCTCTCTGCCTCTTCCTCTTTCAAATAAATAAAATATTTAAAAAATAAAAATAAAATAGCACTCAGGAAGCAGAGGTAGGAGGATCACCATGAGTTCAAGGCTACTCTGAGACTACATAATGAATTCTAGGTCAACCTGGGCTTGAGCGAGACCCTTTCTTGAGCCCCCGCCCTCCCAAAAGAAAGCCAGGGCCTGGAAAGATGGCTCAAAAGTTAAGGCACTTGCCTGTAAAGCCTAAGGACCCTGGTTCAATTCCCTAGTACCCACATAAAGCCAGATGCAATGTGGCACATGCATCTGGAGTTTGTTTTCAGCTGCT
This sequence comes from Dipus sagitta, assembly GCA_036346955.1. Lineage (NCBI taxonomy): Eukaryota > Metazoa > Chordata > Mammalia > Rodentia > Dipodidae > Dipus > Dipus sagitta. Next base: position 114,501,914 of record CM070773.1, read on the forward strand.
ACAGGCCCTGGCATGCCCATTCTCACTCACTCTTTTCTCTTCTCTTTGTGTGCTTCTGCTTGCAAGTAAATTTAAAAAAAAATTTTTTTTTAAGTTGGGCATAGTGGTGCACACATTTAATCTCAGCACACAGGAGGCAGAGGTAGAAGGGTCACTATGAGTTCCATGCCACCCTGAAACTACAGAGTAAATTCCAGATCAGTCTGGCTATAAAAACAAAAACAAACAAAAGTAACCGATCTTCATTGCTTCTCTTTTTTGACTAGGGTTTTGGCCATGTTAGGAATAAAAACAGTATTGGTGAGTGACATTATAAGCCTATTTTTAAATATCTTGAATAAAGAAGTCATAAAATCTGAAGCTTGGAGATGACTCAGTGAATACAATAGAATGCTTATCCTGCAACCATGAGGACCTCGGTTTGAATACCCAGCACACATGTAAATGCTGGACATGACCACACACACCTGTAATCCTAGCACTCAAGAAGCAGACAGGAAGCTGGAGAGATGGCTTAGGGTTAAGGTGCTTGCATACAAAGCCAAAGGACCAGGTTCAATTCCCCAGGACCCATGTAAACCAGATGCATAGGTGGCACACGCGTCTGGAGTTCGTTTGCAGTGGCGGAATGCCCTGGCGCGCCCATTCTCTCTTTCTCTCCTTCTCTCTGCCTTTCTCTCTCTCAAATAAAATAAAAATAAAAAATAAAAAAAAAGCAGGTAGGCAGAACCCCAGGACAAGCTACATAGCCAGACTTGCCAAATTGGTGAGCACTGGGTTCAGTAACAGACAGTGAACAGACAGTGTGTCAATAAGTAAGGTATAGAGTGGCTGAGGAAGACACTTCATGCCGACCTCCTATCTCCATAACATATGTGCACCTACAAAGTGTGCCCACACATGTATAAGCATATACACACGTGCACACATGTAACACACACTCTAAGAATTCACAAAATTAAGCTAGAACGGAATATGTAAAATATGTAATTATCAAACATAAAAGGACTTGAGACTGGTCTTGGCAACTCAAGCTTTTCCTGGAATAACCCTACAGCAACACTTACTCTTCTCAAATTCTTCTCCTTTCTCCCAGTCTCCCCTTACTTTGCAATCCATCTACACTGGCTAGCACCTCCTCACAGACAACCTGATCCTTCTCCATTCACTCAGTTCTGCTCCCATGTGACTATTTGATCCAGTAAACATTCACTAAGAACTTTATTATTATTATTATTATTATTGTCTTTTTTGAGGTACAGTCTCACTCTAGCTCAGGCTGACCTGGAATTCACTATTGAGTCTCAGGGTGGCCTCCAACTCATGCAGATCCTCCTACCTCTGCCGCCTGAGTGCTGGGATTAAAGGTGTGTGCCACCACGCCTGGCTCTGAGAACTTTAGTAGACATAAAAATGAGGTGTTCTTGCAGGTCAGCATACTTTTTCTGAACAGTGCCAGAAGTAAATACTTCTGACTTTACAGCTGTAGTCTCTGTCGCAGCCACTCAACTATGCCATGAAAGTATCTACTGACATTATGTAAATAAGTGACAGTGGGCTGTGTTCCAACAAAATTTATCTTTACAAAGACAGGCAGTGGGCCAGATATGGCCTGTGTGTTGCTGTGTTTGCTAAGCTGAGTGTGCAACATCCCAGGGCACATCCTCAGAGCTCACAGAGATAGAGGAGACCTACACCCACAGGACTGCTTGCTCTTACAGGGAGTAGTCTAGCCGCATCTAGACTTCCGAGAAAGCTCCCTGAAAATGGTAGGCTACTAATTTTCTCCTCAAAGTCACTGAATTGGTGTCTCAAAACAGCAATTCACACTCACAATATTGAAACAAGACAAACTGTAGATTGTGTTGCAATTAATTTATTACTGCAATAAAGTGACTGGTTAATGTAGGACTGGTTTTTAATTTTCTCTCTAAATACTTGAAAAGGGGTAGAAAGCATCCCTGTGAAGTTACAGCCAGCCTGAGCCATGCCCAACCTTGGTGTGCAAGCAGAAGCAGGGGTTGTGGGCCCTGCATGTTTACATTAGAAGAAGTACAGCCTTCTCCATCTGAACAGCACAAACCCATTCTCTCACTAACAACTCAAACACACCAGGTCTACATCAGTCAGCCTCCTTAGCATTCACCAAATCACACAGGAAGTCAAACAAGGAGATAAGCAAGAGTGAAAGGAAATGAGATAAGGCCTCCTCCAACCAAGATGGATAATTTGCTGAGGTAACTTTCCTTTTAAACTCTTTGTATTATTCAACAACAAAAAAAATTAATGTAAGAAAGTAAAAATAAAATAATAAATGCCCAGGACTATCATGAGGCAACAACTTTTGTGAACAGTTTGGTTTTCTCCTTCAAACCCCTTTTTTGTGTATGTTGGAAAAATAATTTTATTTTGAGAGAGAGAAAGAATTGGCACACCAGAACCTTAGCCACTGCAAACGCACACTAACGTGTGTGCTACCTTGTGTGCATGCGTCACTTTGTACATCTGGCTTACATGGGTTCTGGAGAGTCGAACCTGGGTCTTTAGGATTTTCAGGCAAGCAACGTAATAGCTAAGCCATCTCTCCAGCCCGAAAAATAAAATTTTTAAATTAAATTTTTTTCTCCTTTCATAAAAAAATCATGTCAAAATACTTTCCCAAACTTTTTATTTTTAAACCTTTATCTATTTGAGGGAGAGAGAGAAAAAAAGAGAGAGACAGATACCAGGGGCCTGTTGCCACTGTAAAGAAACTCCAGGCGTATCTAGCTTTATGTGGGTGCTAAAGAATTGAATCTGAGTCACCAGACTTTGCAAACAAGTGCCTTTAGCCACTGTGCCATCTCTCCAGCCCCCCAATTTTTTTTTAAGGTAGGGTAGCCTTGAACTCACAGCTATCCTCCTACCTCTGCTTCCCAAGTGCTGGGATTAAAGGCGTGTGCCACTATGCCTGGCACCCCCAAATTCTTACTCAAAAGTATGATTTTTGTAATGCCTGTACTAAAATTCCGTCAAATAAATGGAATTTTATTTAACTTTTTCCCCTTGTTGAGTATTTCTTTTTTTGTTTGTTTGTTTGTTTGTTTTTTAAACAGGTTTAGTATCTGAAAATGTTCACCTTGGGTTTTTTTTTTGTGTTTTATTTTTATTTATTTATATATTTTAGAGAGGGAGAGAGAATGGGTGCACCAGGACCTTTAGCCACTGCAAATGAACTCCAGACAAATGCACCACCTTGTGCATCTGGCTTACATGGGCCCTGAGAAACTGAGCCTGGGTCCTTAGAGTTTGCATCAAGTAACTTAATTACTAAGCCATCTTTCCATCCCAACTTTTTGTTTTGTTTTTCAAGGTAGGGTATCGCTGCAGCCTTGAACTCACAGCAATCATCCTACCTCTGCCTGGGATTAAAGGTATGTACCACCATACCCAGCCATTTCTTTTCTTTCTTTTTCTGTTTTTTGTTTGTTTTGTTTTGTTTTTTGAGGTAGGATCTCACTCTAGTCCAGGCTGACCTGGAATTCACTATGTAGTCTCAGGGTGGCCTCTCAAACTCACAGCAATCCTCCTACCTCTGCCTCCCAAGTGCTGGAATTAAAGGCGTGTGCAACCACGCCTGACTCATTTCTTTCTTTTTATATGACACTTAAAATTTAAAATAAAAAAAAAATTAATCCTATGGAAGCTTATAAAACTACTTAGATATGCTATTTTCTATTTACTTACTTGATAGCTAGTAGTTCTCTACTAGTGCTCTGGGGCCCTACAGGTCAAGGCATAGCACATATTAGTGACCACTGAAGAAGCCAAGCTCCCAGAAGTAGGTAAGAAGGGTAGAAAATCCACAGTATGGTTCCTAATTCACTGGATGACTGGCCATCTGGTCTTCAAGTTCCTGTACTAAAGACAGTCAGTGCAGTCAATTCCTATCACAGCTGGGGCCTAAGAGCGCTTTGACTGCTGGCCATCAACAGAGGAACAGGTTTTGGCTTCACTGCTATTATTACAATCATATAAGAAAAAGGATGTTAAGTAACTTGTGGCATGTGTCTCCTCCACTGCATCTAGTAAATTTGTGGGAAATTCCTTTTGAAATAGAATGCCCACTTATTGGCCTTTATCCCCCGGGGAATCTGGAGGGGGGCTCTCTGCTGTTTTCTTTGCAGGGCACTCATGGGCAGGATGGATGCCTCCTGGCATCAGAGCAAGGAAGCAAAAACATGCTTCCAAAAGTGGCACAAAAGCTAGTTAGAGGCTGCAATAGGATCTAAAGGTAGAGCAGAAGACCCTAAACACATTTTCCTTAATCCAGCTATCAATCACAGAATTAAACTAAGTAACACTCTGTTTCACAAAATTTATAATGCTGGAAACCTTCCCTCCTAGAATAAATGGCCCTTGGCCTTTAAGTAAGCCACAGGAAGTGCAATATAAGAAACTTACTGGACTGAGTAAGTTACAATTGTCCTCTAGAGTTAACCATAGGGGGGAAAAAAACTGTTCACATCTCAGTTTCCAGATTGAAAATCACTGGTAAAACAACATATATGTTTGCCTAACATAAGTCTTATCAAATTCAGTGAAATAAAGTCTGAGCTGGTCGATATGACACAATGATGTTATTTATTTTTGTTTTGCTTTTGCAAGGTAGGGTTTCATTCTTGCCCAGGCTGACCTGTAGTCCCAGGCTGGCCTTGAACTCACAGCAATTCTCCTACCTCTGCCTCCCAAGTGCTGGGATTAAAGGTGTGTACCACCACGCCAGAATCCAACAATGTTATTTTTAAAAAATTTTGGGGACCAGGCATAGTGGCGCACGCCTTTAATCCCAGCACTCAGGAGGCAGAGGTAGGAGGATTGCAGCCCTGAGACTGCGTAGTGAAATAAGTGAAAAAAATTTTTTTTAAGTTTTGTTTATTTATTTGAGAGAGAAAGAGGCAGATGGAGAGAATAGAGCTGGGCATGGTGGCGCACGCTTTTAATCCCAGCACTCAGGAGGCAGAGGTAGGAGAATCGCAGTGAGTTCGAGGCCATCCTGAGACTACAGAGTGAATTCCACGAGAGCCTGAGCTAGAGTGAAACCCTACCTCAAAAAACCAAAAAGAGAGAGAGACAGACAGAGAGAGAGAGAACAGGCATGCCAGGGCCTCTAGACACTGCAAACAAATTCCAGATGCATGTGCCACCTTGTGCATCTAGCTTTACATGGGTATTGGGAATTGAACCTTGGAGTTCCTTAAACCACTAAGCCATCTCTCCAGCCCCGACAATGTTATTTTAATTAAAGATGAGGAAAGGAACATTTATGATTAAACCTACACCCAACATTGTGTTTGTTCTATGGAATGGTAAAAGATTACCTTCAGACTTAACTTTTCCACAGTTATCAATGGAGAATTCATAATCTAACTGGAGAAAAAAGGAACAAAACAAGCCCAAGGTAGAAACCACAACTTTCTTACACACACACAGGCCAAAATGTATCTGTTTGACTATAAAATGATTTGCACTGAGCTGGAGATATGACTCAGCAGTTAAAGGCATTTGGCTTGCCAACTGTGACAGCCTGGGTATGATTCTCCAGTGCCCACGCAAACCTACTAAAGCGGCACACACATCTACAGCTCATTTGCAGTGGCAGGAGGCCCTGGCACACGCATTCTCTCTCTCTCTCTCTTAAGTAAATACTTTTAAAGAAAGATTTGCATGAACAGGGCATAAGCTTCTTTTTTGTGTTTTTGCCAAAAGAACTTTGGATATGCAAACATAAAAGGATGAACAAGGAGGAAGAAACACCTTTTTTTAAGGACACCTGAGAATCAGGTTGCATGGAAATGAGTCAAACGTTGGAAGTTAAAAGAAAGACTAGCTGGAAAGAAGGGATCAGTGGAGGGGGACGTGGGAGGGGGAAAGAGGAGTGGTGTAAGGGGATTATGATCATGGTATATTGTCTCTAAAATGTTAAATAAAATAAAATGTACAAAGTAAAGCTGGTCACAGTTGCAGATGCCTTTAATCCCAGCACTGTGGAGACTGACGAAGGAGGACCACTATGAGTTCAAGGCCAACCTGGGCTACAGAATGAGTTCCAGGTCAGCTTGGACTGGAGTGAGACTCTGCCTCAAACACAAACAACAAAGCGGGAAGTAATCACATCACCTCTTACTCAGAACACCAGGCAAAGCTAAGTCAATGCTTTAATATGACACAAAGTGGCCGACAAGTGTGTTAAAACTCCAAAATATCACAAGTCACATACTATCTGCTTACAATTCCTCCAAGACCATCAGAAAATGTCTGCTTTTCAAGAGTATGACCAGTTGACTGAACAGAGCTGGTAAGGGCACAGCATGCACACTTACCTTAGCAGAGCATCTGGTTTGCTCAGCTGGTTGTTAGGAATACAGTTCTCCATTAAGTCTTTGTGTGTGCTCGGGCTCTTGCTGGTGCACTTCTGCTTCTTCTCATTTTTACCAGATGAGGAAGGAATGCTCCCATTTGTAGCGCTGTGACTTCGAGGTGAGGAGTTCACAACACCACTGGCATTTTTGTAATTTTTTGAGGAAGCAGTGCATGAGTCCTCTTTTAAGAGATTTTCTGTACTTCCTACAAGATCATTATTTAATCTTTTACTATTGATATGATTTTCCATATATTCAATTTCTTGTATTTTCGAGTCTACAGGTTGTAGGATATTGTTGTTATTTATTCCAAGGTTATGTTTTTTGGCATCCTTGTCCTTTTCTTTCCCTTTTTCTCGATATTCTATCTCTGGCAAAGTTGTGGACAGTTTTTTGTTGGCTGGGATGCCTCCGTTGTGGTGTATAAGGATCGAGGAATCCATGTCAGGTAATCCTTTGGCTGCTACAATACCAAAAACAAACCAACAAACAAAAAAAAACCCACACTGGAATATTTAGCTTTTTAAAAACACAGACAAGATTGATTAAATAAAGCATATTATCTAGATGTTGAAATTATTACATTAATTAGAAACTCATTTAGAAGTATTACAGTACATTATGCTATCTTTAAGAAACAAATCTAAATACATTTGAGAAACTGCATGTTTAGAAATTTGTATTTTATGAACATCAGGCAGTAAAGATTTGGCTTTAAGATTAGAATTTTATTTTTAAAAATTAGAATTTTATAATTAAGTCATACTTATTATATCAATTAAAACATTTTTGTCACAGAGGTGAGAGGACAAAGACAAGTCATTTTCCTAAGAGACCATATTTTAAAAGATGCCTGGATTAAACAAGCTGCTAGTAATGTTACTGAAAACAAAATAAACAAATAAAAATGTGTGAATTCAGGATATAGGACATGTATTTTTTTTCCTCAATTTTAGTGTTGAGGTAATAAGAAGCATGTATCATTTACCAGGTCACTTATAAAGAATTTTTTTGTATTACCTCTACATTTTCAATGTGTTAAGATATACTTGAAAGATATTTTTGTACTACCTCAGAGAAAAATATTTTGACACAAACTAAAAGACATCATCTCAAGTTTCTAACTCCTAAGCCAAGAAAATTAGTGTTGCTCTCAATGCATCTATCATTATTGGATAAATGCCCATGAGACAAGCATCAATAGAAATTTAAAATCCAGGGCCGGGCATGGTGACATACACTTTTAAGCCCAGTACTCAGGAGGCAGAGGTAGGAGGATCACCATGAGTCTGAGGGCACCCTGAGACTACAGAGTAAATTCCAGGTCAGCCTAAGCTAGAGTGAGACCCTACCTCCAAAAAACCAAAACAAGAAAAAAAGAAAATTAAAATCCAGGTTAGGAGGAGAAACTGAGGAGGGGAGGGAATTATCATGATTTATTGTTATAATTATGGAAGTGGTCAATAAAAAAAATTTTTAAGGACAAAGTAAAATAATAAAATAAAATCCAGGTTGGGGAGATGGTGCATAGGGTAAAGGCACCAGCTTACAAAGCCTGCCAACCCAGGTTCAGTTCCCCAGAACACACATAGAGCCAGATGCACAAAGTGGCACATGCATTTGGAATTTGTCTGCAGTGGCAGGAGGCCCTGGGCATGCCCATACTCTCACTCTCTCTCAAATAAAAATATTAAAATATTTTACAATAGAAATTTTAAATCCACATTTTCTTAACCATGAGAATAGGACTCATCTGTGATCAGAAGACCTCTGAATATACAACTGAACCCCATGGGTCCACACCACTGTTGTGCTTGTACTCTGGTTCTTGACTCGCTTCAGTTACCATTTCATAGCTATACGCTATTTTGTTGCTGGGAATAAATACTTTCTTATAAAATTTGTAATAAGTAAAATATTAAATAAGAAATCATGAAATTAAAAATAATGAAATAGGGCCGGAGAGATGGCTTAGTGGCTAAGGTGTTTGCCTGCCACGCCAAAGGATCCTGTTTCGATTCCCCAGGACCCACGTTAACCAGATGCACAAGGGGGCGCATGTATCTGGAGTTCGTCTGCAGTGGCTGGAGGCCCTGAAGCGCCCATTCATATTCTCTCTCTTTCTCTCGCTCTAATAAATATATATATATATTTAAAAGGCCAGTCTGTTGGGCTTGCCTCAAAAAAAAATGAAATGAACATAGGAAGCAGATGATCTTTCAGAGAATAAGAAATATCTCCACTTTCCATTTCATGACAAAAACAAAAAGCAATGGCCCTGAGGAGAGACACCAGAAAATAGGAAAATCTAAAATTCTAGCTATTTTTTCTTAAGAGAGAAAGTCTCCTAAGACAAAATCTGAGTGCTATATGGGCCTACAGCTTCAGGGTAAAGCCCTACCTTCCTCGGCCTCCTTTTCTTGCTTCTGCAGCATCTGTTGCTCTGGAGGAAGGGCCTGCTGAAGAAGCTGCATATAAAATTCGTTTTCCTTTTGAACTTCCTTTTGCTTCCTTAACCGCATTTTGTAGCTCACATAACTTTTGAAGCCAAAGCCCAAAGTCACCACCGGGTACCCAATGCTACAAAGAAGACAATCCAGTCAGTAACCATAAGCTTAAGACAATACAAGCATCAAGCACATGAGAATACCTATGACTTTAAAACTAGAAAATAAATTCTAACTGATGACGGCTGAAGTCAGCATTGGATAAGCACACACAAGCATGTCTGCTGTGGAAATTACAGGCAGGTGCATGTGGAACAATCTCACAGAGAACAAGTAAATAGTTAAACCATAAGAAAACACTTCCCAGTAGACTCTGGGATTCTTTAATCAAAAAGTCACCACAGGGACTGTTAGATACAGTGCCCAGTATCTTTGAAGAAACAATGAATTGTCTTATGCATTAGATTTTAGGCATCTGTACGCTTACAGAGACTGTTATGAGTAGCCACAAGCAAACATACCAAGGGTTAAAAATCAAAAGGACATCATTTAATATTAAAAATTGTATTGGGGGGTCATGTCTGCCATGATGCACATGTAGAGATGAGAGGACAACTTTAAGGAGTCTGTGCTCTACCTTCTTTGAGCAGGGTCTCTTGCTGCTGCAAATGAACTTCAGACTAGCTGGCCCTCAACTATCATAGGTACATAGCGATCACAAATACAAATGCCAATTTGTGCCCAGCTTTATGTGGGTGCTGAAGAATTGAACCCAGGCCAGCAAGCTTTGCAATCAAGTGCCTTTAACTGCTAAGCCATCTCCCTAGCCCCCCCCCCATTATTTGATTTTTACCATCAACAGTTAGGGTCAAATTCAAATTACATTAACTTATCCTTCTGGCTGCAGAAGGAACAGTATCACCAATTACTTCCGAAAAGTTAATTCATAAACACTCTGTCATACATAAATTCAAAAATCAGGTATTACCTAATTAAACCAGGTGTATTTACAAGTCTACTCTCTGGGGCTAGAAAGTAGAACAAGTTTCATTCATCAGACTGACGAATACTATTTCAAAGCCTCTACATTGTCAAAATCATATTATTTCACATTAAAACTTAACAATTTGTAATTATTCCAAATGTGTTCTCACCACAAATCAAAATGACACACTTTATTTAATTCACTTGTCTATGAAAATACTAAAAAGTACTGGAAATAATCTGGGCACAGTGGTTCACACCTATAAATCCCAGCACTCAGGAGGTTGAGATAAGTGAATCATCATGAATTCAAGGCCACCCTGGTCTACATAGTGTATTCAGGATGGCCTGGCCTACAAAATGAGACCCTTGCCTCAAAAAAAAAAATTGAAAAGAATTTGTTTATTTTGTTTGAGTTTTGATATATATTAATAAAAATTGGTATAATTAAGAGAAATGTGAGTAGTGATTTCCTCAATGGATGTAGAAAAAGCAAGCCCATTTTCAGACATCTTTTTAGCTAAGAGTAAATGTCATCTTGTGCTCACTTAGCATCACCATGCATACTAAAAGCAGAGCAACAGAGATGAGCATAACACCTGCACAAGGATGACATAGAAATTCATGAACTGCTCTATATTCTTAGTATGGCTTCTTGACAGATTTTAAAAAATGAAATACATCTCAATACTCACTTACATTTCATAAGAAGAAATAATATCCCTTTAAAGACATTAATAATGGGGCTGGGGAAACTGCTCAGTATTTAAAGGGACTTGTTTGCAAAGCCTGAACGCCCTGGGTTAGAGTCCCCAGTACCCACATAAAGCCAGATACACAAAGTAGCAATGCACCTATAGCTCATTAACAGTGGTAGGAGTCCCTGTACACCCATAGCCTCTCTCAAATGAATAAGTATTAAAATCTTTAATAATGTAATAATAATATTGCTTCTGTAAATAAGCCAAGGGAATTCTGACTTCTTTTAAGTTCATGAAATAACATAGCTCATCAAGAGTTTTTGGAATCAGCAGATTTAATAAAAAGAGTTAATATTTATTAGACAACCCCATGCTTAGAACTAAACTAGACACTTTAGAGCTGGAGAGATGGCTTAGTGATTAAGGTGCCTGCCTATGAAGCCTAAGTCCCAAGTTTTATTCCTCAGTACCCACGTAAGACAAATGCACAAGGCGGTACATACGTCTGGAATTCATTTGCAGTGGCTGGAGGTCCTGGCACACCCATTCTTTCTCTCGCCTCTCTCTCTACTCTGCTTCTTTCTCTCTCTCTCAAATAAATAAATAAAATATTTAAAAACCTAAACGTTTTATATCATCTCATTTCCTCTTTCCCATGACCCAGGAGGCAGGTAAAAAAGCTGAAGCTTAGAGACAATGATAGACTCAGCAACACAACTATTAGGACAGGAGTGGGACTCCAGCACCCTTCTGTCTAAAAAGGGCTCATGTTCTTTACCAGCATGCTGGACTGCTCCTGGGTTCATATATTGTCTCTAAGAAAAAAACTTCATAGGGCTGGAGAGATGGCTTAGCAGTTAAGGCACTTGCATGTAAAACCAAAGGACCCAGGTTCAATTCTCCCAGGACCCATGTAAGCCAGATGCACAAGGTGATGCATCTGGGGTTCATTTGCAGCAGCTGAAGGCCCTGGTGCAACCATTCTCGATCTGCCTCTTTCTCTCTCTCTCTCAAATAAATAAATAAATAATTTTTTTTAACTTCATAGTTGGCCGGATGTGGTGGCACATGCAGCACTTGGGAGGCAGAGATAGGAGGATCACTGAGAGTTCGAAGCCCTGAGACTATATAGTAAGTTCCAGGTCAGCCTGGACTTGCGTGAGACCCTACCTCGAAAAAAACAAAACAAAAAAAGACTTCATAGTTGAACTTACCATTCTACATGAAAATGTACATTAAGAATACTGAAGCCGGGCGTGGTGGTGCATGCCTTTAATCCCAGCACTTGGGAGGCAGAACTAGGAGGATCACCATGAGTTCTAGGGCACCCTGAGATTATCACATAGTAAATTCTAGGTCAGCCTGAGCTAGAGTGAAACCCTACCTCGAAAAACAAAAACAAAAACAAAACAAAAAGAATGCTGAAAATTAGGGCTGGAAAGATGGCTTAGAGGTTAAGGAGCATGCCTGTGAAGCCTAAGGACCCAGGTTTGATTCTCCAGGTCCCATGTAAGCCAGATACATACAGTGGCACATGCATGTGGAATTCCGTCTACAGTGGCTAGAGGCCCTGGAGTGCCCATTCTCTCTCTCTCTCCCTCCCTCTTTCTCTGTCTCTAACAAATAAAAATAAAAATCTTAAAAAAATACTGAAAATTATGAAAAGAAATCAGAATACTGAAAATTACTCACCAATGAGCAGCAAATGGACGACAAAGGTCTACGTGAAAATTTTTGAGGTCTTTAAATCTAATTGCTGCTTCAATGTAAACAAAGAGTATCCAGAGGGACACTGTAGGCAGACACACTCCTCTTTCTGTGGAAAGCAACAGAGAGACGAGCATCAATGGTACACTGACACACAGATGGTTGTTTGGGAGATTGAGTCAACTACAGAAACTTTTATGAAGACTTTCAACTCAACTAAAAAACAATCTGATCCAAACTGAAAGCTTATTGATGACAATTATACAGAAACACTGATAGGAATAAAAGGAAAACATCTTGGAAGAAAATATCCAGAACACGTGTAAAAAAAAAATTCATAATCTTGACTAGCAAGAGTCCTAGCAGTCAACAGAAAAGGTGACTGAAGCTGAGTGCATTGCTGGGTGTCTGCCTGTAGTGCCAGCACTTGGAGAGCTGAGGCAAGGGGATGGTTTGAGACCATCCTATGGAAATAAGTGACTAAAGCAAACAGACAAACCAGCAACACAGAGAGCTGAACTAGTGCAGTGGTAGAGCACATGCTTGACATCTGCAAGGCCATGGGTTCAAGCCCCTACCACAACTCCCCACCAAAAAAAGGGGGTAGAAAATGAGATAAAGACAACTGAAAAAAACTTTTCAGTCAAAAAGAAAAATAAGCTGGGCGTGGTGGCGCACACCTTTAATCCCAGCACTTGGGAGACAGAGGTAGGAGGATCACCATGAGTTCAAGGCCACCCTGAGACTACAGAGTGAATTCCAGATCAGCCTGAGCTAGAGTGAGACCCTACCTCACAAAACAAAACAAAACAAAAATTCAACTTTAACACTAACAAAGAAAAGGAAATTAAAACACAAATTCCTAGTATAACCCATTATGAAAAAATTTAAAGATATGCAACAGTGTAGTGTAGGGAGGACAGAACTTGACAGTAATAGACATTGTTGCAACTTTTTTAGAAGACAACTTAGCAGTGTAATTAAATTTAAAATGCTTGTAGGGCTGGAGAGATGGCTTAGCAGCTAAGGTGCTTGTCTGAGGAGCATAAGAACCCAGGTTCTATTCCCCAGTACCCATGTAATCCAGATGTCCAAGGGGACGTGTTTGACTGGAGTGCATGTGCAGTGGCTGGAGGCCCTGGCATGCCCATTCTCTCTTTCAAATAAGTAAATAAACAAATAAGCATTTCAAATGCTTGTGAATGTATGTGTGGATGTGTGCACACATGTACGCCCCATGGAGAGGCTGGAGGAGGGTGGCACTGTGCTCCACTATTGCTCTTCCTCCTTGTTCTCTTCAGACAGTCTCTCTCACTGAACCTGGAGCTTGCTGTTTTTTAGCGAGCTGGCTGACCAGTATCCTCTTATGTTTGCCCCATCAGCACTAGGGTTACAGGCACACATAGGCACTAAGTGGGAGCTGGGGATTGAACACAGGTCCTCATGCTTGTAGAGTAAACATTCTTACCTACTGAGTCACTTTCCCAACCTGCAAGTACTTACACTTTTAACCCAGAAATTAATTTTACTTCTAGGACTCAACTTACAGAAATGCAAAAGAAAATATTCATTGTACTATTGCTTACAATAGCAAAAATTTTAGCTTAACTTAAATGTTCATCAACAGGGCATCTATACAAAAGAATATGTTGACAGTTTTCTAAAGAATGTGTTGTCATGATTTGATAAATTTTTTAAAATAAAATTCTTAAGAACAAGTTGCAAGACAAAAAAAAAAGGTTTTTCTGACATTTAAGTACTTGAAAGTTTTTTCATAAATTCTTTTGTTGTTAAAAACAAGTTCAAGGGAGGAAAAAGCAATTGTAGTAAGATAATTAAGAAGCAAACTTAAAAGAAATTTTTCATTCACTTTTAGAATCAAAATCTGCAGGCTAGGCCTATCTGTTAGGATGACTAATAATGGGGTATTCATGAATGTGGACAACATAGGTATGAGAGCCAGGACAAAGGTCAGTGATCTGAAGGCTTTTTTTTTTTTTTTTTAATGAACTGTGGAATAAAATTAAGGGGAAAAAAATCAGATCTTTAAACCAGAATGTAGCTTAACTCGCTCAATCTTTTGACAAGAGAAGTAAAGCCCAGAGTTTAAGTAAACTTGGTCCAAGAAATACTACTGAGACTACTGCTACAAAAGACCCAAATACACTCAAGCGCAGTCCAGGAATGAAGTTGACCCAAAATCTGCTAAAGGCCAACAATGACATCAATCACTCTTATGGACCAAATAAATCACAAACAGGAATTTTCACAATACATTGCATTGTTAAACTCATTTAAAACATTATATTCCCCCAAAAAATTATATTCCCAACTTCCAGTATCAAACTTATTAAGCTATAATAGACATAAACATATTAAAGGAAAATATTTCTTTATCTAATTAAATAAATAAAGCTGCATAGAGAACATAATTGTACATTTAGCTTCACATTTTGGCCTTTTTGCTTGTTTGTTTTTGTTTTTCGAGGAAGGGTCTCACTCTAGCTCAAGCTGACCTGGATTTCACTATGTTGTCTCATGGCGATCCTTCTACCTCTGCCTCCTGAGTGCTAGGATTAAAGGTGTGTGCCACCACACCTGGCGTTTAAGCCTGACTATTGTAGCATAAAACATTTTCTTTGTTGTTAAAAGCCAGGATGAGCCGGGCGGGCGTGGAGGCACAGGTAGGAGGATCACTGTGAGTTCAAGCCCACCCTGAGACTACACAGTGAATTCCAGGTCAGCCTGGACTAGAGACCCTACCTCAAAAAAAAAAAAAAAAAAAAAAAAAAAAAAAAAGCCAAGATGTTGGGGGCTGGAGAGAGGGCTTAGCGGTCAAGGCACATGCCTGTGAAAGCCTAAGGACCCTGGTTCGACTCTCCAGGTCCTTTAAACCCAGCACTTGGGAGGCAGAGCCATGAGTTCAAGGCCACCCTGAAACTACATAGTGAATTCCAGATCAGTTTTTTGAGGTAGGGTCTCACTCTAGCCCAGGCTGACCTGGAATTCACTCTGTAGTCCCAGGGTGGCCTCAAACTCACAGTGAGCCTCCTACCTCTGCCTCCTGAGTGCTGGGATTAAAGGTGTGTGCCACCACGCCCAGCCAGAATAAGTTCTTGATTAGCCTGGGCTAGAGCACACTCTGACTCAAAAAAAAAAAAAAAAAAAAAAAAAGGAAAAAAGATAAAGAGCTAACCTAAATAATAATAGTAGTAAAAAAAGTTACATGGTTAAGTTTCCTCCTCAAGAAAAAAAACACTGAAGCAATTTAGAGAATCACTATATCTAATCAGAGTCCAGGCACATTTGAGCTAAAGCTCCATTCGATATTATTTTGATTACTCCACCTTCTGATGACAGAGAAAAAAACTTAGACCTAGAGACAGGCACAGGTATAAATGGCCCAAGAGAAGGAAACACAAGGGAAACATGTTTTTTAAATCCCTTAAACTAGAGGTCAGTAGACTAAAGAACACTCACGGCAGCTTATAAATCAAGTCAGATACAACGGGAGTGCTAATACAAAGAAAACCATGCTCACAGTGGGAACTCCAAACCCCAGAGCTCCGATGTCAGCACCATCCTCTTGGCAGCTTTGCAAAAAGGATGACTGTTTCTCCAGAAAGCCTTTACTATCTGGAGCTCTCTCAGTAGCCAAAACGCTACAGGTTGCAGCTGGCCCTACGAATCAGGTTTCATGTAGCTCTGCAGACAAGTGTGACACTGGTAGCCAATTCTCAAACCCCAGTGCATGTCATGTTCAGGGTTTCACAGTGGGTTGGAGTTGTCAAAATAGCTCATCTGATCTTGGTTTGAAATAACAGTGTTGCTTGAACAAAAAGAAAGGCAGCTGTATAGCTCTCTTCTAGTTAGAACATATTGAAAATACAGTACACAGGGCCACTAAAAACCAGACCAGCGTGGTAAGAATACTTAAAATGTCATACAATGAAAAGCTAGTGAAACCAAAGATAGTTTTGCCTACAGAAAAGAAAGACATAAGAGAATATGACAGGGTCTTTAGATCCCAAAGAAATGGAAACCAGAGGGAGATTCCATTCATTAGAGTGGATCTCCCACGCAGTTCACTACTTTGGCTTAGGGGATGGTCTTGTAGGTCCCAAGATACACTAAGGAAAGTTTCATACATTTTCATATGTTTGGGGAAAAGCTTTTTTTTGGATCCTCTAAGAATCAATGAGCCCTAAACAGTTAAGTCATCCTGGGTTGACAGCATAAAGAAGACACTGTTGTAGCATAGTATGGAGAACAACTTTCTATTACAGCAGCCCCCAAATGGTTACAGAGCCAGAAATGGAAGGTAAATTCTGTGTCACTCTGTGTTTCCAAGTAAGGGAAAATCACTATGAAACCACTATGAGCCAGGGATGCTGTGGGGATTTATTTATTTGTAAGTAATTTAAGAGTTCACTTAAATGCTCTCTGAAGTTCTTTTCACACATCAAACGGGGCAATCATACCCCTAGACCAGGGAGCCACTTCTGACATTCCTTTCAATACTGAAATACTATTAACATTTTTCCTACTTGGCACATGGCTGCCTAACTAGCCCTAAATAGAAATCACTAACTTTTTTAAACTGGTATTTTTGTAATAAAGTTTGTAAGTTAAATGCCTATCACAGGGACACTAAATCATAAAGGTTTAACTGTTTGATTTAAATAATGAAAAAAGGGCTGGAGAAATGGCTCAACAGTAAAGGTGCTTGCCTTCAAAGCCTAAAGACCTGGGTTCAATTCCCCAGTAACCACATAAAGCCAGATGTACAAGATAGCACATGTGTCTGTTGCTCATTTGCAGTGACAAGAGGCCCTAGTGTGTATGCTCTCTCTTGCTCTCTGTCTCCCCTACCTCCTTCCCTCCCTTAAATAATTAATGAAAAAAATCCATGTATGAAAGCTGGCATAATGCCACACACTTGCCATCTCAGCACTCAGGAGGGCAGTCAGGAAATTGGTGCAAGTTCAATACCAGCCTGGTCTATCTACATTGTGAGTTTTAGGCCAGCCAAGACTAAATATTGAGACTGTCTCAAATCACCAAAAAAAAAAAATATATATATATATTACAGCTTATATATATGTTACAACCTATTAGGGAAAAGCAATTTTAAAATATCCACATAAACTCAGCTCTAAATAACTTATTCAAAGAATTCACCATATTTTGAAAACATAAATCTAAGGTTTCTGTCCAACAAATCATTAACACTTACCTGTGTGCCATACATATTGAACCCATACGTATGTGCTAGCAGCAAAAAAAAGCCATTGTATGGGAATGAAGAGCAGACATATTATATTTGATGTGAATGCTACACAAACAAAAAATACTGAGAAGGCCTAAAGAGAAAACAAGACAAGTTAAAAAACATCTTAGAACGTGTTGTTTTTAAACACAGGTCATTAAAAGCTTGTTGGACAAAAGTATTGAACACAGACCAAGTTAACAAGATGAAATTTTAAACATTTACAATATACCATATGAAATGCAGTGGTCATGTGCTTGATTCTATAGCACATACACTAAAAGGCCTGGCTAACACTGTATTAAGGACTAGTATTACTAATGGTCCTTAAATCATGAAGATGAACTGGACCACAGTAAGCTCACTGGAATTCCATAGGCAGGTTACCTGAATGAATGTGAATATGAACATAGGAAAGCCTCCTTTCTCCCTATAAGCCTTTTCTAAATCGTTTCAGTCTTAAAAGAGAGGTTTGTTTTAATGCAAATAAACCAAAATATTAGCAAGAAATATGCTGATGGTAATAATTTAATAATGCTGCCTTCCGCTGGACACCAATATCCATTACTAATCAGATAGAAGCTTGAAGCCATCTTCTGAATGCATGGTTTTGCTCTGACCAGAGCCAGGCTTGGGTTGGAGCACTAGCTTTAAGGTGTGGCTATGGAACACAACAGAACTAACACACAAGCCAAAGGAACAAGCCTAGGCCAGTGCCCTTGCTCTAACCCAGTAGTGTGAAAACTGTGGGGATTCCTGAAGTGTCTCTGAGATCCTACTTTTAGGGTCTTAAAGATCAAAATTTGTTTCATAATAATAACATGCTATCTATCTTTTGCTTACTCATTCACTGATGAGTATAGTGGAATTTTCCAAAATTACATGTGATAGTGTAGACTGAGTTGAGAAACAGATATAAAAATCTAGCTATAATTTATTAGGCCAAATTAGACAATCTTTCTAATGGAGCCATTTTCTGTTTTTTTAATATAGTTATTTTTATTTTAAAGTGTAATTTGTACTAACAAATTACTACTGTTAAACCATAGGTGAATCAATAAGTGAATATGAATTTAAACTGATAGGTATAACACACCTTAACAGAAACTCTTTGGAGTCTTCAGTAATTTTTAACAGTTTAAAGGAGTCCTGAGAACAGAACTTGAGAACCACTGCTCTAGCTTTAATTCAATTGCTCATCAGTGACAGGGACTCCAGAGCACCTGAGAGTAAGACTGGGCAATTACTGCTTCCCCTCATCATCTCCCTTTTGCACCTCCACCCACCCCTTCTTACCACTGGCATGAAAGAGAAAATAAAATGGCCCTGTCAGTAGGTTTAGCTAATAGTCCGAGGCCTGTTTCAGTCCAGAAACCCAATTACCTCATCCCAACACAGTCACATAAGTATTGCTAATAAAATCCACATGAAACAGATCACTATTGCTACTGAAGATTTTCTTAGAATGGTAATTCCCTCATGGTGGGAGAACAGATATTAGAAACATACCAGTCCCTGGTATCTGAAGGAATCATAGACGCTTCGGATGAAAAGCCAGAATGGCCACAGGTATTCAAATCTAAATTCCAGGACAAAGTCGGCCAGAAGGACAAGTGCCCACACTACCAGGAATTTCAGGTATAGAAATGTACTGCAAAATATAAAAATAAAGAATTAAGGTTATTGGTGAAGAACTAGGAACAGGAAATGCACTGCTTCTGTTTAAAATAGCCAAAAATAATTCACATACCATGGACACAATGGCAGTAAAGCACAACAAGATGCTGCTATAACTTATGTAGATTGTAACAAGCTCTGGTTTCTCTCAGAAACTCATAACTAACGACTAAAAATGCCGAATTTCATTTAAGATGGAGGAAACACTTAAATCTCGCCACTATTTTAAAAATGTGCTAAGTGTCTGCCTTTAAAATAGTGCAACACTCTCCAAATTATAGCTTCCAAGCTGTTCTCCATTAGAAGAAAATGTCATGGTTGAAAGGCTTCAAATGTGCTGCTTCCCCCACCCCTCTACATCTGCTCAAGAGTCTTTGAAATTCTTGATGCACACCCAATGTGCTTCAAGAACCATGTCCTTCCCCCCACCCCCCTACTCCTCTGGCCTCTCTATATAGCATTCATCTGCAGTGATCAAACAAAATATAAATGACTTCCCAAAATAGTCAAAATTAACTTAGGGAGCAGATGCCCATTACTACCAAAGACTGTGAGGGCACAAAAAAATAGTAAATAAAATGACTTTAAGCATCAGGCTTGTTTTGACTGTAAATTTGTGTTCCCAGGTTCCCTCTGATTTGTTAAATAGACACTTTGACAAACCAGTTAGCATACATATGTAACCACTGCACTAAGCTCAAAATAAGGTAAGTATATACATACTGAATTATTTCTTCACAAAATCTCAAAATCATTTTCTACTTCATTTGTTGCATAATAAATGATAAAGACCTTTAGCTCTTACCTATCAATAAACTTCCACAGGGTAGGACAAATTTAAGTATTAAAAAAAGATTTCTTGGGGGCTGGAGAGATGGCTTAGAGGTTAAGGAGCTTGAATGCAAAGCCTAAGAACCCAGGTTCAATTCCCCAGGTCCCACAGAAGCCAGATGCACAAGGTGATTTATGCATTTGGAGTTCATGTGCAGTGGCTAGAGACCCTGGCATGCCCATTCATTCTCATTCTCATTCTCTATCTCTATCTCTGTCTCAAATTAAAAAAGGTGGGGGGGGGGGAATTTTCTTGGGCTGAAGAGATTGCTTAGCAGTTAAGGTGCCTGCCTGCAAAGCCAAAGGACCCAGGTTCAATTCCCCAGAACACACATAAGCCAGCTGAGCAAAGTGGTACATGAATCTGGAGTTCATTAGCAGTGGCAGGAGACCCTGACGTTCACATTCTCTATCTGCCTCTTTCTCTCTCCCTTAAATAAATAAATATTTTCTTGGGACTGGAGAGATGGCTCAGCAGTTAAGGCACTTGCCTGCAAAGCCTAATGTTCCGAGTTAGATTCCCTAGTACCCACGTAAAAGCCAGATGCACAAAGTGGTGCATGCATCTGGAGTCTGTTTACAGCAGCTAAAGGCCCTGGCATGCCCATTCTCTATCTCTCTCTCTTTTCTATCTCTAATTGTAAGGTTTTTTTTGTTGTTGTTGTTTATTTTTATTTTTATTTATTTGAGAGCAACAGACAGAGAGAGAGAGAGGCAGAGAGAGAGAATGGGCGCGCCAGCAATCGAACTCCAGATATGTGTGTCATCTTATGCTCATGTGCGACCCTGCACACATTATCACCTGTTGTATCTGGCTTACGTGGGATCTGGAGAGTTGAACATGGGCCCTTTGGTTTTGCAGGCAAGTGCCTTAACCACCAAGCCATCTCTCAATCCCTAAAAAAAATACTTTCTAAATCAGATTTGGAGGCACATACCTATAATCCAAGCACAGGGAAAACTGAAGCAAAAATATTGAGGGTTTGAGAACAGCCCAACCAACACAGCAAGTTCCAACCTAGCCTGTGCTACATAAAGAGACCTTGTACTAAAAAAAATACATTTAAGGCTGAAGAGATTGCTTAGTGGTTAAGGCGCTTGCCTGCAAAACCAAAGGACCCAGGTTCAATTCCCCAGGACCCATGTAAGCCAAATACACAAGGTGGCACATGCATCTGGAGTTCATTTGCAGTGGCTGGAGGCCCTGGCATGGCCATTCTCTCTCTCTCCTCTCCCCTAAATAAATAAAAAATTTTAAAAATAGTCAAAAAAATTAATGAGTGCTGGTGAAAATGTAAAGCACTAGGACTTCCACACTGTGGGGGGTGGGATGGGGGTATAAACTAATGATAGGGTAACCAATGACTATAGGGTAATCATGACTTGCCAGTTTCTTAGAGTTAAACATACACCAGCCTCGTGACTCAGACATGCATGTCCAAGGCATCACCCAAGACTTACATGAAACTATTACCACCAACTTTTTTTGTTTATTGTTGTTTGTTTTTATAACCCAAGCTTACCTGGAATTTACTAGGTAGTCTGAGGCTGGCCTCAAACTCACAGTGATCCTACTACAGCCACCCAAGTGCTGGGATGAAAGGTGTGTGCCACCATGCCCAGCTACTAATATTTTTTTGCAAAAAGTTTGTTTATTTATTTGAAAGGAGAGCAAGAGAAAGAGAAAATAAGATGAGAATGAGAGCACCAGGGCCTCTTGCCACTGTTAACAATTCCAGACACATGCACTACTCTGTTCATCTGGCTTTTCATGGGTACTAGAGAAATCAAACCCTGGTCATCAGGCTTTACAAGCAAGCCCCTTTAGCCTCTGAGCTAGCTCTCCAGCCCCCCACCAACCATTTTGAAGACCGCAGCTAGGAGCATACATACCAAAGGTACATGATATGTGAAAGCATATGCAGATTTTAGTATATCTACACAAAGTAATACTATGTAGCATTAAAAGGGAAGAAACTACTTGGGGGGGGGGTAGAGTTAGGGTGATTTGACCCTGAAGGTAAAAAGGGCAGCAAAGTTTGCACTTCCTAGAAATCCAAGATGCTCTGATTTCTTATCTCTCTTGCCTAGTTCCGTAGAACTGTTTTTCCACAGTAAGGACCCCTCTTAGGAGGGAGGTCTTTCATAGGATTTAAACATTGTGGTTGGTCAAGTTCAGACCCCGGAACTTGGTGCCACGGCTAACCTCTTTCTGAGACAGCCCCTAGCCTAAGCAACCAGCTGTCCCTCTGGTTCACCAGAGCCAGAAGACAGCCCACCCTCATAAGGTCATAAATACCTTGGCAAGGGGAAGGCAAACTAACTCTCTGATCACTTAGGAACTTCCAGCAGTGGGTGAGTTTTTCCCTCTGCTGGGCCTGGGCTGGCTTGGCCTAGGCCCTAGCCCAGGCCCAGCCAGGAGAGCTCCCTAGCCCTTACTCTGGGCATGGGTTCTTTATCCCCTCAGGCTCCCCACATGGCAGGAGCTCTTTGAACTTTCTTTTCTCTTTTCCTTCTATGCTTTTTCCCCCAGGCCCTCCTTGTGGGAACTCTAGCCACGTGGGTGCCTTTCTTGGCTCTACTTCCCTCAATAAATATAGTAATTTACTAAGTATTCTTCTTAGTTTTCTTTTTTATTCATTTCTTTGCCTAAAATTAGAAACGAATCTAGGGTTTGGGGTTCAAGGACTTTCCTGGACCCTTAGCACCCCATTATATACTGATACAGGACACATGGAAAACACTCAAAATGATCCCAAAAGCAGCTGGACAAAAACATATTAATATATGATACTAAGCAAATAAAACTGAAACTTTACTGACTTCAGTTAGTACTAACTAATCTAAAGAGAGACTGCAGATCAACGTTTGCTTGGGACAGAAGGGGAATGAAAAGTGGAAGGAAGAAAATTCTAGGGGTAGTAGATATGTTCTTTGTATTGGTTGTGGTTGTTAGTGGGTCTTCTCAGAACAACTTAAATTCGTGCAATTCACAGTAAATCAATTTACCTTAATAAAACCATGACAATCATGTAAGTCAAGTTAAAAACAGGTCTAAGGGGCTAGAGAGATGGTTCAGTGGTTAAGGCATTTGCCACCCATAAAGCCTAATGATCAGAGTTCGATTCCCTAGTACCCATGTAAAGCCAACTGCACAAATTGGACCAAGTGTCTGGAATTAACTTGCAGTGGCTAGAGGCCCTGGTGCACTCATTCATATTTATTCTCTCCCCACTTCTCCCTCTCTCTTTCCCTCTTCTTTCCTTTCCCCCGTCCCCTCCACCTCAATCTCTCTCTGCCTGGTGAGGTGGAGGAACATGCCTTTAAGCCTGGCATTCAGGAGGCTGAGGTTGGAGGGTTGCTGGGAGTTTGAGGTCAGCCTAGAGGGAGACCCTATCTCGAAAAACATACCAAAAAAAAAAAAAAAAATGTCTACAGTTAAAAGGTTCAAGTAGGAAGATAAGCACTAGAATAAAAGCAGCAGCAGTATTTCCAAATAAAAGCAGGTATTTATGTCAACTCTGAAAACAATCAACATAGCAACAATACTGTAGCAAAGGTTTCTCAGTTAGTCCTGAGGCACCAGAGCTCTTCTGGTCTCCTTAAGATCAAAGCTACTTTGTCTTAATAGGTATAATACACTATTTGCCTTTTATTATTATTATTATTTTTTTTTTTTTGCAAGCAGAAAGACTGGGGGAGGAGGAAATGGGCACACTAGGGCCTTTAGCCTTTGCAAATACATGCTCCACTCTGTATATCTGGCTCCACATGGCTGCTAGAGAACTGCACACCGGTCATCAGGCTCTGCAAGCAAGTGCCTTAACCTCTGAGCAATCTCTCCAGTCTTATTTGCCTTTTGAATTATAGTTCCCTCAAGATTATTCAGGGTGGGAAGCTATTTTCAGAGGCTAAATGACAGAAATAAAACTCTAAATGAAGAAACAGAGGAGAAGCCAGTTTGTCTTCTAATCACCCATCATTTAAAAGATACGTAGTTTGGGAACACCCAGAATTCAATTTGGTTTGGCCAAGAGCTTTGCACGGTATTTTACAATTTTTGCAATGCAAGCATTCCAATACTGGTATGCTTAAATTATCTATTTGAATAAATAAGCACCAACAAAATCAAGATTTTGCTTAGTTTTGATTTTTTTTTTTTTTTTTTTTGAGGTAGAGTCTCACTCTAGCCCAGGCAGACCTGAAACTCATGGTTATCCTCTTATCTCAGCCTCCTAAATACCAGGATTAAAGGCATGCACTACCATGCCTAGCTACATCAAGCTTTTTAAAAATGTTTTTATTTATGTGTGTGTTAGAAAGTGGGGAAGGGAAAAAGAGAGAGAGAGAAAAGAATGGGACACTGGAGAGAAGGCTCACGCATTAAGGCCTTTCATACAAAACCTAAAAACTACAGTTTAATTTCCCAGAACCCACATAATGCCAGATGCAGAAAGTGGCACATGTATCTAGAGTTTGTCTGCTGTGGCTAGAGGCTCTGGTGCACCCATTCTTTTTTCTGATCTGCTCCATTTCTTACCTGGGGCAGTTCACCCCTCCTTAGACAACCTAGTGGTCTGTTCCTGGAAGATCACCATACTGATGCCAAACTTAGTGCAGACACTCAATTGGTATAGCTCACTATAGCCCAGAACTCCTGAACTCAAGCAATCCTCCTACCTCTGCCTCTGAAGTAGCTGGGACTACAGGCATGTACCACCGTGCCCATCCCACTCTTTCTTTCTTTCTTTCTCTTTCTTTCTCTCTCTCTCCTTGCAAATAAAGTATTAAAAAATACAAGCTGGAAACCTCGAATATCTAAAACAGTTTTGAGCAACAAAAATAAGGCTGGTGGTATTACCATACCTGATTTTAACCTATATTACAGAGCCATAGTAACAAAAAACAACATGGTACTTAGTGAGGTAACCCAGGCCCAGAAAGCCAAACGTTACATGTTCTCTCTCATATGTGGACCCTACATAGTGAATTCCGGGTCAGCCTGTGCTAGAGTGAGACCCTACCGCAAAAAAACAAAAACAGCCGGGCGTGGTAGCAAACGCCTTTAATCCCAAAACTCGGGAGGCAGAAGGAAGAGGATCACCGTGAGTTCGAGGCCACCCTGAGACTACATAGTGAGTTCCAGGTCAGTCGGGACTAGAGTGAGACCCTACCTCGAAAAATCAAAAAAAAAAAAAAAAAAAAAAAAGATTTGTATTTTATTCCAGATTCTACCTCTCCTGGCTACTATGTGCCAAAGATGACCTTGACTCTACTTCCTGAGTGCTGGGGTTTACTAGTGGGAATTGAACCCAGGGCTTCATACATGCTAGACAAGTAGTCTACCAAAAGGGTTACATCCCCAGCCTAACAGGTTCATCCTTTTTTGAGCTATCCCTGGACTGCTACTATATGAGGCATGATAAGATACCTTATCATGTCTCATCATTGTCAGTCCCAGGTGGGAAAAAAAAAAAACAAACAAAAAAAAACAGTGCTACCAACTACTCTCTGCCTGAAAGACAATGAAGATATAGCAGGATTCCAGCCTAGCTGAAAACACTCATTATCCCTAAAAAATGGCAGACTGTTGAATAGCTTGTAGCACCTCAATCAATTAAACCTAAAATGATACAAAAATGGTAATCTTTGTTAGTGGCTTTTCTTTTTTAATTCTGTAACTTCAAGTTGGGGGTTTCCTTTTTACAAATTTTTTTTAATGAGAGAGAGGGCTAGAAAATTGGCATTCCTGAGCTAGCCACTGCAACTGAACTCCAGATGCATTGCCACCTTGTGTGCATGTGTGATGACTGTGTGCACATGTGTCATCTTGTGTGTCTGGTTTATGTGGGTTCTGGGGAATTGAACCTGGGTCCTTAGGCTTCGCAGGCAAGCATCTTCACCACTAAACATACTCTGTTAGACCTTTGATATTGCTTGTTAAGTAGTTTACCTAAGCAAAGTTCATCTTTCACAGACTTATGCCATCCCCTAGGCATTTCCTCAGGTTCCTTTCAGGTGAGCCTGCCTTTAAAATCAAAATTAACAAAGCCGATTTTTTTCCTAAGGAAGGCATAATCTTGGATTCTATTGAGTCACTTCAGAGTTTTAGAAAATTTAAGAAAGCTGCCTGATTCAGCATTGATTACTGATTCTTCATCAGCAGATCACTTGTCCTTCTGTAGGTACAAACGTGAAAAGGCAAGTAATCTAAAATGACTACATCAGTGCATCAAAAAGCGAACCCTGATTAATCATTCCCCTTCCATATTATAAAGGTCCTGAGACTTTGTCAAATTCAAACGGATGGTATTCCAAGGGCATTTCAAAATATTTATTTTAAGGGTCTGGGGAGATAGCTCAGTAGGTAACAGCACTTGCTACACAAGCATGAGAACCTGCATTCAATCCCCAGCTCCCAGGTAAAAAGAGTGGAGACAGGATAGCTGAGGCTCCCTGGTCAGCCAGCCTAATAAAAAACGGGAGCGCTAGAGAGGTATGCAAAGCCTGATGGCCAGAGTTTGATTCCCCAGTACCACTGTAAAGCCAGATGCACAAAGTGAATATGAAGTTTGTTTGCAGTGGCAAGAGGGCCTAGTGTACTCATTCGGAGCTCTAGGTACAATGAGAGACTCTGGCTCACGAAAATAAGGTGTAAGAGTAATAGAGAAGGGTACTGACTCCTCTGGCCTTCTCAAGCATGCCCATCCACACACACACATGCACACACACACACTGCATACACAAAAGTTAAAGCATTAGGGAAATATGCTGGATGTGGAAGTACATGACTTTATTTTTCTTTTTTTGGTTTTTCGAGGTAGGGTCTTACTCAAGCCTAGGCTAACCTGGAATTCACTATGTAGTTTCAAAGTAGCCTCAAACTCATAGCGATCCTTCTACCAATGCCTCACAAGTGCTAGGATTAAAGGAATGTGCCACCATACCTGGCCCTAGTGCATGCACTCCTTTAATCCCAGTTCTCCCTAGACAGAGGTAGAAGAATCACTATGAATTCCAGGCCAGCCTGAGACTACACAGTGAATTCTAGGTCAGCCTGGGCTAGCGTGAGAGCCTACCTTGTTTTTGGGTTTTTGATTTTTTGTTTGTTTGTTTGTTTTTAAAAGCCAAAGGAAGGGTAGGACTGCTTACAATGCAGTCTCCCAGACACAAAATGGCCTGAATATACATGACCTTGCAAATCCTGACACTACCTACACAGAACCCTCATAATAGAAGGAAAAGATGATGACATCAAAAGGGAGAAGACTAATTGAGAGGGGGAGGAGATATGATGGAGAGTGGATTTGTGAAGGGAAAAGTGGGTAAGGGGAAGAAATTATCATGCTTTATTGTCTATAATTACGGGAGCTGTCAATAAAAAAAAAAGGCTGGAGAAATGGCTTAGTAGTTAAAAGTTCTTGCCTGCAAAGCCTAAGACCACCCAGGTTCAATTCCCCAGGACACATGTAAAGCCAGATACACAAAGTGGCACATGGATCAAAAAATAAAATAAAATAAGCTAGAGGCTCTGGTACACCCATTCTTCCTCTCTATCTTCCTCTTTCTCTCTCAAATAAATAAAAAATATTTAAAACGAAGAAGAGCTGGGCACAGTGGTGCATGCCTTTAATCCCAGCACCCAGGAGGCAGAGAGAGGTAGGAGGATTGCCGAGAGTTCGAGGCCACCTTGAGACTACAGAGTGAATTCCAGGTCAGCCTGAGCTACAGTGAGACCCTGCCCTGAAAAACCAATAAATAAATAAATAAAGTGGAGAGCAACAGAGGGAGCTACAGACAATAACCTCTGGCCTCCATATGCACACATTCATCTACATACACACATGTATCCACACACATATGAACATATATACATGTGCACCACATACATACACTATGGCCAAAACAATTTAAAGCTTAACTGCAGAAAAAGGTATTTTCCAAAATTACATATTAGAGTAAAGACAGATCAATGCCCGTTTTTTTTTTTTTTTTTTTTTTTCCTTTTTGATTTTTCGACTCTAGTCCAGGCAGACCTGGAACTCACTCTGTAGTCCCAGGCTGACCTTGAACTCACAGAGATCCTATCTCTGCCTCCTAAACGCTGGGATTAAAGGAATGTGCCACTATGCCCAGCTGCAATGACAATGACATTGTGTGTGTGTGTGTGTGTGTGTGTTTCTGAGGTAGGGTCTTGCTCTAGCCCAGGCTGACCTGAATTCACTATGTAGTCTCAGGGTGGCCTCAAACTCACGGCGCTCCTCCTACCTCTGCTTCCCAAGTGCTGGGATTAAAGGCATGCACCACCACGCCTGGCCCAATAATGACTTTTTTTTTTTTTTTTGGTTTTTCGAGGTAGGGTCTCACTCTAGCCCAGGCTGACCTGGAATTCACTATGGAGTCTCAGGGTGGCCTCGAACTCACGGCGATCCTCCTACCTCTGCCTCCCGAGTGCTGGGATTAAAGGCATGCGCCACCACACCCGGCTTTGACTTTTTTTTTTTTTTTTAATGTGAACACATTGCAGAAGAATTAGTGCTTGTTCACTTTTTTTCACATTTTTTATTTATTTGAGAGCAATAGAGAGAGAGGCAGAGAAAGAGAGAGAACAGGCACACCAGAGCCTTAAGCCACTGCAAAGGAACTCCAGATGCATGTGTCACCTTGTGTATCTGGTTTATGTGGGCCCTAGGGAATCAAACCTGGGTCCTTAGGTTTTGCAGGCAAGTGCCTTAACTGTTAAGCCATTTTTCCAGCCCAACAATGACATTTTTGATAATCTTATAAGCTGCTATTCTGAGTGTGAGTGAAATAAAGGAAAAGAATATGCAATTACTTAGCTTAACAGTGGTAAATCTTTTCAGGGGCTTTTGTTTTGTTTTGTTTCTGTTTGTTTGTTTTTGAGGTAGGGTCTCTGTAGCCTACGCTGACCTGGAATTCACTATGTAGTCTCAGGGCAGCCTCAAACTCATGGTGATTGATCCTCCTACTGCTTCCTGAGTGCTGGGATTAAAGGCATATGCAACCATCCCTGGCTAACAATGGTAAATCTTTTAAAGTAGATATTAATTATAAGATTTCTTTTATTCTATTCCTATCAGAGTCATTTACCACCTTTATTTATTTATTTGAGAGAGAAAGAGAGAGGGACAGAATAGGTGCATCAGGGCCTGTAGCCACTAAAAATGAACTCCAGACACATGTGCCACCCTGTGCATCTGGCTTACGTGGATACTGGGGAATCGAACCTAGGTCCTTAGGCTTCACAGGCAAGTGCCTTAACTGCTAAGCCATCTATCTCTCCAGCCCTACCACCTTTATTTTAAAACCTGAATCCACTCATCAGTACTCTCCATTACAGATGAATCACCTACATTAATGAGAAATAGTATTGAGCATTCTTCTTTTTTTCCAAGTGCACCTTCTCTTCAGTATCACTAGCTGCTTGTCACCTAGATCACTTTCTGGGGCACATGTCATGATAGGATAGCTATCATCTTCAGTGCTTGACCTTTCCTGACCTTTTCCTGGGCAGACTAGTGGCCATTTAGTTCACATGGTGGCTCACCACAGAAATGAGTCTGGAATGCTTCGCTGGCCTTTCTAGTAGCCAGCTACCCCAATCCTAGCTCTCCTGTCCTGTGATAATGGCAACCGGGAACTTCTTTTCTAAAACCAGTATACGGCAAGATACTTCAGCCTCTGGAGTGCTGGGATGAAAGGTGTGTGCTACCATACCCATCAAGAAGCTTTTTTAAAATTGTGTTTATTTGAGAGGGAAGAGGGGTAGACACAGAGAGAATATGAGTGTACCAGGGTTTTCTGCCACTGCAACCAAACTCCAGACGCATGCCCAGACGCATCTGGCTTTACATGGGTAATGGGAACAGGTCCTTAGGCTTTGCAGGCAAGTGCTTTAATGCTGAGCCATCATCTCCCATCTCTTTAGCCTCAAGAGGGTGTTTTATTTGTTTGTTTGTTTTGTTTTGTTTTTTGGTTTTTCGAAGTAGGGTCTCACTCTAGCCCAGGCTGACCTCGAATTCACTATGTAGTCTCAGGCTGGCCTCGAACTCATGGTGATCCTCCTACCTCTGCCTCCCGAGTGCTGGGATTAAAGGCGTGCGCCACCATGCAGGGCTTTCATGCCTGCATTTTAATCAGATTCCTAGGCTACTTATGCCTATATTGAAATTTGAGAAGCATTGGTACCATGACATGATTTGATCTAAATGTCCTCTCTAAAACTCATGCTGAAAGTTAACACTTGTGGTAGTTTGAATAGAATAGATGGCCCCCAATATATTTCAGTTGTTTATTTGTTTGTAGTTTGCATCTGCAGACCCCTGGCTGGAGGCAATGTCACTGGGTGGATCTTAAGGTGTGGTGGTGGGTTTCACATTTCAATCTAAAGATATGCAAAGTGTGCCTAGCAGGAGTTCCTGAAGTGTGCTGTGCTGTGTGGCTTTTAGGCTTGTGCTTCTCTCTCTCTGCTTGGGCCTGTGAAAGCAGGCCAGTTTCTTCTGCTTTTATGGAACTTCCCCTGGATCTGTAAGCTTCAATAAATCCCTTCCTCCATAACTGTGCCTGGTCTGGAAGTTCATCTCAGCGAACCTGAAGCTGTCTGTGACAACACTTAAGTTCATATATTGTTGTCAGATGGAGATGGGGCCTTAGAGAGACAACAGGGATTAGATGAAGTCACAGGATGGCCATGCTCAGTAGCACATGCTCTAATTCCCAGCTACCCAGAGGCTAAGGCAGAATAGGAAGGGCTGGAAGATGGCTCAGCAGGTAAAACACTTGCTGCACAAACATGAGGGCCTGAGTTCAATCCCCAGCATCCACATTAAAAAAAAAAAAAAAAAAAGCTAAAGGGTGGGCATGGTGGCACACACCTTTAATCCCAGCACTCAGGAGACAGAGGTAGGAGGATTGAGTTCGAGGCCACCCTGAGACTACATAGTTAATTCCAGATCAGCCTGGGCTAGAGTGAGACCCTACCTTGAAAAAACAAAAAAGGAAGGAAGGAAGGTGGTGTATCACGTAGTCTGATTGTGACGGACCTTCCACCAAAATCCACTATGTCTCCTACAGAAGACTCATCAGTACAGATAATCAGTACTTAGCTACAAGCTGTTAACTATCTTCTCCTCAATCAGGAACATTCCAAGTTGTAAGGAGTCGGTTCCTTCGTTTTTCTATAATTCTTTTCAAGCAAAAAAGAAACTTCCTACCTCAGTATAATTAAAACTACATGAGAGGCCAGGTATGGTGGCACATGCCTTTAATCCCAGCACTTAGGAGGCAGATGTAGGAGGATCACCATGAGTTCAAGGCCACCCTGAGACTACATAGTGAATTCTAGGTCAGCTTGGGCTAGAGCAAGACCTTACCTCAAAAAACCAAAAACAGAAAACAACAAAACAAAACAAAACAAAAAAATACATGAGGAGCCAGGCATAGTGGCACATGCATTTAATCCCAACACTCGAGAGGCAGAGGTATGGGGATCACTGAGAGTTCAAGGCCACCCTGAGACTATATAGTGAATTCCAGATCAGCCTGGACTAGAGTGAAACCCTACCTCAAAAACCCAAAATAAAATAAATAAATGAAACCTACATGAGGTCTGGAGAGATTGCTCAGCAGTTAATGCACTTGTGTACAAAGCCTAACAGCCTGGGTTCAATTCCCCAGGACCCACTTAAAGCCATATGCACAATGTGGCACACACATCTGAAGTTCATTTGCAGTGGCTGGAAGCCCTAGCACACCCATTCTCTCTTTTCTCTCTACTTGCAAATAAATGAATCAAAATATTTTTAAAAAGAATTGCATGAGGCACTCCATTGCTAGTCATCCTTTAGCATACAGCACAAGTACTGTATCACTCCTCAAAAAGCACCTTCAAGCCAGGCATGGTGGCGTACGCATTTAATCCAAGCACTCAGGAGGCAGAGGTAAGAGAATTGCTCTGAGTTCAAGGATGCCCTGAGACTACATAGTGAATTCCAGGTCAGCCTGGGCTAGAGCAAGACCCTACCTCAAAAAACTGAGAAATAAGAAAAAAGCACCTTCACCTCAAAATAAATCCTAAGTCTCAAATGTATGTTCATAGCATCCTGTATTGAGAACACCTTATCATTATTATGATTAAATAGTATTTTGTAGAATTAGCTATTTACATATAAAATCCACATGAACAAACATGGTCCATTGTGTTTGCCACTTTATCCCTCAGTGCCCAGCACCCAGGTGCACAAGAAATCAAATGTATTTCCTCCACTGAATGAATGACCTGGAATGCAGAAGCAGATTTAGAACCAACAGTAGGACCCGGACAATGAGGACAGAGGGAGAGGTGAGGCACAGAGTGGGAAGAATGTGAGAGCAAAGCAACAAAACCACCAAGTACAGCTTCTGTGTGAATGAGTACCATGCACCTGCTTCCCAGCCTGTTCTGACTACCCTTCATGAAGAATAAGTCAAACTCCTCAGCCTGGCTCTGGGTATCAGACTATCATTCCATTCGGCCTACCTGCCCATGGCTCTGACTACTGCAGCTGGTTTGCAAGGCATCCTCCAGGTAAGCTGGACAATAAAGATATGCAAAATATTGAATCTTTCCTCTTTTCTCATGAGTTTACTGTAATTTTACTGTTAAAATAATACATATTTTGGGTACACTCTCCTGTTGCTGGTGTCCATCTGATGTTGGCCAGATGTCTACCCTCTGCTCATGCCATCATTTTCCCCTGACATCATGGAGCTTCCCCTCGAGCCTGTACACCAAAATAAATCCTTTTTTCCATAAGCTGCTCTTGGTCAGGTGTTTTCTGCCAGCAATGCGAACTTGACTGCAACAACAAAATTGGTACCAAGAAGTGGAATCATACCTGCTGAACATATAATTGTGTGGCTTTTAGCCTTTTGGAACTGTTTTGTAGGAGGGATGTGGAAGGTTTGAAACCTTGGCCTAAGAGATACCTTACAGCACTGTAAGTACAACCTGATGGACTATTCTGGTCAGAGCTGAAAGAACTGAATGCAGTAACTATGGACTGTGAGGCTTGGCTTGTGAGGGTGAAAAAAAGCTTTGCCTGGAATGGAATAGAAGCAGTTTGTGTACGAGGCTTGCCGCATTCTGCTTGCCTTTGTCCTGGGAACTTGTGCAGGGATTGGTGTGAGCAGAATATGGCACAGAAAGAAATGAAATCTTTGGGCTGAAACTTCTGCCCATTCAGCTGCAATTGTTTGAGAGATTACAACCTTTGAGATTGGGCCAGCTGACTCGCATTGAGACAACAGGAAGAATGCAGACTCTTCTGATGGGGTCTGAGTGCTAAAGAAGTGTCCTGTCCTTCAAAGTCTGCTTTATTCCCCCCAACCCCCTGTATTAACAAATTGGTAGCTCACCTCGTATTATGGAGTATAAGAAATGCAGGAAAGAGAGGGTAATTGAATTTGCAACAAGATTTTTTATTTTGGAAATGACCATGGGCAATGTGAAGCAGGCTTGTTGGATTACCTACATGGAGACCTGATGGAGCCATGAGGATGAACAGTGGGTTGCAGTGGAGACCCAAGTCAGACGCCAGGACTATGAGATGACTTGCCAATGAGAGCTGCTGGTACCAGTTGAAGTTTTCCGGGACTGTGAATACCCTAGCTGGAGGGGCAGAATTGGAACTCCAGACTTGTCAATGGTTAGAATTATCGAACCTGGAGACTTGTCACTGACCAGAGTTGTTGGACTTGGAGCTACAGAGTTTGATATTTGCCTTGTTTAAATCTTGTATTGGTTGAATATTTCTTTGCTATGCCCAATGCTATCTTTTATAGTGTGAATGTTTATTCTGTGCCATTGTGGGTTTGGGGGGATTGGTTTTTTGTTTTTTTTGTTTGTTTGTTTGTTTTGATATTGCAGCTCAGTTAAAAGTTCTTAGACTATGGGAATGTTTGAACATCACTGGGATTGATAAAAACTATGGGGGCTTTTAAAGCTAATGAATACATTGCATTTTACATCATGTATGGTTATCAGTGTATAGGGACCAGGTGTGGAATGTGGTGGTTTGATTCAGATGTCCCCCATAAACATAGGTGTTCTGAATGCTAGGTCTCCAGCTGATGGAAATTTGGGAATTAAAACCTCCTGGAGGCAGTGTATTTTTTTTGGGGGGGGCAGGCTTATGGGTGTTATGGTCAGCTTCCTCTTGCCAGTGTTTGGCACATTCTCCTGTTGCTGTTGTCCATCTGGTGTTGGCCACGCAGTGATGTCCACCCTCTGCTCATGCCATTGTTTTCCCCTGCTATCATGGAGGTTCCTGAGTATGCAAGCCAAAATAAACCCCTTTTTCCCATTAAAAAATACATATTTTAAAAGTTTCTGTTTTAATCTTTCTCTCTCCATCTCCCTCCACCCTTCTCTCCCAATTCTCTTCTAGTCCAAGCTGGCCTTGAACTCACTACACAGCTAGATGATCCTAAGCGCTGGTCCTCCTAACCCCAACTTCCCAAATGTTAATATTACAGGCATGCACACCATGCCAGCTTTTAATTTCTAATATAGTAACTATTGATAGATAGAACTCACATAAACCAAAGCACTTGGGCATTCTCACTATTTTTCAGAGTATAAAGAGATTCTGAAACAAATGAGAAATGCTGGACTATAGAACATATTATGAGCTTCATAGTCTTTTTATAAAATCTAGAAAAGGGGAGCAGGCTGAGACACCCAAGCTGTTCCATTGTTTTCTTCAATTCTGAGCCTCTTGCAGATTGCAAAGAGTACCTTTCTGGAGTCAGTAGACTCGCATACACATACACAGCACTGAAACCACAGTTCTTTTTTCTTTTGTTTTGTTTTTCGAGATAGGGTCTCTCTCTAGCCCAGGCTGACCTGGGATTCACTATGTGGGCTCAGAGTGGCCTTGAGCTCACGGCAATCCTTCTACTTCTGCCACCACCCCCGGTTGAAACCACAATTCTAATCATATGAACTATACCCAACTAGAACGGAAACCACTAAAAAAAAAACATGAATTTTATGGTATACTATTTTATTTATTTATTTGAAAGAGGGGCAGAGAGAGAGAACAGCCAGGGCATCTAGCTACTGCAAACTTACTCCAGACACATGTACCACCTTCTGCATCTGCTCTATTTGGGTACTGGGGAATCAAACCTGGGTCCTTAAGCTTCAGAGGCAAGTGCCTTAACAACTAAGCCATCTCTCCAGCCCTGGAATAGTATTTTTATAAAAGATACTACAGACTAGAGAGATATCAAGGACAGAAACTGTAACCTAGTGCAAGTGAAGTGTTTAGAATTCTAGAATTTCTATTTCAAAAACACTTTTTAAAATATTATTTATTTATTTATACAGAGAAAGAAAGATTAAAAGAGAGTGGGGGGATGGGGAGAATAGGTACATCAGGGCCTCTTGCCACTCTGCAAATGAACTCCAGATACATGCACCACTCTGTGCATCTGGCTTTAAGTGGATACATGGGGAATAGAACCTAGTCCATCAGATGTTTTGCAACCAAGTGCCTTTTACCACTTATCCATCTCTCCAGCCCTCAAAAGCACTTTTTTTAAAGATTTATTTTATTTTATTTTATTTGAGAGTGACAGAGAAAGAGGCAGAGAGAGAGAATGGGCACACACCAGAGCCTTCAGCCTCTGCAAACAAACTCCAGACACATGTGCCACCATGTACATCTGGCTTAAGTGGGTCCTGGGGAATCAAGCCTTGAACCAGGGTCCTTAGGCTTCACAGGCAAGCGCTTACCCACTAAGCCATCTCTCCAGCCCCTCAAAAGCACTTTTAAGGGGCTAGGAAAACAGCTCAGCAGGTAAGGGTGCTTGCTATACTATGCAAACATAAGGACCTGAGTTTGATCCCTATCACCCATGTAAAAATCCAGGCATGGCATATAGACCTGTGATTTTAGCGCTGAGTGGACTGGAGAAGGGAAGATCACTGGGTTCCCTGGTCATCCAGTCTAAGTACAAGACAAAAATCTCCAGATTCAGTGAAAGACATTGTCTCTGTCTCAGGGAAATAAGGAAGAGTGAAAGAAGAGGACACTCAACATCCTCCTCTGGCCACTATACACAAGGCTCACATATCTGCACATACAGGTGCAAACACCACACACACAATAAAAACACCATATATATAACTACAATAATATTATTATATATTTTTATTATGGGGGGCTCAAGCTAGGGTCTTACTCTAGTCCAGGCTGACATGCAATCAGTCTCAGGCTGGCCTTGAACTCACAGCAATCCTCCTACCTCAGCCTCCCAAGTGCTGAAATTAAAGGCTTGCACCACCACACCCAAACCTAAAAACACTTTTTAAAATGTGGAATCTGGGGCTGGAGAGATAGCTTTGCAGTTAGCAGTTAAGGCACTTGTGTGCAAAGGCAAAGGACCTCAGTTTGATTCCCCAGGACCCACATAAGCCAGATGCACAAAATGATTCAAGTGTCTGGAGTTCATTTGCAGCAATAAGAGGCCTTGGTGAACCTATATTCTCATTCTCTCTCTCTGTATACAATAAAAACTTATTTTTTAAAAATATTTTATTTGAAGCTCGGTGTGGTGGCGCATGCCTTTAATCCCAGCACTTGGGAGGCAGAGGTAGGAGGATCGCTGTGAGTTTAAGGCCACCCTCAGACTATATAGTTAATTCCAGGTAAGCCTGGGCCAGAGTGAGACCCTACCTCGAAAAACCAAACCAATGAACCAAACAAACAAACAAATAAACAAAAAAAATTTTATTTGTTTTCAAGGAAACAAGGAAGGAGAAAGAGACTAGGAGCTCCAGTACCTCCAGCTGCCACAAATGAATTCCAGATGCACGCACCACTGTACATCCGGCTTTACATCGGTACTTGGGAATCAAACCTGGGTCACTAGGCTTTGCAGGCAAGCACCATAACCACTGAGCCATTTCACCAGCCCTGAACATGGATTTTAAAGTGTGGAATCTGCCGGGCGTTGCGGCGCATGCCTTTAAACCCAGCACTCAGGAGGCAGAGGTAGGAGGACCACCATGAGTTTGAGGCCACCCTGAGACTACATAGTGAATTCCAGGTCAGCCTGGGCTAGAGTGAGGCCCTACCTCCCCCCAAAAAAGTGTGGAATCTATGGGCTTGGGATCAAAGAAGTAATGAAACCAGGAGAGACTTTTTTAAAAGTATGGAAGTCAGGCATGGTGGTGCACGCCTTTGATCCCAGCACTTGGGAGGCAGAGGTAGGAGGATCACTGTGAGTTTGAGGCCAGCCTGAGACTACATAGTGCATTCCAGGTCAGCCTGGGCTACAGTGAAACCCTACCTCGAAAAACCAAAAAAAGAAGAAGGAGAACAAGAAGAAGAAGGAGAACAAAAAGGAGAAGGAAGAGAAGGAAGAGGAGGAGGAGGAGAAAAAGAAGCAGTAGTAATAGTAGTAGTAGTGGTAGTACAGGTTATAAAACAATTGTCTTGTGCTGGGAAAAATGGCAGCAGTCAAAGGTGATTACTTATAAAACATGGCCTGGGTTCAACTCCCCAATACCAATAAAGCAGCCCATGTGTCTGAAGTTTGTCTGCAGAGGCAAGAGGCCCTGAAGTGCCTATTTTCCCCTCTCTTTCTTGTCACCAGTAAATAAATATTTAAAAATTAAAAAAATGTGTTAACATTGCCAGGCATGGTGGCACATGCCTTTAATCCCAGCACTTGGGAGGCAGAGGTAGGAGGACTGCCGTGAGTTCAAGGCCACCCTTGCGACTACATAATGAATTCCAGGTCAGCCTGGGCTAGGGTGAGACCCTAGATCAAAAAATAATAATAATAATTGTGTTAATATTGTACAAATATGAGAAACCCACTTAGATGTAAATCAACTATTTCTAGTACCAACGGTAATGATCTACTCAGCTATACCTTACATATTTTATCATATTTGTAATTTTTTCCATATTAATCATCTCAGGTTATCCTCCTGTGAAGCAGGCAGGGCAGTCATTGTCATTTTACAGGAAAGAAACCTAAGGAACAGGATAGAAATTAACAGGCAAAAAGGCACTATTGAAAGAGCACAGAAAATAGAGTTTATTCTGCATGGAACTCTGTGCTTCAGCTAAAATGAGTCCTGTGAATGTCTATGCAAAGACGTGGGCATAATATACAATCCCACTTTTGTGCATATGCACTGAACATGTGTGGTGTGTGCAGGTGCATGGGCCAGAGGAGAACATCAGGTATCGTCCTCTTTTGCTCCTCTGCAGGATTCCTTGAGATGGGCTCTCTAATTCAACCTAGAGCTATAGTTGTTACTATTTCCATGCCCACCCTTCATAGATGCGGGGGGGGGGGGGGAATCAAATTTAAGTGATCTCAGACCTACTGTGGCCCTCATGTTTGCATAGCAAGCACTCTGAACTGCTGAACCATCTTCCCAATCCCTCAAAACCCCAATTTTTAAAAAAGTTTATTTATACAGGAAGAAAGAGAAACAATGCCAAGCACCCTGGCACACAAATGTAATCCTAGCACTCAGAGGCATGAAAATTTTAAGTTTAAGGCCAGCCTGAGCTACACAGCAAGGGAAGGCGTGAGCATGGGAGGGGGAGAGAGGTAGACCCTATTTTGTAACAGTAATTATTCTGGGAGAAGAACTAGTAAGGGGGCTTGTACGCTATTCTTATACACTGTCATATTGCTTTAATTTTTTAACCATGTGCTACATTTTAA
This sequence comes from Dipus sagitta, assembly GCA_036346955.1. NCBI lineage: Eukaryota > Metazoa > Chordata > Mammalia > Rodentia > Dipodidae > Dipus > Dipus sagitta. The sequence continues at coordinate 114,540,687 of CM070773.1, forward strand.
TTTTTCATGATCATTTTAGTCTTACAGAAAGGTTGCAAGCCTGGCATGGTGGTGCACACCTTTAATCCCAGCACTCGGGAGGCAAAGGTAGGAGTACTGCCTTGAGTTCAAGGTCACCCTAAGACTACATAGTGAATTCCAGGTCAGCCTAGACTAGAGTGAAACCCTACCTCAAAAAACCAAAAAAGAAAGAAAGAAAAAAAAAAAAAGTTGCAAAAGTAGTACAAAAGACTCAAACCTTCAATCCCAGGCAGAGGTAGGAAGATCGCCATGAGTTCAAGGCCACCCTGAAACTACATAGTGAATTCCAGGTCACCCTGAACTAGAATGAGACCCTATTTCAAAAACCAAACAAAATAAATAAATACACACACACAATACTACTAACAGCAAACGTCTTTCTGAACAATTAGCAAGCATCAGGTGATTTACCTGTATTTAATCTCCCCTCCCCGGCCCTGCCCACTGTAACAAAGGGATATTTGCCAACATCCCAGTGGATACCTACCTTTGGATAGCATCAAATCCATCGTATAGTATGTTTTTTCCTATACATGTATACCTATAATAAAGCTGAATTTACGAAGTAGGAATATAAGATTAACAATAACTAATAATAAGATAGAACTACAAAAATAATGAATTATTTTATAACTAACTTGTGTGTTGTTTCTGGAATTTTTTGCTAAATATTTTCTATCTGAAAAGAAAGATGAACTATGGAAAGTGAAATGAGAGAACTAATACATTTTCATAGTTGCCCCATAAAAAGTATTATCTTTTTAAAATATGTATTTACTTATTAGAGAAACAGAGAAGACTAGTGTGTCAGGGCCTGTTGCTACAAACACTAACTCCAGACAAATGCACCACTTTGTGCATCTGGCTTTATGTGGGTGCTGAGGAATCAAACCCGGGCCATCAGGCTTTGTAAGCAAGCACCTTTAACCACTAAGCCATCTCTCCAGCTCCTAAAAAAAAAAAAAAAGATTATGCTCCTTGTCCAGATGAGAGAACCAAGGGTTAGCCAGGTGTGGTGGCACATGCCTTTAGGACTCAGGTAGGAGGATTACTGTGAGTTCAAGGACAGCCTGAGACTACATAGTGAATTCCACATCAGCCTGGGCTAGAGCAAGTCCTTACCTTGAACCAAAAATAAATAAATAAATAAAGAGGGTTAAAACAGGTAAATGACTTGCTCAAGATCACACAACTTGTGCTATAGACATTATTTGAACCAATGTTCATATGACCAAAACCCATGTGCTTATCTACCATACTCAACTTTCTCACCCTGGTAGTTTAAATAATTTTTCCTTATACATACATATTCAAAGTTATATAGTTCCTTAATTCTAAAAAAAAACTTCTAAAAAATGAGCACATGTACTTTATGAAGAAATTATAACCCAGAATCTTAATTCTTAATTTCCAGTTTATAAACTTAATTTGTAAACACACTATGAAATGGCAGAAAATAATTTAAAACAAATGTTCTTGGCTGGGCAGGTTGGCACATGCCTTTACTTCCAGCACTTGGGAGGCAGAGGTAGGAGAATCTCTGTGAGTTTGTGGCCACCTTGAGACTACATAGTACATTCCAGGTCAGCCTGGGCTATAGCGAGACCCTACTTTGAAACCCTCCCCCCCCAAAAAAAAATGTTCTTTACAGAAATGGCTATGATAGGAAAGATGGGACAATCAAATATGAGTTTCCATAATATTCACTCAAAATGGTCGCTATGTCAGAGAAACCTATCACTTAAAAATTAATCCCAGGGGCTGGAAAGATGGGTCAGTGGGAAAAGGTATTTTCTTACAAAGCCTAATGGCCCAGTTGTGATTCACCAATACCCACAAATAAGGCCAGATGCACAGTGGCACATGCACCTGGAGTTAGTCTGTAGCACCAAGAGGCCCTGACATGCCCATTCATTCTCTCTCTCTCTCTCTCTCTCTCTCTCTCTGCTTGCAACTAAATAAAAATGTTTTTAAATAAATCTCCCCTTTTAATATAGTCAGAAGTACAATAACCTATGTGCAACACCTTACTAAGATCAGAAAAAGATAAGAAAACAGTTCACTACATCAATAGTACATCAAGCCTCAATGTTTTTTTCTCTCATCATAGACAGGAATTCTTGTTTTAACAATCAATGTGACATTCATTCTCTCTAGTGTTCAAGTGTCCTCCCTACAAGACAGGTAAAGTAATGGCTTCAGTACTGACCCACTGGCTTGGTTTTTGAAAGTGGCTTGAGGGCTGGGAATATAGCTCACTGCCTGCCACACAAGCATGAAGACTTGAGTTTGGATCCTCAGAACCCACTCAAATGCTAAGGGTGGTGACATGTGTGTAATCCCAACAATCAGGAGGCAAAGCCATGCTAAACCCCTGGGAAAACTAACTATATTAGCCAATCAGTGAGCTCTGGGTTCAGTGACAGATCCTATCTTACTTAAGTAAGGTAAAGGATTGAGGGAGACACTCAACATTGTTGACTTCTGGCCTCTACAAGCATGTAACACAAACATGCATGTGCACCCGCACACACATATGCCAACACACATACACACACTCAAGCAAAAAAAAATTGTTTTGAAAATGATGAAAGCAATAATATAATTTAAAAACAGAGTATGATATTTTCCAACTACCTACTCTGCCAAGATCACAAAGAACTCAAATCTATCAGTGATACGATTGAGTTGATCTGAAGTGAACTAGTTACACCATTCCAATCCCCAAATGCAAAAGTCTCTAAAAAGAAAAGGGGAATTCCACACGTTTAGGCTGCAAGGTCACTAAGAAATCAAGGTAGAGCGGAGCTGAAAACCTCCCTACAGACCAGCTGACAGAAAGCTGGAAAAAGCTATGCTGCATGCAGCCTTATGAGAGAGAGCGAAGTCTTTAGTGGAGATAAACAACAGTAGACACTGCAAGCTTAAGTTTGGCCAGCCAGGCCAAATGAGCCAGCGGGTGCAATGTCTGTTATGGGGAACCAACTGCTCTCTAACTGGACTAGAGGCTTACTCCACGAGAGGGAATACATGGCTGGTACTGAAAACTAGTCAAAAGCCTATGGTGGGGGAGGTCATGAGCTCTAGGGGAGTAACGCCTGCTGTTGTCTGGCTAAATACATATATTATGCTAACCAAAGTGCCCTGGTTAAGCTCTCTTCTTTTTAAAAAAAAAATTTATTTTTATTTATTTGACAGAGAAAGAGGGGGAGGGGGAGGGGGAGGGAGAGAGAGAGAGAAAGAGAGAATGGGCACACCAGGGCCTCCAGCCACTTCAGACGAACTCCAGATGTGTGTGCCCCCTTGTGCATCTGGCTAATGTGGGTTCTGGGGAATTGAACCTGGGTCCTTTGACTTTGCAGGCAAAAGTTGAGCACTACGCCATCCCTCCAGCCCTAAGCTCTTTTCTTAATGTTCATACCCATATATTAATACTACTCTCACTTGTGATTAGAGAAGCTTCTCTTTTCAGATGGTGGTGATCACTGATATGATTCAAAAGGCACCATAGTGCTAAGAATAAGTGACAAAGGAGGGTTTAGAACTGAGACATCTCTATCACACCTTCCAAGGCTCAGGGTCCACTATGGAAGAGGTGGCAGAAAGAACGTAAGAGCCAAAGGAAGGGTAGGACTGCTTATAATGCCCATTTTTCAGACACAAAATGACTTGGATATCCATGACTTTGCAGTGCCTGGTGCTACCTACACAAGAACCTCATAATAGGAGGAAAGATGTCATCAAAATAAAAGGGAGCGGGTGTGGTGGCACACGCCTTTAATCCCAGCACTTGGCCACCCTGAGACTACATGGTGAATTTTCCAGGTCAGCCTGAACTAGAGTGAGACCTTGCCTTGAAAAACAAACAAAAAAAAATTTTTTTAATTAAATTAGCCAGGCGTGGTGACGCATGCCTTTGATCCCAGCACTCGGAAGGCAGAGGTAGGAGGATCACCAAGAGTTCAAGGCCATCCTGAGACTACATAGTTAATTCCAGGTCAGCCTGAGCCAGAGTGATACCCTACCTGGAAAAAGCAAATAAATAAATAAAAGATAAACCGGGTGTGGTAGTGCACACGTTTAATCCCAGCACTCGGGAGGCAGAGGTACGAGGATCCCCATGAGTTCGAAGCCACCCTGAGACTACATAGTGAATTCCAGGTCAGCCTGAGCTAGAATGAGACCCTACCTTGAAAAAGAAAAAAAGAAAAAAAAAAGCCAGGTATGGTAGTGCACGCCTTTAATCCCAGCACTCGGGAGGCAGAGGCAGGAGGATCCCCATGAGTTCGAGGCCACCCTGAGACTACATAGTGAATTCCAGGTCAGCCTGAGCTAGAGTAAAACCCTACCACGAAAAAAAAAAGAAAAAAAGAAAAGAAAAAGAGACTAATTGAGAGGGGGTGGGGATATAATGGTGGGGGATTTCTGAAGGGGAAATTGGGGAAGGGGAGGGAATTATCATAGTTTATTGTATATAATTATGGAAGCTGTCAATTTAAAAAGGGGGGGATGAAGAGATGGCTCCACAGTTAAAGGTGCTTGCCTACAAAGCCTAATGGCCCAGGTTCAATTCTCCAGTATTCACATAAAGCCAGTGTACAAAGTGGCACATGTGTCTAGAGCATTTGCAGTGGCTGGAGGTCCTGGCATGTCTATATTCTCTCTGTCACTCTCAAATAAATAAGTAAAATAGAAAAGAAAAGAAAATTCAGGCCTGGAGAGATAAGGCATTTGCTTAGAAAGCCAAAGGACTCAGGTTCCATTCCCCAGGACCCATGTAAACCAGATGCACAAGGTGGCACATGGGTCTAGAGTTCATTTACCATGACTGAAGGCCCTGGTGCACCCATTCTCTCTCTCTCTCTCTCTCTCTCTCAAATAACTAAAAGAAAAAGAAAATGCAACAGAGATGGGGGAGGAGTGAGGGGTAAGTTACTTCTGATTTTACAATTCCATGACTCAAGCACCTTGCCCTTAAGGGCAGCAGAGAGAAACAGAAGGGAATAAAGGCCAGTGCTGGGAAGGGACCCTGAAGTTCTGAAGAAGGATCCTGAAGTCCAATGAGCAGAGACCAAGTTGGTGTCAGTTAAGCTAAATGTTAAATTAAAGACCTAAAACTTCGAAGAATCTTCCCTAACAGTTTACTAAACTTTTTGTAAGTTCCTGTTGCCAGGACACCTGTGCCTGAAGGGAGAGATAAGGATATAGTCAAGCACTGAGGAAGCCCAGTGGAGGCAAGTGTAGCAGAGGCTAAGCGTGGCTCCTGCTGCTGTGTCTGCACCATCTTAGCTGCACAGCCAGCTTTTTCTTTGGACCCAATTCTTGAACATGGTCCAAGTAAAATAATTACAACCAAATTGAGTAAGCCTAGAGAATAAAGTAATCAGTATGTTTGAAGAGCACACTCAATTTATGAAGAAAAGTAGCTCAACTACAGTATTTCACTAAGTTTGTAAAATCTGACTATAAGATGCCAGCAGCCTAGAAAATGACAAAACAAACATAAAACCCAAAAAAAGGTTAAACTCAGTGGGCAAATCTGGGAGAAATAGCCAAGAAAGACTATTTCTGTTGAAATACAAGTGTCTACAGAATACCAACTGAAGTCCATAGTATACACAACACATAAGAAAGTCAAAATACCAGGTTACTATGCCTATGGTTAAAATATCAAGTCTATTAACAAAGGCCATGAGAAATCCATGTGAAGACCTAGGAAATGCCACTAGTAAAACAGACTTAAGTAAATAACCTGAACTGAATTATATTCCCTCCTCCATTCCTGAACACAGCAGCAACGATTTAAAGGGGTTTTCTAAGCACCTAATAAAACCAACCTGCCAAGTCTACTCAGACAGGAGAATCATAATGAAAGTTGGAGGAAAGCACTTTTGTTTTTTCAAGATAGGGTCTTACTATAGTCCAGGATGACCTGGAATTCACTATATGTAGTCTCAGGGTGGCCTTGAAGTCACAACAATCTGCCTACCTCTGTCTCCCAAATGCTGGGATTAAAGGTTTACACTACCACGCCCAGCAGGAAATCACTTTTTTTTTTAAAGGCTGAAGGGGGAACATACTACTGGCAAATATTAAGTCTAATACTCCAGTGTGACTAACTGTTAAAATGTTATTGTGTGGAAACCATAAATATAAGGGCTGAGCTAAACACATTGGTTTGTTTCTCCATTAACCTCACCCCTTCCCACCATCCCTCTAAAACACGCAGCATCTACACTGTCTCTCATGTCAGGCTCAGTATTGTTCAATCAAAGCCTAGCAGAAACAGCCGGGCTTGGTGGCGCACGCCTTTAATCCCAGCACTCAGGAGGCAGAGGTAGGAGGATCACTATGAGTTCGAGGCCACCCTGAGGCTACTAGTGAATTCCAGGTCGGCCTGGGCTAGAGTAAGGCTCTACCTTGAAAAAACAAAAAAATAAAAATAAATAAATAAATAAATAAATGCCTAGCAGGAGTACAGAAATGCTTTCAGGCCAGGAGACTGCCACACTGGTATCTGGAGTTCAGTTGCAGAACACATGTACAATCAAGGCAGCCAGCCTCCAGTGGCTTTAATAAGCACAGCCCAAAGGAATCTAAAACCAGGCTTAGAAAACATCATTAAGGAGGCAGGAACAGCAATCAAGTGAAATCTCAAGGGACCGCATTATTTAGACAAGGGTCTGGAAAAGGAAATTGGGAGGATGAGAAGGATGCAGACTTTGATGGTTTTGAAGTCATGTTTGAAGAACACTAAACACCAAAGGACTCTTCCTGACAAACAGATGGGAAAGGTGCCACACACTATGGCAGTGCTGAGTCCCCACATCCAGTTTTAAGGTATGGAGCTTTAGAAGCCTGAGCACCAGGTACAGTACTACTGCCCTACTTTTCAGATAACACTAGAGTCCAGCATAGGAAGAGGTCATAAGCTGGCAATGAAGGGATGCTGCTTTCAACTACCAGTAACCAAGATATAGAACAGTTTCCTGAAGCTTGAAACACATGACTGAATTAAAATTCTTGTTATACTTAAGTAATGATTTTTAAGTATAGAGACTTGAAATGTATCGTCAATATAAATGTTTCTGACTCCATCTTCTACTGAACACATCTCTATCACCTCACCTTCCTTTTTTAAAGTTAGTAATTCTATGAAAGGGAATGGGGAATGTGGCAGAATGAGAAAGGGGGAAAACTGCACAGAACACCTCAAAGCTCAAACACTACACAGTCCTCAGCCCCATTGCACTGAGAAAATTACTACCTACACTGAGATATTACTGGTGGGAGTGTCTGGGGTGGGTGGGTGGGTGGGTGTAGGCAGCCTCAGGGAAAGAATTACTGCTAGGAAATCCAGGGATCCCCAAAGTGTGATAATTAAGGAGAGTTTTCATTATTAGCTTTGTTTTGATAATTTTCAAATCTATCTCATTTGAGTCAGAAAGCACTTTCTACTTAGTGGCAACTTCATAAAATTACACAGGGGAGAAAACATAGCTGCTAATGTGTCAGGTGAATAGCTAAAATGAGAAAGTTAAAATGTGGTCCAACAGAAATATTTTTACTTTAATGAACTTATTTAAGTTCTTTGGAACCTCTAAGCTACTGCACAAATTTAAAAAGTACTACTATTAGGCTGAAGAGATGGCTTAGCAGTTAAGGCGCTTGCCTGTGAAGCCTAAAGACCCATGTTCAACTCTCCAGATCCCACGTATGCAAGATGCACAAGGTGGCACAAGCGCACAAGTTTACACATGTGCACAAGGTGGCACACACAAATGGAGTTCAACTGCAGTGGCTGAAGGCCCTGGCACACCAATTCATATTCTCTCTCTTCTCTCTCTCACACACACACAAAAAAAAAAAAATTAAAAATACTACTATGGCCTGTTAGACTATAAACTCCCTGAAGATGAGTAACCAAGTGTTATCCTATAAGTCTATACTATAAGTTATCCTGTAAGTCTATACTAGACTGTACTCTACTATAGTAAGTCTCCACTACTCCCAGAACAATGTAAGTTTTGAATAAATGGAACAGACCAGATCATGTTTATTTATGTATTAATCTGCTCACTGGGGGACTGGAGAGATGCTTCAGCAGTTAAAGGCACTTGCTTGCAAAGCCTGACAGCCTGGGTTCAATTCCCCAGTACCCACGTAAAGCCAGACACCCAAAGTGGCACATACATCTAGAGTTCATTTGCAGTGGAAAGAGGCCCTGGTACACATGTTCTCATTCTCTCTCCCCTTCTCCTTCCCCCACCCTGTTTGCAAATAATTTTTTAAAAAGTTTTTTACATTATCTGCTCATTCCACATTTATTGAAAACTAACTGTTCCATGGTGTAATGATTACCTCTCTGGACTCTGAAAAGTGACTGCCTATGTTGGCTCAGGTTTTTTTTAATTTATGTTGAATGATAGCTTTTAGCGATACAAAAAGAAAACCACCCTTCCATTTTTTTATTTTCTTACTCTTGATTATTAACTTGACTAGAATAATTTTCATAGTATGTTTGATTTTTCAAATGATATGCACATATATAAATGCAGACAGCATTAACATAATGCGTAAGATTAATTTTCCTTGTTTCTTGCCCCTCAAACAAAATTCCAACACAGCATTGATACTGACAATAACTGCTATCATCTGACAATCACCTCAGTAATGGTTGCTGGAGTCCTTATTAAAAGCATCTCAGCAACAGGAGTTTCTGAAGCAAGAGCAGGCAGCAACTGGTCCCTTGTTTTTACTACACAACTGTGCTTATAGCTGTATCTAATCTAACAGTGTTCCCTGCCTCCTTAAGGAACAAGCCACACATGTTAAAACTGTAATAGCAACGATATGGTAAACAATATTTACATAGTTTGAATTTATAGTCTCACAATCTCTTCATCTTTTAAAAAATGTTTTATTTATTTATTTGAGAGAGAGACAGATACATAGAGAAAATAGGCGCATCAAGGCCTCTAGCCACTGCAAATGAACTCCAGATGCATGCACCACCTTGTGCATCTGGCTTATGTGGGTACTGGAGAATCGAACCTGGGTCCTTAGGCTTTGCAGGCAAATGCCTTAACTGCTGAGCCACTCTCCAGCCCTTCTTTTTTTTTTTAGCCCTCAAAATTCACTTAATATTAAGAAAGGGGAAGTCAGGTGTGGTGGTGCATGCCTTTAATCACAGGACTCAGGAGACTGAGCTAGGAGGATCTCCTTGAGTTCAAGGCCACCCTGAGACTACATAGTGAATTCCAGGTCAGCCTAGGCTAGACTGAGGCCCTACCTTGAAAAAAAGGGAGGGGAGGAATGGAGAGATGGCTCAGCAATAAAAGGTACCTGACTGCAAAGCCTGACATCCTGGGGTTCGATTCCCCAGGACCCACATAAAAGCGAGATACACAAAGTGGATCATGCATCTAATGGCAAGAGGCCCTGGCGCACTCATTCCCTCTCTCTCAAATACAAATGTTTAAAAAAAAAAAAAAAAAAACTCAGGGGCTAGAGAGATGGCTCAGTGATTAAGCCACTTGCCTGAAAACTCTAAGGACTAGCGTTTGATTCCCTAGTACCCTCATAAAGCCAGATGTACAAGACTGAGTGATTAGAATGGTGCACCCATTCTCTCTGTCTCAAATAAATAAATAAATAAAAATAAAATATAAGAAAAACTCAGGGGCTGGAAAGATTGCCTAGTGGTTAATGTGCTTCTCTGCAAAGCCTAAGGATCCATGTTCAACATCCCAGAACCCAAATCAAGATGCACAAGATAAGGCATGCACACAAGGTCACACATTCATACAAGGTGGCACACATGTATGGAGTTCTGCTGCAGTGGGTAAGGCCTTGGCTTGTCATTTCTTTCTCTCTCTCAAAAAATAAATAGATAGATAAACAGACAGACAGACAGACAGACAGACAAAACTCAGGCCGGCCATCGTGGTGCACTCCTTTAATCCTAGCATTCAGGAGGCAGAAGCAAGAGGACTGCTGTGAGTTTGAGGCCGCCTGGGACTACAGAGTGAGTTCCAGGTCAGCCTGGGCTACAGTGACACCCTGTAATAAGTAAATAAATAAATAAATAACTCATTTAACAGATTGGAGAACTAGGGCTCATGACAGTGGACACCCTGACTGTCTAAAGCCACAGAGCTGGTCCTTGAGTCTACCCTGGGTCTCCTGCAGGCTGATGTAGTCCAACTCTCTCTTCACCACAGCTGCTTTCTTCCTATGCCAAGACGCAGAGAGTTGTGCATGAACACAGTAAGTCCATGAGAAGTGAAGCTATGAGAGTATAGACAGTGGTTATAAAGACTGTCAACACAGCCTGGGGAGGGGGCTCTTTGTTTAATGAGACTAAATTGGCCAGATGTTCAGAAACAAAGCAATAGATGGTGTGAAAAGAATTGGGGACAGACTTAAATTTGATGATCAACAGAAATTTGATATTCATGTATCCCCAAACGTCCTAATTTATAACTAACTCACTCTGTTTTCTTTGGAGATAACTGGAAAATTTCCAAATCATTCCTTAAAAACAGAATGGGGAAAAATATATGATTTTTTCAGCTCAATACTCTGTAAACAAACTAAAAAAAGAAAGCATGAGTTGATAGAAATGTTCATCTGATATATGATGCTCCAACTAGGAAAGACAGGTAGGAATATATTTAGGTTCTTTCATTAACTTAAAGGAGAGAAAAGCAAACACAACAGAACTGAAGTACTGTGGCTTTTTTTTTTTTTAAGTTACATATGTAACTGAGCAACTTGCATTGTGTATTTACTACTAACCTTTAAGGTAAGGAAATGCACAGTGTAAAACCCATCAGCTAAATAACAGATCTCATTAAACAATGAATTCACTTCATCTCAATTCACACTGATTGTGTGCTACTGTGGTAAAGTCGTAAACAAGGTGTAGTTATTTAAATACAATAAGAAGCTGAACTATCACAGCAGAAAATGTGTCAACAACTGGGGACTCTGGATCGTCTTGTTTTTATGTTTCTCTAAGTTGCAGCCATTCAAATGCCACAGTTGTTCTAAGTTTTGCAAACTATATAACACACTTCTTCTGTTGTTACTATTAAGGTGAAGTTTTTCAAATTTGTTTCAATGGCTAAGGGAAAAAAGCCTTCCTTGATTCCACAATTTACAGTGCATTCATCGTAAGAGATCCCCCCCCCCACCACACACACACACCCATTAAAGCTATAGGAAAATTTGTTTTTACTTTTACAGTTTTCATAGTTCAAATGGTCAGGTTGGATTCACTCAGCATCCATGTTGGTCTGTTGTTACTCACTGCTGTATCCTGACTGGCACCAACAGTGTTTTCCACACAGTTGTTGAATGAATTAATGATTCCATGGCCTATAGCTCAATCCATAAGGTTATATCCAAAAACTTGATTTCTTAATGTTTCTAAACTTGAACTCCACCCCCCCCCCCGCCCCAGGCCATGTTTGTATCAGTCAGCTGCCTGACACAGTCAGTCATTCCACACGTGTAAACAACAGCATGTGCAAGGTGTACAGTTATGTTAAGACAACGTGGCTGTCATCAGCTACCTCCCATATTCCTCCAAGCCCCACAGCTAGAGTTAAACTGGGAAACACCATGAGGATTCAAGAGGCCTATGTCCACATGCGGCAAATTCTCCTTTGCAAAATTACTTCACAGAAAAATCATTTAACCGAGGCATCCCAAGATGAACCAGAAAATAGCAGTTGTTACACAAATTCGGCTTGGGGAAGCTATGACAGAGTTGCCCCATGAACCTGTTGTCCTTATCTCCAGGGGGAGTGGATTCAATTTCTATTTAAAGGGACACTACTTTTCTTTGCGGGGGGGGGGGGGGGAATCCCTCAATTCTGAATCTGAAAGACAATCTGCTTTAAAGGTTAAAAAGGACTATTTGCTTGAAATTATCAAAATAATGTTTGCTGAGAAGACGACAGTCTCGGTCTGGACCAGAGCCACAAGGCATGATTTGGGGGTATCGGCCTCATGAGAAATCCCGTAAGAGAAGCAGAAAGAGCAAGAGGGGTCCGCGTGGCCCGGACGCAGCTGACCGGGAACGCCGGGAGACCGAGGGGGTCACTGTCAGCTCCCAACTTTGTCAGCCTCCCCCTCCCCCGCCACCACCCACCACCCACCACCCACCGTGCCCAGGGTGTCCACGCGCCTAGGGCTCAGGTCGCCAAACTCCTCGGCCAGAGCGGAGGCCCGGGACCGGCGGAGGAGGGCTGGCGGGGGTGGGGGGTGCGGGGAAGGGCGGGGAGCCGGACCGCCAGGGACCGCCGGGAGGGACACAGGGGTCCGGGGTCTCCAGGCCCGGAGGGGGGACTCGCCGCCCCTCCCCCCGGCAGGCCGGACGGCCGCTGCCAACGGTGGCACCGCGACTCCTCAGTCCGCGCCCGCCGCCCGGCCCTCGCCACACCCCGCGACCCGGGGCGGACCCCCCCTCCCCCGACCCGGCAGCTCCCGGGGTGCGCTCCTTCGGCAGAACCCCCCGGCGCGGGCGGGCGTGCGGCCTAGTCGGGGTTACATAACGGGGCCCGGCCCCTCCAGAACCGGCTACGGGGAGGAGGGGGGGGCGGAATCCGCGGGTACACGCCAGGCCGAGGGACGCCGCCGCTCACCTGCCGTAGATGCCCTCGGTGATCCGGTTCCGCTTTAGGGGGCGGCGGAGCTTACTGCAGTCGGCGTTCCGCCGCTTCATCCTCCCGCTGGGGGGCCCGGTGCCCGCGCCGCCGCCGCCGCCGCCTCTCACCTCAGCCGCCGCCGCCGCCGCCGCCTCCTCCTCCTCCGGCCCGCCCCGCGTCGGGCCTGGACTCTACCCCTGGGGCCGGTCACACAGACATAGAGCCAGCACCCGGGGGGAGGGGGTGGCACGGGGAGAAGGGGGGGGCCTCAGAGCCTCCTCCGCCTTCGGAAACAAAGAAATGACAATTCCGGGCCCGCCCGCCCAGCACCAGCCAGCCGCCTGCCCCGCCTCCTCAACGCCGACGGACGGCCCACTGGACCAATCGAAGACGCCGCTCGGTCGCGGACAACCAATCCCAAAGCCCTCTGAGGCAAAACGGACTCTTGAACCCGCCTCTTTGACGGACAGGAGAATGCGCCAATCATATTGGCGTCTGGACGCGTGGCTGGGCCTATCAGAGGAGACTTAAATAGAGGCTTATAAATAGGCCCTATAAATATAACATCTTATATGATGCCTTGTCGCGAAGATGAGCCTCGCGGCTATCTGGTGGGGGCCTCACTGTGCGGGAGTAATCCACACCAGAACACCCCGTGCCGTGTGGCCCTGAAGGCTTCCGTTCAGCGTGTGTTGACCCGGGCGGCCCCGGTGTGCGGCATGCGGTGATTCTGCGCTGACATATGCATGTCAGCAGCGTCATAATGTAAGGGAGCGTCCCCGGAGCCGCACCCGGGGCCTTTCCTGCGGGTGCCGGAGCGCTCGGCCGGGCCGGCCGCGTCAGCCCGGGGTACGAATGACAAAGCAAACCCCATACACATATACACACACACCCTGCCAGCTTCCCGCGACGTGGTGACAGCGCGACAGCCAATCGAAGGAGGCGGGGCGGGGCCTCGGGGTCCGCCCCCTGCGCTTGCGTCACGAGGGGCGGGGCGGGGCGCGCGAGCGACGTGGTGCGGAGCTTGCCTTGGGGGCGTGTGCGGCGGCGTGGCGGGGCTGCGTGGCCGGACTCCACGTCCTAGGTTGGGGCTGGCTGGGGGCTTCCAGCATGCCGATCTTCTGCAGCAGAGGTTATCTTCCCGGAGTGAGGACCCCGGACGCTCCGAAGCATCACTGACGTCACTTGTCGCCCAGCGCCTATTTTATGCCAGGCACTGTGCTAATTTGCATCTGCTTGCTCATTTACTCCTCTAACTCCCTTGCCATGGAGGTAAAGGAAAATAACAATAAGAAGACAGCAATTAAAAAAAAAAAAAAAAGAAAGAAAGAAAAGAAAGAGTAGCCGGGCGTGGTGGCGCACGCCTTTAATGACAGCCCTCGGAAGGCAGAGTTAGGAGGAGCAACTTGAGTTCGAGGCCACCTTGAGACTACATAGTGAATTCCAGGTCAGCCTGGGCTAGAGCAAGACCCTACCTCGAAAAACCAAACATAAATAAATAAATAGCATTTGTCTTTAAGAGAAAAACAGGAAAATGTAGGAAAGTAGCCAGGAGAGGAAAAGCACTCAAAGATCTAAAAATTTTTTTGTTTTTCGAGGTAGGGTCTCACTCTAGCCCAGGCTGACCTGGAATTCACTAGGTAGTGTCAGGCTGGCCTCCAACTCACACAGATCTCCTACCTGTACCTCCCAAGTGCCTGGATTAAAGGCATATGCCCCCAAGCCCAGCAGGATCTCATAATTGTAACCCTACATTGTATGTGTTCACACCCCCACCCCAGTTTTCTTGTATGGTTGCTGGTACTATTAGTATAGTGTTTACACTGGAAATTCAGTTTTGTGTCTGATCCTTTATTTAGCATAATCATTTTATAAGTTATCATACACTCTTTATAGTGGTTGCAGAATATACTAGCAAATGGCTTTCCCAACTAATCCCTCAACAACAGTGAAGCAGACTTCTACCACATGTTTAAATATTTTGAGAGCTAGAGATAGGGCTTAATGGTTAAGGTGCTTACTGGCAAAGGCAAAGGATCCAGGTTTGATTCCCCAGGACCCATATAAGCCAGATGCAAAAGGTGGCATATGTGTCTGGAGTTTGTTTGCAGTGACTGGAGGCCCTGGTCTGCCCATTATCTCACTTTTGCTCTCATGCTCAGTCTCACTCTCTCTCTCTCTCAAATAAATAAATTAAAATGTTGTAAATATTTTTTATTTGTGAACAGAGAACGGCAGGGCCTCTTGCTTCTGTAAAGGAACTCCAGACTCATATATCACTTTGTGCCTCTGTCTTTACATGAGTACTGGGGAATCATTCCAGGCTGGCAGGATTTGCAAGCAAGCACCTTTAACCTCCAGATCTCTATCACATTTTTATGGTATTTTATTGAGCTTTTTCCGACGTAGGGTCTCACTCTAGCCCAGGCTGACCTGGAACTCGCTCTGTAGTCCCAGGCTGGCCTTGAACTCACAGCAATCCTCCTAACTCTGCCTCCTGAGTGCTGGGCTAAAAGGCATGTACCACCACACCAGACTTTCTATCATATTGTTTTACACTTCCAGGAAATAGGTGTCTTTTGTGTGTGTGTGTGTGTGTGTGTGTGTGTGTGTCCTGGGATACTGGACACCATTCCCCTGTGATCACCCCTAGTCAACACCCACCCCCAGAGCTCTCAGCTCACACTTCAGACACTCGGCTCTGTTGCTTTCAGATGTTCACAGACCTTCAAAACTTTCCAAGCCAGGCATGGTGGTACACACCTTTAATCCCAGCACTCAGGAGGCAGAGGTAGGAGGATCACCGTGAGTTCAAGGCAGCCCTGAGACTACGTAGTGAGTTTCAGGTCAGCCTGGACCAGAGTGAGACCCTACCTCAAAAAAAAAAAAAAAAATTCCCCAGTACCTGGAAGAGAAAATCCAGAGCATACTACCATGGAAAATTATTCAAGCCCCCCAAGCAATCAAGCTTTGTTTTCTCCATTTTTAAGCCCACAACAATTTGGCATTCCCTCCCTCAACACCATCTCTGGCAGTGCTGCTTCTGAGGGTATCCTGGGCGAAGCTTACCCTCTCCATGTACGAAAAGCTTCTTGGGGAATCGGATCCATACCCTGGAGATGCAGTTTTGAAAAAAAAATGGCAAGGGTTCTTGCTTTTTCAGACCAGGGCTGAAATTCCAGCTTGGCCACTTACTAGCTTGGGCAAGTTACTGAATCCCTCAGAGCCTCTGATTACACCCAGGTTTGTGTTAAGGCTTGGAGGATAATAAGCCTTCAGAGCCAGGTATGCAGCGGGTAAAGCAAGTAGCTTTCCTTTTTTCTTCCTTTTCTTCACTACTTTCATCTCCTTCCTCCCTTCTATCTTTCTTTTCTTTTATGAGACAAGGGCTTACTGTATTTTCCAGGTTGGCCTTGAACTTAAAGCAATCCTCCTGCTTCAGCCTCCCAAGTGTCGGGGTTACAGGCATGACTCACTATGCCCAACTTTGTTTTGTTCTTTTTTTTTTTTTTTCTGGCTTTTTGAGGTAGGGTCTCACTCTGGCTCAGGCTGACCTGGAATTCACTGTGTAGTCTCAGGGTGGCCTCGAACTCACTGGGATCCTCCTACCTCTGCCTCCCGAGTGCTGGGATTAAAGGCGTGCGTGACCACGCCGGGCTTCTTTTCTTTCTTTAGAAACAGCCTCACTATGTAGCTAAGGCTGCCCTCCAAACTTACAGTTCTCTGCCTCAGCCTCCTTAGTGCTGGCGTTACAGGTATGAGGCACCATGCCTGAATCAAGTAACTGCTCTTAAGAGTATATTTGCTTTTCATCCCTCAGTTCTACTGCAACATGCTTATAAAGTGACACTTTGTGCTTAGTATGATAGACTCAGCTCAGGGGCCTGGGGAGATAGCCCAGTAATTAAAGGTATTTTCTTGTAAAGCCTGCCAGCTCAGGGTTCAATTCCCCAGTACTCATATAAAGCCAGATACACAAAATGGTGCCTATATTTGGAGTTAGTTTACAGTGTCAAGAGTCCCTTTTGCACCCATACTCACTTTCTCTCTCTCAGCTCAGTTTTAACTAGACCTCTCCATCATTGAGAAGTGACATGGGTCTATGGCATACCACCCTGAACACATCTTGTCTGGTAGGCTAAGTA
This sequence comes from Dipus sagitta, assembly GCA_036346955.1. Lineage (NCBI taxonomy): Eukaryota > Metazoa > Chordata > Mammalia > Rodentia > Dipodidae > Dipus > Dipus sagitta. The sequence continues at coordinate 114,557,509 of CM070773.1, forward strand.
GGGTCAAGGTTGGTTAGTACTTAGATGGCAGAAATGACATGGACAGAAAGTTCTGCTTGGAGCAGCAGAAAATGATTGCAGCTTCCAAAACAGATTGGTTCATAAAGCTATTACAGGTGGGGCTTAAATCAATATGGTTAGAAGAAGTTGGGAAGATGGCTCAGTGGGTAAGTCTGATGACCTGAACTCAGATCCCTAGAACTGACATAAACCAGGATGTACAGGGGGAATTTCAGTAATCTCATTGTGCCTACAGAGAGAAGGGAGAGGCAGACACAGGAGAGCCCTGAAGCTCACCGACCAGCTACCCTGACCAATGCAGCAGAGCGAACAATGAGGCTGTGCCTTAAAATGAGGTATGAGGGCTGGGGGGATGGCTTATCGGTTAAGGCGTTTGCCTGCAAGCACAAGGGGAGCTCACGTGTCTGGAGTTCGTTTGCGGTGGCTGGAGGCCCTGTCATGCCCATTCTCTCTCTCTCTCTCCCTCCCTCCTTTCACTGATAAATAAATAAATAAAATATTAAAAATTAAAAAAACGAGGGCTGGAGAGATGGTTTAGTGGTTAAGCGCTTGCATGTGAAGCCTAAGGACCCCGGTTCGAGGCTCGATTCCCCAGGACCCACGTTAACCAGATGCACAAGGGGGCGCATGCGTCTGGAGTTCGTTTGCAGTGGCTGGAGGCCCTGCTGCGTCCATTCTCTCTCTCTCTCTCTCTCTGCCTCTTTCTCTCTCTGTCTGTCACTCTCAAATAAATAAATAAATAAATAAAACCAAAAAAAAAAGTTAAAAAAATAAAAAATAAAAAAACCGAGGTGGAATGCAAGGGCTGGCACTCAAGGTTGTCCTGTGATCTCCACATGTGTGTTCCATGGCGCACATGTACTCATATTCACACACAATAGAAAACTATATGGGCTGGAGAGATGGCTTACCAGTTAAGTACTTGCCTGTGAAGCCCAAGGACCCGGGCTCGAGGTTCAATTCCCCAGGACCCACGTAAGCCTGATGCACAAGGTGGCACATGCATTTGGAGTTCGTTTGCAGTAGCTGGAGGCCCTGGCATGCCCATTCCCTCTCTCTCTCTCTCTCTCTCTCTCTCTCTCTTTTTCTCTCTCTGCCTCTTTCTCTCTCTGTTGCTCTCAAATAAATAAATAAACAAAAACAAAATATGGTTATATATATGTTAGTAGAAGAACAGATTAATGGGGATAAAAAGGCCTAAGTGAGGTCAGGGGAAGAGATTAAGTAAAGGAAAGGTGGAGGGAGGGCTAATCAAAATCTAAGAGGATATAAATAAGTCACATGGAAACCTACTTTTTTGGATAATGGAACACACAGGAGCCATAGATTGCTACTAGATGATTTTTAGTGCCAGGGTTGGGATACCTTCCAGTGAGTTGTTGGCCAGAGAGGTCCCTGATGCCCACAAAACATTATAGGCCATTGCTGAGGCCCTTGGTTTCCTACCAGGAATAGATGGTAAAACCCTATTGCTGAAGACTCCACATACTTGGGCTGCAAGGCCACTGAGAAATCCTGCTGGAGCTGAGCTGAAAACCTCCTCCATGTAGACCAACTGACAGAAAGCTGGAAAAAGCCACACTGCATGCAGTTCAATGGGAGAGAGAAATCTCCAATGAAGATATTCAACAGTGGACACTGCAAGCCTTATATTTGGCCAGCCAGGCCAAATGAACCAACAGGTGCAATAGTGGCACATCTGTTATGGAGGAAACCAACCACCCTCTAATTGGACTGGAGGCCCGCTCCATGGGAGGGAATACATCCCTGATACTGAAAACCTACAACAGGGGTAACCATGAGCCCTAGGGGTGTAACGTCTGCTGCTGTCTGACTAAATGTATACACTATGTTCATCAAACTGCCCTGTAAGCACTTCTCTTAATGTTCATACCTGTATATTAATGCTACTCTCACTTTTGGTTAGAGAACCCTCTCTTTTCAGATGGCAGTGACCTTGGGATAACTCAGAAGGCACCATGGTGCTGAGAAGAAGTGGGATGATGGCTGAGAAGTAGCAATCAGAAAAGTTTGGGTTCCAATCCCACTTCGGATGGCAACTCATTGGTATCTTTAAGTGACCCACCTCTCCTGGGTCAGGGCTCCCTCCAGAGCCACTTCAGAGCTCTGTGATTGGACTCAGGTCATGTTAACTCTATTTTACAAAAGAAGTTGAGGCTTATGAAACCAGTCACACAGTTCATATAGCAGAGCAGTTTGTCTCAGCAACTTGAGCAAACCTTGAGGGGATAGGCTCCTGCCAAGTAATGGCTCCTAGTGGTTGGAGTTGGTGCCAGGTGGCTGGCTGGGTTGCCGAGTCCCTGGGAAGATAGCAATGCCCTTCTTGCCAATAGCACAGGGGCAGAAGAGATGACAAGTGCCTTTCCATAGTCTCTTCTGCTTCTCTGGACCAGCTCTTTCCCCACTCCCACTTGCCCACATTGAAGCCATTCCGCTGTAGCCGTTCCTGTGAGCCCTGAGGCGACCTCCCAGATCCCGAGGACACAGAGTGGGCTAATGGAAGACAGGGCTCCTGCCAGAGCACACCTAAACCCCGTTCCCTGTGCTTCACTGCCAGTCAAGAAGCAGAGGGGGGGTTGGAGGGATGGCTTAGCAGTTAAGGCGTTTGCCTGCAAAGCCAAAGGACCCAAGTTTGATTCCCCAGGACCCACGGAAGCCAGATGCACAAGGGGGCCCATGCATCTGGAACATTTACAGTGGCTGGAGGCCCTGGCGTGCATGCCCATTCTCTCTCTCTCTCTACCTCTATTTTTCTCTCTCTCAAATAAATAAATAAATAATAAATGTATTATAAAAGAAGAAGGAGAAGAAGAAAAAGAAGAAGAAATAGCAGCAGCGCAGAGGGGGATCAGCAGTGGCCATTTCACAGATGAGGGAAATGATTTGCTCATTCAGATATGCAAGGCCCAGGAAATTGGGCCTGGCCCTGTACAATGAGCACAGTGTTGGGATTTGCACTTGGGCTTCAGCTGAGTTCACAGCAGTCATGGAGAGATCACGTTTCAGGAATAAGGATGTGGCTGCATCCTGTGGCAGCTTCTCCAGAGCAGCTTCCATTCTCTCAGGCCCCACCACACCCAGGGCTGGCCCTGCTGCCTGCTGCTTCCAGCCTGGTGTCTGCAGGAATCACACAGCAAGGCCCAGGTGCCAGCGTGGCTGACTGTCCCCCCGTTTACCTGAATTCCTCCCCACCCCAAGACCCAGCCGATGGAGGAGGCTCGCTGTGGGGTTCACACTGGGACAGGCTGGGCAGGGCGTGGCGATACACTCCTGGAATCACAGCACGTGGAAGGTGAAGGTAGAGGAGTTGAAGATCAGAGCTTAGTGGGTAAGAGCGCTTGCTGAAAACATGAAGGTCTGAGACTGCCTGAATTCGATCTTTCAGGATCCACGTAAACAACTGGGCATGGCCACACATGTCTGTAGCACCAGTCTTGTGGGGAGCAGAGACCAGAGAGTCGCTGGGGCTTATGAAAAAAAACCAGCTCTAAGTTCAGAGACAGCCTCCATCTCAAGGGGCTTCATGAATGAATGATACACGAAGAATACCCACCCAACATCTCCTCTGGACACCGTGAGTTCGAGGCCACCCTGAGACTACATAGTGAATTCCAAATCAGCCTGGGATACAGTGAAACAACAACAACAAAAGTTTAAGGGCCAGAGAGATAGTTCAGCCGTTAAGGTGCTTGCTTGCAAAATCTAATGGCCAGAGTTCCATTCCCCAGTATTCACGTAAAGCCAGATGTACAAAGTGGCACATGTGCCTGAAGTTTATGGCAGCTAGAGGCCCTGGCATGCCCAGTCTCACTCCCTGCTTGCAAATAAATAAATTATTTAAATTAAATGTTAAAAGAAAAAAAGTTTAGGGCTGGAGAGATGGTTTAGCAGTTAAGTGCTTGCCTGTGAAGCCTAAGGACTCCGGTTCAAGGCTCAATTCCCCAGGACCCACATAAGCCAGTTGCACAAGGTGGTGTATGTGTCTGGAGTTCATTTGCAGTGGCTGGAGGCCCTCATGTACCCATCCTCTCTCTCTCTCTCTGTCTGTCTCTTTGTCTCTCTCTCTCTCTCTCTCTCTCTCTCTGCCTCTTTCTCTGTCTGTCGCTCTGAAATTAAAAAACAAAAAAAAGTTTAAGATTGTTCTCAGCTACACAGTGAGTTTGAGGCCAGCCTGAGCTCCATGAGACCATTTCTAAGAATAACAAAAAATAAAGAATCCAAAAAAAAATGCATAGTTTGGAAACAGCTCAGCTATGATACAAAGAAGGCTGGTCAAATAGATGCTCATGCTTCCCCACCAGAGAAGCCTGGAGCACAATAATACACAGTGCTAAGTGATGTAGTCACTGTTCCAAGTACCAAACACATTGTTCTAATCATCACAATTCATGAGGTAGAGATTATTACTGACACCATATAATAGCTGGTAAAATTGCAAAACTGGGGCTCGAAAGATGGTTCAGCTATTAAAGGTGCTTGCTTGCCAAGGCTAATGGCTAAGGTTTGGTTCCCAAGTACCCATGGAAAGCCAGATGCACAAAGTGGTGCATAAGTCTGGAGTTTGTTTACAGTGGCAAGAGGCCCTGGTGTGCCCATTCTCTCTCTTACTCTCTCTCTGAGTTAAACAGTTAAAAAAAAAAAAAAAAAAAAAAAAAGCAGGAAAGTCTGCACTTGCTAGAAATCAAAAAGCTATCTGACTTCTTATCCCTTGCCTAGTTCCCTAGACCTGTTTTTCCACAAACAACCAGGACTCCTCCTGGGAGGGAGTTCTTTCATAGGATTTCAACATTGTGCATTGTGGTTGGTCAAGTACAGTCCCCCAAAATTGGTGTCAAGGCTAGCCTCTTCCAGAGACAGCCCCTAGCCCTAACCAGCCAGCTGTCCCTCTGGTTCACCTGAACCAGAAGACAGTCCACTACTATAAGGTTATAAAGACCTTTGCAAGGAGAGGGCAGGCTCTCTGATCACTTGGGAACTTGCAGCTGTGGGTGAGTTTTTCCCTCTGCTGGGCCTGGGCCAGTCAGGATGAGCCCCCTAGCCCTTACTTTCCACAAGGGTTCTTTTTCCCATCCAGCTCCCCACTTGGCAAGAGCTCCTTGAACTTTCTTTATCTTTTCTTTCCATGGTTTTTCCAGGCCTTCCACAGGGGATCTCTAGCCACATGGGTGCCTTTCCTTGGCTCTGTATTTTCCTCAATAAATATAATAATTTGATAATAATCCTTCTCAGTCTTTTTTTTTTTTTTTTTTTTTTTTTTTTCGAGGTAGGGTCTCACTCTGGCTCAGGCTGACCTGGAATTCACTATGTAGTCTCAGGGTGGCCTTGAACTCACTGCGATCCTCCTACCTCTGCCTCCCTAGTGCTGGGATTAAAGGCGTGCGCCACCATGCCCAGCTCTAAGTCTTTTTTGTCTGTTTGTTTGTGTTTTCCAGATAGGGTCTCACTCTAGCGCAGGCTGACCTGGAATTCACTCTGTAGTCTCAGGGTGGCCTTGAACTCACAGCAATCCTCCTACCTCTGCCTCTCGAGTGCTGGAATTAAAGGCGTGCGCCACCACACCTGTCTCCTCAGTCTTTCACTCTTTTTTTTTTAATTATTACTAATTTTTTTCTGTGTGTGTATGGTGTGGTGTGTATGTGGTATGTGTGGAGTATGATCATACATGAGCCCACATGGCACCCTATGAGCTTGCCTGTAACTGGGTGTGCTCACCTACTATGGTCAGAGTAGAGTGGAATATAGGCTGTCCACTCCATCACTCTTCTTTCTGTTTCTTCTTCTTTTTTTTTTAATTTTATTTGAGAAAGAGGGAGGGAATGGGTGCACCAGGGCCTCCAGCCACTGCAAACAAACTCCAGATGCATGCGCCACCTTGTGCATCTGGCTTACATGGGTCCTGGGGAATCGAACCAAGGTCCTTTGGCTTTGCAGACAAACACCTTAACTGCTAAGCCATCTCTCCAGCCCCTTTCAGTCTTTTTTATTCAATTCTTTGATTAAAATCAGAACTCAACCTAAGATTTGGGGTTCAAGGACTTTCCTGGACACCGAGCACTCCATTACATCTCTGCTTGCAAATAAATTAAAAAAAAAAAAAAACTTTAAAAGGCTGCAGAGATGGCTTAGAGGTTAAGGCACTTGCCTGCAAAGCCAAAGGACCCAGGTTCGATTCCCCAAGACCCACGTAAGCCAGATACAAAAGGGGCGCATGTATCTGGAGTTCATTTGCAGTGGCTAGAGGCCCTGGTGCTCCCAGTCTCTCTCCCCCTGCCTACTTCTCTCTCTCTCTCTCAAATAAATAAAGAAAAAGAATTTTTTTAACTTGCAGAACAGAGGGGTTAAGTCACTTGTGTAGGGTCACACATTGTGTGAAAGAGTTGGGATTCAAACACATGCAGTCTGTTGCCAGAGCCTAGGCTCTTAGCTTCCATGCCATACTGCTGTAGAAAGACCTTTCTTGGAAATACCGTTCTTGAAAATAGAACACATCAATGAAAATGTGCAATATAAACCTACTTTTAGGAGAAAAAGATCTGAAAGGATATATAAAATGCGGTGCTGGGTTTCTTTTCTTTTTTTTTATGGTGCTGGGGATTGAACCCAGGTCCTTGCTGCATATTAGGCAAACACTTACCCACATCCCCAGCCCACATCTTCACAGCACTTTATGAGCTTGACACTCGGATGTTTTGGATTTTTGGTTTTTTTTTTTTTCCACTTTATGAAGGAGGAAACAGAGACTAATCAGTCATGTTCAAGGTCACACAGCTAATTGCAGAACCAGGCTTTGAAACCAGGTTGCATAATCCCAAAACTCACTCCTGGGTGCTAAGTGAATGAATAATGAACTTAGCCACACATGAGCCAGCCATGCCCAGAGCAAGATTATACTTTTTATGTGGAAGCTTCCAGAGAGGGAATGGAAAATCCACCTACCTCATTGATTACTACCTGTATTAGTAGTCATCTTGTACAAAATACCCCCAACCAAAAAGAGCAACTTGAAAGGAGGAAATAGTTGTTTTTTGTTTTGGTTTGCTTTGCTTTTCTGGGGTAGAGGCTCACTTCTAGCCCAGGCTGACCTGAAACTCACTTTGTAGTCCCAGTACATGAGCCTATAGGGGACATTTCATATGCAAACCATAGCATGATCCTTGCTGTGACTGTCTGTGTTCTCCCAGAGCCCTGATTTTACAGAAAAGACGTGACTGTGTTATAGAAACATCTCAAATCTTGCCAGGCATAGTGGCACACGCCTTCAATCCCAGCGCTTGGGAGGCAGAGGTAGGAGGATCACTGTGAGTTTGAGGCCACCCTGAGACTACAGAGTGAATCCAGGTCAGCCTGGGCTAGAGTGAAACCCTACTCAAAAGAAAGAAAGAGAGAGAGAGAGAGAGAGAGAGAGAAAGAAAGGAAGGAAGGAAGGAAGGAAGAAAAGAAAAGAAAAGAAAAGAAAAGAAAAGAAAAGAAAAGAAAAGAAAAGAAAAGAAAAGAAAGGTAGATCTCAGTCTTTCCAGAAAATTCCTACAACAACTGTGTGTGAAGGCTGGGAGCTCCAACTTGATTTGACACTTCTGGGGGCCACGGGCCAGTCAGACCAGGGTGCCACAATCCCCTTACCACCTGCTACCTTCACAGTTGCCAGCCATGCCCGCATGCTTTCACATTTGTAATAACCCTTAGGGACAGGCCGAGCACATGACTAAGGAAATAAAGACGAGGGTGGCTTAGTAACTTGGAAGGCAAACTTGCACCGTAGTACTCAGCACAAGCTGTGTTGTCAGAAGCAGACGCACCTGGGTTGGGTCCTAGCTCTGCCATTTATTAGCTGTGTGACTTTGGCTAGTGGCATCACCTCTCTGAGCAGCAGTTTCCTCACCAGTAAAACAGGTGGTGATGCCTGTACTCAGAGGCTGGAGGGAACGATTCAGTGGAATCAGGTGATCAAAATGCTTAGTCTAGCTTGGCATGCAGAAATGGCAGCTGTTATGTCATTCACCACAATTATTGAACACCCACTCTCTGCTTGCAAATAACTAATTAACTAAATAATAAATAAATAAATGTTTATATTCTTAAGTCCCTTTTTTTTTTTTTTGGTTTTTCGAGGTAGGGTCTCACTCTAGCCCAGACTGACCTGAAATTCACTATGGAGTCTCAGGGTGGCCTCAAACTCACTTGCGATCCTCCTACCTCTGCCTCCCGAGTGCTGGGATTAAAGGCGTGCGCCACCACGCCCGGCTTTTAAGTCCCTATTTTTAATTAAATTAAATTTATTTATTTTGAGGTAGGGTCTTGCTCTAGCTCAGGCTGGCCTGGAATTCACTAGATAGTCTCAGGGTGGTCTGGAATTCATGGCAATCCTCCTACCTCTTCTCCCAAGTGCTGGGATTAAAGGCATATGCCACCATGCCCAGCTTTGAAAAGTCCCTATTTTTAAAATTTTTACTTATTTACTTATTTTGTTATTTATTATAATTATTGGGGGGGTTGAGGTAGGGTCTCACTCTAGCTCAGGCTGTCCTGGAATTCACTATGTAGTCTCGGGGTGGCCTTGAACTCATGGTGATCCTCCTACCTTGGCTGGGATTAAGGACGTGTGGCACCACACCCAGCTTTTATTTACGTATTTTAGAGAGACACAGAGAGAAAGAGAGAGAGAAAGAGAAAGTATGGGTGCATCAGGGCTTTCTGCCACTGCAAGCAAACTCCAGGGTCATGGTCCATTTTGTGCACTTGGCTTTATGTGGGTTTGAAGAATCAAATCCCAGGCCATCAGGCTTTGCAAGCAAATGCTTTTAACCACTGAGCCATCTCTCCAGACCCCAAAGTCCCTTTTTCCTTTTTATTTTTATTTTTTTAATTTATTTATTTGCAAGCAGAAAGAGATAGAGAGACAGAGAGAAAGGGTACACCACCACGGCCTCCAGCCACTGCAAACGGTGTGCCAATTTGTGCATCTGGCTTTATGTCGGTACTGGGGAATCGAACCTGGGTTGTTAGGCTTTGTGGGCAAGCGTCTTAACCGCTAAGCCATCTCTCCAGCCCCCAATGTCTCTTTTCTTTTGTTGTTGTTGCAGAAGTTTTATTGCTGTTGCTTTGAGATAAGATGTTAGTTATTTTCTTGTTGCTGCAACAAAGTACCTGATATGAATAATTTAAGGAAGAAGGGTTTATTTCAGCTCACAGTTCAAGGTTGCAGACCATCAAGGCGGCAGGGAAGGCATGCTGAGGGCATGCTGACAGGATCTTGAAGCAGAGCTGGTCACATTGTCTCCACAGTGAGGAAGCAGACAGCAATGAATGTTGGCATTCAGCCAGCTCTCTCCTTGTTAATTTTTTTTTTTTTTTTTTTTTTTTTGAGACAGAGAGAGAGAGAGAGAGACTGCGAATGTGTGTGCCAGAGCCTCTAGCCACTGCAAATGAATTCCAGACACATGCATCACCTTGTGCAGCTTCTTAGGCAAACACCATAACTGCTGTAGCAGACAGCTTCAGGTTCACTGAGATAAACTTCCAGACCAGGCACAGTTATGGAGGAAGGGATATTTATTGAAGCTTATAGATCCAGGGGACGTTCCATAATGGCAGAAGAAGCTGGTCTGCCTTCACAGGACCAAACACAGAGAGAGAAGAGAAACACAAGCCACAAGCCAAAAGCCATATACCAAGCACACTTCAGGAACTCCAGCTAGGCACAATTTGCATATCTTTAGATTGAAATCTGAAACCCACCACCACACCTTAAGATCCACACAATGGCACTGACTCCAGCCAGGTGGCTGCAGATGCAAACTACAAACAAACAACTGAATATATTGGGGGCCAGCTATTCTATTCAAACCACCACCATAAAAGCCTCTCCTTTTTATACAGTCTAGAATCCCAGTCCATACAATGGTGCTGCCCATAGTTAAAATGGTTCTTCCCACCCCAATGTCATCTAGATAATCCCTCACAGGCGTGCCCAGAGGTTCATTTTCTAAGTGATTTTAAGTTCTGTCAAATTGACAATAAATGTGAACCATCACAGACACTATCTTGACCTCAAACCTGTGATCTTCCTGCCTCTGCCTCCCAAATGCTGGGATTATAGGTGCATAATACCAGGTCCAGCTAAAGTCCTTCACAGGCAAGGTGGTACAGACTTGCAATCCCAACATTTAGGAGATCGTCTGGAATTTAAGATCATATATATATATATATATATATATATATATATATATATATATATATAGAGAGAGAGAGAGAGAGAGAGAGAGAGCTAAATGATAGTGCTATGAGGAAAACAATGTGTGGGGGAGAGCATAAAGAACACTCCTGGGATGAGGGGAGATTGGCACTTTCATTTTATTATTATTTTTTATTTTTATTTTTATTTTTGGTTCTCTAGGTAAGGTCTCACTCTAGCCCAGGGTGACCTGGAATTCACTATGTAGTCTCAGGGTGGCCTTGAACTCACAGCGATCCTTCTACCTCTGCCTCCCAAGTGCTGGGATTGAAAGCTTGCACCACCACGCCTGGCTTGTTTAATTAATTTTGAGATGTGTGGTCTCACTGTTTCCCAGGCTGCATGAATTTGTGCCCTTAGGCCATGCTCCCACCTCATCATTCTGAGCATCTGGGATGCTACAGCATGCCCAGTTATCTGCCTTGTTACGCAGGGAAGTTGGGAAAGTTCCCTGGGAAGGTGGCTAAGATGAGACCTGAACGGAGGACGCGGGAGCAAGGGGAGTAAACAGTAGACATAAAGAATACTTTCTCAATACTTTTCTTCTAATTTAAAAATTTTTTGTTTATTTCTTTGAGAGAGAGAGGCAGATAGAGAATAGGCATGCCAGTGCCTCCAGCACCTGTAAACAAACTCCAGATGCATGTACCACTCATCTGGCTTTATGTTGGTATTGGGGAATCAAAGCCCTCCCTCAATACTTTTAATGAAAAATCTCAAACATTATACAGTAAAAATCCAGACATTGGGGCTAAGGATAAATATATAGGTAGAGCAATTGCCTAGCATACATGAGGCTCTGGTTCAAGTCCTAGTATCTCATAAACCAGGAGTGGCGATGTGGCTACATGGGACCTGGAGATTTGAACCTGGCTCCTTAGGCTTCGCAGGCAAGTGCCTTAACTACCCAGCCATCTCTCCAGCTCTCTCTCTGTCTCTCTTAAAGTTGCTGGCTGAGCACTCAGCATTCATTGCTCTGCTCTGCTTCCCCACTGTTGAGCTAAATGAGATCGGCTCCTGTCACCATGCCTTTAACTACCATGATGAACTGTAACCTGGAACTGAGAACCTAATAAAACTCAATTCCTTCCATAAGCTGCCTCTGGTCAGGTGGTTTGTCCCACAAGGACAAAGGGACTGATTTTAAAAAAAGGCGCCTGCATCATTCAAAAACCCACCCATCACGGGTGACAGCCCACAAAAACTGTTCCTGGTGCCTGCTCAGCTTGTAGGCAGGTGCTGGCTGGAGAATCTGCACTCTCCTGAGCTCCTTCCCTGTTGTCTAACCATGGTGATGGACATCTGGCATCGTGTAAGTTTCAGGAACTTCCTGAGACTTGTTTTTTGTTTATCTAACCTTGGAGAGAGACTTTGTGACTCTTGCAGACTTTAAGAACTTCCTGACCTTGTAAGTTTTGTTTACTTCTTGAGTCTTAAAAGCCTCCCTCAGGAATAAGATGTTTCAAATCAGAGAATATTGCTTCACAACACCCCACTATCTCTAAAATCACGCCATTAATCCCAGCACTTGGGAGGCAGAGGTGGGAGGATCCCTGTGAGTTCAGGGCCACCCTGAGACTCCATAGCAAATTCCAGGTCAGCCTGGGCTAGAGCCAGACCCTACCTCAAAAAATAAAAATAAAAAAAATACTTAGGAAAGAGTAAATTTAGATGCAGGCAGGTTTTGCAACTATATGGACAGATCTTCTGTGGAGTCTGTGTGGATTCATGTGAGAATGTAGTACGAGTCTTTGCTTGCTTCCCCGCCCCCCCCCCCCCCCCCCCCGCCAGTATGTTGGTGACAAGAACTTACTGGATGCCCTCATTTACGTGGTAAATTTTTAGAGGGCTGGAGAGATGGCTCACCAGTTAAGGCATCTGCCTGTAGAGCCTAACAACCTGGATTCCGCCTGGGTTTGATTCCCCAATACACACATAAAGCTAGATGCACAAAGTGTTGCATTCATTTGGAGTTGACTTGCAGCAGCTGGAAGCCCAGGAGAGCCTGTTCTCTCTCTCTCTCTCTCTGCCTCTTTGCCTCTCTTCTACTCTGTTCAGAAATAAATAAATATATATATATATTTTTAAAACGCTTTATGGCCAGGCGTGATGGCGCACGCCTTTAATCCCAGCACTCGGGAGGCAGAGATAGGAGGATTGCCATGAGTTCGAGGCCACCCTGAGACTACATAGTAAATTCCAGGTCAGCCTGGACTGCAGCAAGACCCTACCTCGAAGAAAAAAAAAAAAAAAAGCTTTATGGGCTGAAGAGATGGCTTAGCGGATAAGGCACTTGCCTGTGAAGCCTGAAAACTCATGTTCAAATCTGCAGGTCCCATGTAGCCAGTCGCACAGCAATGCAAGGACACAGTGTTGCACATGTGCCACAAGGGGACGCATGCGTCTAGAGTTTGTTCGCAGTAGGCTGAAGGTCCTGGTGCTCTCTCGCTCTCTCTCTCTCTCAAAAATATAGATAAATAAGGCTTTATAGGGCTGGAGAGATGGCTTAGTGATTAATGCACTTGCCTGCAAAGCCTAAGGACCCAAGTTCGATTACTTAGTACCCACATAGCCAGATACATGGTGGCCTTTTCAGTGACTAGAGGCCCTGGGGTGCCCATTGTCTCTCCTCTCATAAAAAAATTACATATATATATGTAATTTTTTTCGAGGTAGGGTCTCACTCTAGCCCAGGCTGACCTGTAATTCATTATGTAGTCTCAGAATGGCCTCAAACTCATGGCAATCCTCCTACCTCTGCCTCCCGAGTGCTGGGATTAAAGGTGTGTACCACCACACCCAGCAATAAAATATGTTTTTATTTATTTATTTATTAGACAGAGAAAGAAGGAAAGAGAGAAAGAATGGGTGCACCAGCCACCGCAAACGAACTCCAGGTGTGTGCACCCCCTTGTGCATCTGGCTAAAGCGGGTCCTGGGGAATCGAACCTGGGTCCTTTGGCTTTACAGGCAAATGTCTTAACTGCTAAGCCATTCCTCCAGCCCTAAAATATATTTTTTAAAGTCTTTAAAGAACTTTTGCCAATTCAAAGTCCCCTTTGAACCTCGTTTTATGCTTTTTTTTTTTTTGGTTTTTCAAGATAGGGTCTCACTCTAGCCCAGCCTGACCTGGAATTCACCCTGTATTCTCAGGCTGGCCTCAAACTCACGGTGATCCTCCTACCTCTGCCTCCCGCGTGCTGGGATTAAAGGCGTGCGCCACCACGCCCGGCTCGTTTCATCCTTTTGAGAAGCAGGAACATTGATCCATTCCCTACTGGTGTAGCAAACCCTGGAACTTGTGTGTAGTGTGCTGGCGGGAGGCCACTAGACTGTAGCCCCAACGTTGGTCCTTCTTTTGTACAGGATGTGGTGAGGAAGGAGCAAGGGAACCAGTCAGTAAAGGAGGGCTGTGTTGGGGCAACCAGTGAATAGAATGCATCCTTGAAACACAGCGGGAGTTACTGAAAGAGTGACAGTGTCTGGATAATTAACGCACTGTGGCTCCCTTCATAAAAGTCCCTCCGTACCTTGCTAACTCCACAGTCAGGCTGGCCAAGCCAGCCTTGCAGCCCGAGATAAGGGCTTTGGCGGGTGTCTTCCCTATCATTCCCTCGGTGGGTGTGGACGACGCCAGTGAGGCCTGGTGCTGGAAGAACCCCTGTGCAAGGCCAGACACGAGATGGGCTCCAAGTACCCGCAGTCTGTCCGCTGCTGCCTGCCCCTGTGGGCCTTCATGTTGGAGGCGGCTCTCGTTCTCATCTTCGCCTTTTTCTCCACCTATGAGCTCCCAATGGATCAGAAGTTCATGGGGACCTATCAAGGTGAGCGGTCTCAGGGAGGGGTCACAGAGGCAAATGGGGTGGTAGTAGTGGTGGTGGTGATGATAGCCTTTGGTTCCCTAAAAGCAAAGCTGTTCCTTTCCACAAAATTCCCAAGGAAAGAGATCGCCATGCTTCCATAGATTGTGCTGAGACCCAAGGGACAGTAGTGAAGATTAGCTCTAGGAACAGCCTGGGCATCACCTCTTCCATGAAGCCTACCTGGCTTTGTCAGCATAGAGCAAGGGACCTACACGTCGGTGGTCCCCAATTTCCCCGTGCCAAATGATTTTTGTAATTATGTATTTCTCGTCTCCCTTTGTGGCAAAGACATGTGGTTGTTATCTTGGGGGGAAGGGATCCTTTAGGAGATCTTCCTTGCTCTTTTCTGTACCTTTAGGGGCAGGAAAGTCTGCTTTCGCTGCCAGTGGAGAGCCAGAAGAACCAGCTGGGGGCGGGGGCCGGGGGGCGGTGTATGGTGGTTATTTCATATGTAGCTAAAAATATCCCCAGGCTAATGCGAGCAGCTATAAACAAGACAGATGACCGCAAAGCTGGAAATTTGTTTCTGTGTCTCAAGCATCTTAGCGGCCGACAGGATGCTCATGATAACGGATGAGCTTCCTCGAGGGGCATCCATGAGAACGAGCTGCAGCCTGAGCCTGAGCCTGAGCCTGGCTGAGTGCTGGGCTTGTGCCTGGGTCACTACTTAGCAGGAAGCATCCAGAGCCCCTGGCAGAGGTGATTAGGACAGAGTGATGCAGGAGGGAAGCTCTAAGCTCTACTGAACTTCATGACCGGTTAAGCCGGATCTGGACACAATTCTAATTCAATTTCATTTACTTCTTCTAAATTCAACACAATCTTTCTTCCAATTCAGTGCACCAATTGTATGTCACAGCAAGTGTGTGTTTGAACTGGGGCTTATTGAGCACTTACTGTGTACCAGGCACTATTCTAAAAGCTTTGCCTTGTGCCCTGATAATAGCCTAGTAAGGTGGGTCCTGCTATGATCTCCATTTCTCACATGAGTAAATTAGGTCCGTGGGCAGGAAGTCATTTGCCCAGGGTTTCTTGGCAAACACTAGCATATCTGATTTGTGTTCAGGCCCCATGGTTTTCGTTGTCATGGACCTAACCATTGTGTTTCATGGCACCTTTCACAGTAGGGCTGAGTCACTTCTCGTCCAACCAGTAGGTGTGAGAGTCACTCAGCCAAACCTGCAGATGGGTACCAGGGGCCTCCACTGTGCTAACACATGCCAAAGTTTTCTTTTATACGAAGGCACAGAGCAGGGACCCCAACGAGGCAGTAGAGATGGTGGTGGCAAAGGGGACGGTCTGGAAGGCGCAAGAAGAGAGGACCATGGAAAAATTGAGCAAGAATCCGGCAGGAGCTCTTGCCACATGCACGCGGAGAACAGCCGGCCAGGCTTCAGAACTGCGCTGGGGCTGGGTTTGGGGAACCCACAGGGTTGAGCACAGAGTTATTTGGCCTTTTGTCCTGCTAAACTAGCTTGAAGTGGGGACAGGAAGAGCTTGGTTTGGTTTGGGGTGATGGAGAAAGCCATTTCAGGGCTGGGTGTGGGGGACATGGCTAGGGATGTGAGATTTGAGTGGACATTGTTGTGTGTCATGGACAAGAGGGCTTGAGACTGCTGACTGTGAACACCATGTGTTAAGCAACACCAACATTTATGTTATCCTCAAATATGACTCCATATAGAGAATGGACACGCCAGGGCCTCCAACCACTACAAATGAACTCTAGACACATGAGCCACCTTGTGCATCTGGCTTACGTAGGTTCTGGGGAATCAAACCTAGGTCCTTAGACTTCACAAGCAGGCTCCTTAGCCACTAAGCCATCTCTCCAGCACACACAGTATACGTTCATAAAGAAGGCCCTATCACAGAAAAGTATTAACATGATTTTTGGCATCTGCCTTATGCCAGATAAAAAAGAACGGGTCCAGGTGTGTTAGTACACACCTTTAACCTCACCTTTAACACTCAGGAGGCAGAGTCGTAGGAGGACTGCTGTGAGTTCGAGGCCAGACTTGGCTGTAGAGTGAGTCCCAGGTGAGTCTGGGCTAGAGTGAGACCCTGCCTCAAAATAAATAAATAAATAAATAAATAAATAAATAAATAAATAAATAAAAGGAATAAGTGGAGGGCAATAATAAGATTGGCTCCATGTGACAATCATTGAAGCCTGGAGATGGGTACACAGAACCACCACGCTATTTTTCTCTGCTGGTTTACTTTTTTCCCTGGTATGCTAAAAATTCTCCATACAAATAAAATGTAAAGGCAAACTTTATTCTTTTAAAAATTATTTTTATTTTTTATTTATTAGAGAGAGAGAAGGGGGCATGCTAGAGCCTCTAGCTACTGCAAACGAACTCCAGACACATGTGCCACCTTGTGCATCTGGCTCACGTGGGTCCTGGAGAATTGACCCCGGGTCTTTAGGCTTTGTAGGCAAGTGCCTTAACCGCTAAGCAACCTCTCCAGCCTGAAAACTATCTTTTATTGTAACGTGATAAATGTGAAGAGTCTCTGCTCAGTAGTTGTTATAGTTTGAATGGGAAATGTCCCTCACAGGCTCATGTGCTTGAAAACTTAGTCCCCAGCTGTGGACCCTCGAGGCAGTAGGCCTTGCTGGAGGAAGTAATCCTCTGGGGGTTAAGGACTTGGGGGGCGGGGTTTCCTAGCGGGCTACCTAGCCAGCCCTATGTAACAAGCTGCTGCCACGGGCTTCGGCTGTCTCCACCATGGCCAGGAGCTGCTCCCACTGCCGTGATAGACTGTATGCCCTCAACTGTGAGCCACAATATAACCTCTCTTCCCGTCAACTGTCTCTGCCAGGATTCTGTCACAGTGAACAGAAAAGTGCCTAATGCAGTGGTTTTCCCAATACTCTCTCTCTGGATACCTTCCAAATCTAAGAGACCGGAGGCTGACTGATGTTCTGTGCATGTGAGGAAATTTGGAATTCACCTGAAGTTTTTTTCTTTTGGGGCGCGTGTGTGTGTGTTGTGATGTATGTGGTGTCTGCTCATGTGTGTGCTGGTGAGCACACCCCCGGCATGCATGCGCAGAGGCCGTAGGAGGCCTCACTCCTTACCTCAACATTAAATAGTTGCAGGCTTGCAGATTTCACGGAGCACCTTTAGAAACAGAAGAGCCTAGACCAGTGGCTCTCACAGAGTAGTCCTCAGACCAGCTGGGCAGCAGCTTCTGGGAACTTATTAGAAATACAGATTCTCAAGCCAGCTGCTTAGAATTCTGGGGATGTGGGCCAGCAATCTGTTGATTGACAAGCCTTATTACTGCATGTGAAAGTTTGAGAAGTACTAGAACTTCACCGATTCAGTCTTTCACACCGGACTGCCTGAGTCCTTGGACATGTAACTCGCCTTCACTGTGCGTCTTTGCAGTCTGTGTAATGCAATGAGAACACTTACTACATGGCAGTTAAAGGCACTTGCTTGCAAAGCCTGATGGCCCAGGATTCAATTCCCCAGCACCCAGTTAAATACAGATACACAAAGTGTCACATACATCTGAAGTTCATTGGCAGTGGCTGGAGACCCTGGTACACTCATACTTTCTCTCTGATAAACATATATATATATATATATATATATATATATATATATATATATATATGGAGAGAGAGAGAGAGATTTTGGCTTTTTCAATTTTTTGATTTTTCAAGGTAGGGTCTTGCTCTAGCCCAGGCTGACCTGGAATTCACTATGTAGTCTCAGGCTGGCCTTGAACTCACAGAGATCCTCCTACCTCTGCCTCTTATGTGCTGGGATTAAAGGCATGCGCCACCACACCCAGCCTATATTTGTTATATTTTATTATATGGGTGGAGAGATTGCTTAGGTTAAGGCACTTGCCTGCAAAACCTAAGGACCCAGGTTTGACTTCCCAGTACCCACGTAAGACAGGTGTACAAGCCAGATGTACAACAAGATGTTGCATGTGTCTGGAGTCTATTTGGAGTGGCTGGAGGTCCTGGCACACCCAATCTCTCTATCTGCCTCTTTCTCTCTCTAATAAAGAAAATAAAATTAGCCGGGCATGGTGGCACATGACTTTAATCCCAGCGCTTGGGAGGCAGAGGTAGAAGGATCACCATGAGTTCAAGGCCACCCTGAGACTACATAGTAAATTCCAGGTCAGCCTGGACTAGAGTGAAACCCTACCTCAAAATAAATAAATAAATTAACTAGATTAAATATTTATATACATATACATATATATTACTGGCACATATGTAGATGGATGAAGACCATCATCTAAAATAAAACTTGAAGTGCAGGTTGGAGAGGTAGCTTAGAGTTTAAGGCACTTGCCTGCAAAACCTAAGGACCCAGGTTCAATTCCCCAGGACCCACATAAGCCAGATGTACAAGGTGACACATGCATCTGGAGTTTGTTTGCAAAGGCTAGAGGCCCGGGCATACCCATTCTCTCTCTGCCTCTTTCTCTCTCCAATAAATATATAAATAAAATATATTTTTTAGAGACAGAGAGAGAGAGAGAGAGAGAGAGAGAGACGGGGGAGGGGAGAGAATGGGCGTGCCTGGGCCTCAGCCACTGCAATCGAACTCCAGACACTTGCGCCACCTAGTGGACATGTGCGACCTTACCCTTGCCTCACCTTTGTGTGTGTGGCTAACTTAGGATCTGGAGAGAGACTGAACATGGGTCCTTAGGCTTTGCAGGCAAGCTCCTTAACTGCTAAGCCATCTCTCCAGCCCAGTAAAATATTTTTTTAAAACTTGGAGTGCTAATATTTTCTTCCATCAACCCTGACGATTACCCTGGGCATCTTCCAAGGCGTGTGTTCTTTGCTCTATGGACCACTGAATGGTCTGAACAGTCTGTGGTGAATCATGACGGGTGGGTGTGAAGGAGCAGAAACAAGGAGTCAGATTCAAGACATATTTAGGAGATAAAATCAGATGTACTTAGTGGAAAAGAGGGAGGAGTTAACAATGTCTCCAGGCGTGTGATTTGGTTATGGCTGGGCCAATTCCTGACAGGAGCAGCACAAAGACAGAGGACCGGGTGTGGAATAAATACACAATGCTGTGTTCATTCTAGGATGGCTGTTGAGCTAACTCTGAGAGGCTTCAGAGAAGCCGAGTGTATCAGTCATCTGTTACTGCACAACAACCTTAGGGCCTTCAACTAGCAACTATGTAATTGATTCATGGGCAAGAGTCTGTGGCTGGAAAGTAGGTCAGTCTCAGATGGCAGTTTTCCCATTCATTTCAATTAAAGTTACTTGGGCATCTGCAACCTGGAGGATGCTCCCATCTGGCTTCAGGGCCGTGGCTGGTAGTTGGTGCTGGCTGGGAGCGAGGCACGGGCTTCCTCATGACAGCAGAGCCGAGGGCGAGGAGCAAAGAGAGTGAGGACAAGAGGGTGCTCGCAATGTGACTACTGAGATCCTATTGGCCAAGGCTGCTGACGAGGCCAAACCCATGTGAGAGAGGTGTCTACACCGAGAGGCATATTGCTCTGAGGTCGTTACTGGAACAATCTACCCCCAGAAAGCCTGCCCTAGGGCTGCCACATTAGGGGACCATCCTGAGCCCTATGCAGTGGACACCACACGGGGGGCCTGTTGTTCCACTCAGGGCCAGGGAGAAGTGCTACGAGAAAGGCAAAAAGGGTTTCCAGCAACCAATGGGCCTGCTAGGGTGAGGATGGAATGGGAGGAGTTGGAGACCTGAGGAAGGAGACAGGTTGGAGCTCACGCCACTGACCCTCCCAAGGCTGTAAGCGTTCCACCCCCCCTGGGTGGAAGGTCCTAGAAACCCAGCGACTAAGGATAGCTGGGTCTGGCTTCAGAATTGTTGGTACTGATACTTCTGTAGGCCAAGAGAGAGCAAGAGGGCTGGAGGGATGGTTTAGTGGTTAAGGCATTTACCTGCAAAGTCAAAGGACCCCAGTTTGATTCCCCAGGACCCACATAAGCCAGATGCACAGGGGGTGCATGCGTCTGGAGGATTTTTTTTTGCAGTGGCTGGAGGCCCTGGCATGCCCATTCTCTCCTTCCCGCTCATAAAAAAATAAATAAATAAATAAAGTTTAAAAAAAAGAGAGAGAGAGACTGCAAGAATAGGTGGGCAGCTCCACAGGAGGGGAGCTGCAGCAGGCCTGTGTAGATGGACTCTAAAGGGCTGAATTATAGTTATCCGAATGTGCAGGCCTGTGCGGTAGTTGAATATAAAACGTCCTCCATAGACTCGTGTGTATGAATGCTTAATGCCCAGTTAGTAGCAGTATTTGGGGAGGTTGGCAGCCTTTAAGAGGTGGAGCCTTGCCGGAGGAAGTGTGTGACTGGAGGCAAGCCTTCAGCTGTTACAGCCCAGCCCTGCTCCCCGCCACAGTGAAGCTAGCTTCCCCTTGGAGCTATAAGCTGAAATAAACCCTTTCCTTCCCTAACCTGCTTCCGTTAGGATATTTTTGTCCCAGCGACAATGAAGTGACTGATACACGTGGAGAGGGAGTACTCTTGCCCAAAGTCACCCAGCTAATACGTGGCAGGCACCAGGTAGCAGATCCTCTCTAATGGCACCATTGTGATTTTTCAGGGGCTAGTGAGAAGGCTCCACAGTTTCCTACCCATGTCACATATTAGAAAGCTGGGACACAGAGGAAGAGCCAGGCCCTGAGCACCGATACACTGACTCAGAGATCTAGACACGTAATGCACACTCCTGGGAAAGGCAGGATGGCACAGGCTCGGAATGCCCCTGCTGCCATCTACCAGCTATGTGGCCTGTGTTAGTTATAGCAGACCTCTGTGCCTTCCCTTGCTCCATTTGTAAAAGAAAAAGACTGAACTGAAGTAGCCACTGCCCAGACTGTGAGGGATGGTAGGCAGAAGTCTCCCCACACGCCCTGTGTCCAGGGATGCTCAGGACTGCTTCCTGTCACTGCTGCACTGTGGGAGTGGATTCCCCCCCCCCCCACACACACACCAAACCACAGGCTTTCAGACACTTCTAAAAGCCTGAGTCAGACTGTAAATTCCTGTAGGGGCCCAGTCCTTAGCAGGCTCCTTATCTCCCCGGACACCTTGCAGTCCATTAACTTATCAGCCCAAGGCCGATGTGGTGCAAAGCCGGCCCTGAGAGATGGAGGCTGATGCCAGCTGAGATGCCCTGAGTGAGAGGGGCTCCCTGAGACATGAGAGGAGCATGGGGGGTGGGCAGTCTGAGCCTGGAGCCTCAGGAGGCAGGGAGAGGAAAGGGGATGAGACAGGGGACAGGAAGATACGGAGCCTGAAGCCAGATGTTCAATGCTGATGAATTGGAAAGCACAGGTTCTATCAATGGCTCCTGCAAAATTGCTGCTGTAATTTCATCTTCTTGTCTGGGACACAATTTCTCCCTCACGGTCAGCATGAGTGAGGCCTCGAGGAAGAAAGCCATTGGTGGCATTGGTGGCAGCTGGGCCAGTTCATGTGCTGCTCACTGCTGCCCCATGCTCTGTCTTCATAACCCTAAGGGCCCTGCTCCCACCCTTATCCTGCGACTCTCTCCACCCTCGCCACACCCTCTCCAGAACATTCCAGAGCTGGGCTGGAGAGATGGCTTAGCGGTGAAGGCACTTACCCACGAAGCCTAAGGACCCAGGTTCGATTCTCCAGGCCCCATGTTAGCCAGATGCACGTCGTGGCGCATGCGTCCGGAGTTCATTTGCAGTAGCTAGAGACCCTGGTGCGCCCATTCTCTCTCTCTCCCCCTGTCTGTAATAAATAAATAAAATTTTTTAAAAAAGAGAAGATTCCAGAGCTGTAAAGTCATAGAGTATATCAAACCTAACCCTATGGCTTCCAGAGAGGAAAACTGAGGGCCAGAAGCTGGCCTCAGGTCACAGCATGGCGAAACTAAGCACAAAGCTGGAGGAGGAGGAAGAGCAGTGTACGGGGAGTTCACAGCTGGCTTCCCTGCGGGTCTGCTGTGAGGCCCTCAGGAAGTCTATGAGTGTGGGTGCCCTGTGCCATGGCGCACATGTGGAGGTCAGAGGGCTACTTTGGGGGGCTGGTCGTCCCCCCCCCGCCCATCTCCTTTGAGGCAGGGCTTTTCTTTCTACTGATGTTCTTTTTTATTAAGATTTTATTTTTAGTTGTTTATTTGAGACAGAGAGAGTGAGAATGGGCGTGCCAGGGCCTCTAGCCACTGCAAAGGAAATCCAGATACATGTGCCACCATGTGCATCTGGCTTACATGGGACCTGGAGAATCAAACCGGGGTCCTTAGGCTTCACAGGCATGCGCCTTAACCACTAAGCCATCTCTCCAGCCCTCTACCGATGTTCTTTGCTGTACTTGCCACGAGCTTCAGGGAAATTCTCCTGTCTCTGCTTCCTGTCTCATCGTTTGACTTCAGTGTCGGAATGCTGGGATTATAGAAGCCCACCACAGGTCCAGCTTTAAATATATTTTATTTGTTTATTTGAGAGATAGAGAAAGAGGCAGATACATAGGGAGAGGAAAAAAAAAGGGCACACCAAGGTCTCCAGCCACTGTAAACTAACTCCAGATGCATGTGCCACCTTGTGCATCTGCTTTACATGGGTCCTGGGGAATCAAACCTAGGTCCTTAGCCTTCACAGGCAAGCTCCTTAACCGCTAAGCAATCTCTCCAGCTCCACAAGTCCAGTTTAAATAAGAGGGTCTGGGGATGAAACTTGGGTACTGCATCTTGAGCAGCGAGCATTTTATCCACCAAGTCTTTTCCCCAACCCCAGATGGCTTGGGTTTGACACCAGTGTCCAGTACAAGGTTGGATTTGAATCTTTCAGGTGGGGTAAGTGGTTTCCAGTTGGCCACAGGTTTCCTCACTTCCCAAACGTGTACTGCACCTTCATACATCGATTTCCGGCTTGGCTCCCTCCGGACGGAATTGGAACCACCCTCAGCTGAGCTGCGGTGCTAAGTGTGCCCTCCGCACCACTGCTCCTCACTCTCATCACCAAAGATGCAAAGGGAAGATGGACCCCTTCCCTGCGCCTCTCTTCCTCGCGTCAGGGGAGATGGTGTGGAGCTGAATTCTCCTCAACGCCCATTTCTTAGCCCCCGCCCCAGAGCCATGGAAATCCTAAATCCTGGGGGAACCTCCTGCATCCAGGGGCATTAGATTGATCTAGAAACATTAATATGCATGAAAGGCTTTTGTGCCAGACCCTAGGGTGTGTGTGTTTCCCAGTGGAAGTGAGTTCCAATGGCCTCCTACAACAAAGGAACTTTCTTTTTTTAATTTTCTAAAAAAAATAGTTATTTTTATTTATTTTTCTTTTTAGAAAGAGAGAACAGGTGTGCCAGGGCTTCCATCTGCTGCAAACTCCAGACGCATGTACTGTATGTGGGTCCTAGAGAATTGAACCTGGGTCCTTTGGCTTTTCAGGAAAGCGCCTTAACCACTAAGCAATCTCTCCAGCCCTCTTTTTCTTTTTTTATGGATATGCAAACTAGAACATTTATTTATTATTTGTTTCAATTTGTTTGCTTTTTAAATATGTTATTTATTTATTTATAAATATAAATATTTATGGGAAAGAGAAAGAGGTAGATAGATAGATAGATAGAGAGAGAGAGAGAGAGAGAGAGAGAATGGGCACATCAGGGCCTCCAGCCACTGCAAACGAACTCCAGACACATGCACCACCTTGTGCATCTGGCTTACGTGGGTATTGGGGAATTAAACCTCAGTCCTTAAGTTTATAAGGGCAAGTGTATTAACCATTAAGCCATCTCTCCAGCCCACCAAAGGAACTTTCTAATAACGGACGCCTCAGCAGCAGCAGTCCAGGCACTGTGGCAGTAGTGTGCATGACCAAGGAGTGGAGTCTGATGCCCAGTCACAGAAGCAATGACCTTTACTGCGTGTGGGTGGTATGCCAGGCATGGGCCCTACACCCCTCACTTGTTCAAGTCATGTTTATCCATCACAGATTTGATTCGTTTCGTCCCCTCCCATTGAGCTTGGCTAACGTTTGGTCACCTAACCCTCACCTCAGCTCAGTATGTGAGGTATGTGTGACCACATGAGGAGAAAGTTGAGGCCCTAAAGGTAACTTAACCAAGCATCCTTAAATGGTCTGGAATGTTCTTCCCCATGGTCGCTATCAAACTCTCACGCCAGCCCTCTGCCCCTTGTTTGCTTCCTCTTCCCCCTCTGCGCAGTCCTCCAGGATCTGACCGTCATGGCGGCCCTGGGCTTGGGGTTCCTCACCTCGTCCTTGCGGAGGCACGGCTGGAGCAGTGTGGCCTTCAACCTCTTCATGCTGGCCCTCGGTGTGCAGTGGACAATCCTGCTGGATGGCTTCCTGAAACCACACTTCAGTTGGAATATGTCCATTAATCTGTCCAGGTAACTGAAAGCAGCTGCATCCCGTGAGGTCCTTAGAGCATGGAGTCAGAGAAAGTTCTAGAAAAGCAAGGACATAACTCTTTCTGCACTGACTTAGGTCATAGTTTTTTTTTTTTCTTTCTTTCTAAAATTAGGAAAATTAGGAGCTGGAAAGATGGCTCAGTGATTAAAGAAGCTTGTTTGCAAAAAAAAAAAAAAAAAAAAAAGCCAGGTGTAATGGCACACACCTTTAATCCCAGCACTCAGGAGGCAGAGGTAGGAGGATCGCCATGAGTTCTAGGCCACCCTGAGACTACATAGTGAATTTCTAGGTCAGCCTGAGCTAGAGTGAGACCCTACCTCAAAAAACCAAAAAAAAAAAAAGGAAAGAAAAGAAAAAGGGGGGCTGAAGAAGATGGGCTTAGTGGTTAAGACATTACCTGCAAAGCCAAAGGACCCTGGTTTGATTCCCCAGGACCCACATAAACCAGATGCACAAGGAGGCACATGCATCTGGAGTTGGTTTGCAGGACTGAAGGCCCTGGCGTGCCTATTCTCTCTCTCTCAAATAAATAAATAAATAAAATACATTAAAAGAAGGAGGAGGAGGAGGGAGAGGGGAGAGGGCGGAGGAGAAGAGGAGGAAGAAGAGGAGGAGGAGCCAGGCATGGTGGCACACACCTTTAATCCCAGCCCTGGGGAGGCAGAGGTAGAATCTCTGTGAGTTTGAGGCCAGATTGGGACTACAGTGTAAGATCCAGATCAGCCTGGGACAGAAGGAGACCCTGCTGTGAAAAGCCAAAAAGAAGGAGGAGGAGGGTGGAGGGGGAGGGAAGGGAGGATGAGGAGGAGGAGGAGAAGATGGAGAAGGAAGTAGCAGCAGCAGCTTGAAAAGCCTGCCAATCTGGGTTCAAATCCCAAGCCATCCATGTAAACAGATGCAAAAAGTAACACAAGAGTCTCTGGGGTTCATTTGCAGAGGCAAGGGATCCTGGTGTGCCCATACACACACACACACGCATGCACGCACGCACGCACACACGCAAATAAATAAATTTTTTTGTTTTTGTTTTTCTCACTCTAGACCAAGCTGACCTGGAATCTACTCTGTAGTACCAGGCTGGTCTCCAACTCACAGTGATCCTCCTACCTCTGCCCCCTGAGCGATGGGATTAAAGGCTTGTGCCACCACGCCTGGCAAATAAATTTTTTTAGATCAAATTTAACTGGGCATCCTGCTGGATATCCCTACTCAGTACTGTCATGTCTAGATCTCCAGCCCTTCCTGGATCCTTTCTTTTTGTATTATTGTTTCTATTATTATTATTATTATTATTATTATTATTATTATTATTATTATCGTGGGGAAGGAGGGTGACTGTCTCCTGTGTCCGAAGTTGGCCTAGAATTCTTAGCTTCCTCCTCCACACCTGCCCAAGTATGGTCATTACAGGAGTGTACCACACAGAGTTTATGTGGTGCTGGGGCTCAAACCCAAGGCTTGTGCATCCTAGGCAAGCACTCTACTAACTGAGCTACCAAATGAGCCCATGATTCTTTTTTTTTTTTATTATTATAGATACAATTCTGATTGTGTAAAGACACACAATCAACATAGGTTTACACACAAGAAGAGAACTGGGGAGATGGCTCGGTTTGGTAGTGTTTACCCAAAGCATGAGGACCTGAGTTTGATCCCCAGAAACCATGTAAATGCTAGGCATGGTGGCATGCACCTGGAATTCCAGCACTAAGGAGGCTGAAACAAGAGGATCCCTGGAGCTTGCTGGCTAACCAGTCTAGACCAGTTGGTGAGTCCCAGGTCAATGAGAGACCATTTCTCTGAAAGTCACGGATAGCATTTCTGAGGATAATATCCAGGTTATCCTCTGGTCTCCATGTGCATGTGAACACATCTACACCCACACACATATGAAAACTCCACACCACAAACATACAAACCAAAAAAGAAAGAAAGGAAGGACGGAAAGAGGGAAGATTAAGACACAAAGGGCTGACTGGGTGTGGTGGCGCACGCCTTTAATCCCAGCACTTGGGAGGCAGAGGTAGGGGGATTGCCGTGAGTTCGAGGCCACCCTGAGACTCCATAGTGAATTCCAGGTCAGCCTGGGCTAGAGTGAGACCCTACCACCTGGAAAAATCAAAAAACCAAAAAAAAGCCAGGTGTGGTGGTGCACGCCTTTAATCCCAGCACTCGGGAGGCAGAGGTAGGAGGATCACCATGAGTTCGAGGCCACCCTGAGACTACATACTGAATTCCAGGTCAGCCTGAGCTAGAGCGAGACCCTACCTCAAAAAAACCAAAAAAAAAAAAAAAAAAAAAAAAAAAAAAAAAAAAAGAAAGGAAGGAACGAAGGGCTGGAGATATGGCTTAGTGGTTAAGATGCTTGCCTGCAAAGCCTAAGGATCTGAGTTTGATTCCTTAGTACTCATGTAAAACCAGATGCACAAAGTGGCTCATGCATCTACAGTTCGTTTGCAGTGGCTAGAGGCCCTGGCGTGCCCATTCTCTCTCTCTCTCTCTCTAATAAAATGAATAATAAAATCTTAAAAAATAAGGATGGGGAGATTGCTAAGTGGTTAAAGGTGTTTGCTTGCAAAGCCTGATAACCTGGGTTCAGTTCCCCAATACTCACATAAAAGCCAGATGTACGAAGTAGCACATGTGTCTGGAGTTTATTTGTAGGAGCCAGAGGCCCTGGTTCGCCCATTCACTGTCTTTCATAAATAAATAAATAGAAGGAAGGACTGGAGGAGTATCTCAGTGGTAAAACATTTGCCTAGCATGTGCAAAGGCCCTGAGTTGCATTGCAGGGGGTGGGGGAGAAGCCAAAGGGAGCATGTTCAGTCCTCAGATGCTGCTAGACTAGATATGGCCATGCCTTTATTTCTTTAAACTAACATTGACCAACTTAGACACATTTATATGAGATGAAAATAACTTTCTGCTGCCAAACAAACTCCAAATGCATGTGCCACTTTGTGCATCTGGCTTTATGTGGGTACTGGGGAACCCAACCCGGGTCATTAAGCTTTGCAGGCAAGCACCTTAACCGCTGAGCAATCTCTCCAGCATGATATCATTTTCTTTTTTGCTTTCCTCCATCATCCATGCCAGCATGGATGATCAGTCAAATATTAACTAAGTCCTATGCCAATAATGACAGTCACTGTGAGTTTATGAATGCACTAGCCACTGCAAACCGACTCCAGACATATGTGCTACCTCGTGCATCTGGCTCATGTCTTCGCAGGCAATTGCCTTAGCCGCTAAGCCATCTCCAGCCCCAGTTTGCCCATTTAAAAAAGGTGTAGGGCTCATCCCCATGGAGAGGATATCAGCTGGTACCCACCTGGGTTGAGCCCCTTGGGGGGATACTGGCAGTGGCAGCCCTGGGCTGAGGTTTCAGTTGCCTTCATAAAGCCAGAACCAATGGGTCCCAGTGAGGAAGATGCTAGCGGTCTTGGATGGGTCAAGCAGCACCCTCCTGACCACTAATCCATGCTCTGCCTGCCTCCTATGTTGAGGACAGAGTCCTCTCCTTCCCTGTCCTCACTGAAAGTTGAGTCGCCTAGCTTGACACTGAATTTAGTTCTTCCTTGAGTCCCTACAGGGCAGAGGGACCTGTTATTCTTCACACTAGAACTTGGTAAATACTTACAAGAACAAAAATGAAAACACAAGAATCCCTGAGAGAGTGATTTTTTTTTTTTAATTTCAAAAATAGTTAATTTTGCCAGGCGTGGTGGCGCACGCCTTTAATCCCAGCACTTGGAGGATTGCCATGAGTTTGAGGCCACCCTGAGACTACAGAGTGATTTCCAGGTCAGCCTGAGCTAGAGTAAGACCCTACCTTGAAAAAAAAAAAAAAAGTTAATTTTATTGTTTTACTTCTGGAATTCACTATGTAGTCTCACGGTGGTCTTGAACTCACAACTCATGTTGATCCTCCTACTTCGGCCTCCCAAGTGCTGCGATTAAAGGCATGTGCCACCACGCCTGGCAACTTTATTTTATTTAAAAATTTTTTGATTTATTTTTTTTTAATGAAGGGATAGAAATTTCTTCCTTTTGCACAAATGTAACATACTTGTAATCTTCATTTTTATTTATTTATTTGAGAGTGACAGAGAGAGAGAGAGAAAAAAAGAGACAGATAGAGAGAGAATGGGTGTGCCAGGGCTTCCAGCCACTGCAAACTCCAGATGCGTGTGCCCCCTTGTGCATCTGGCTAACGTGGGTTCTGGGGAATCCAGCCTCGAACTGGGGTCCTTAGGCTTCACAGGCAAGTGCTTAGACACTAAGCCATCTCTCCAGCCCTTTTGATTTATTTTTATTTATTTATTAGAGACAGAGAAAGGAACAGAGAGAGAGTGAAAATGGGCACACAAGGGCCTCTAACCACTGCAAACGAGTTTCAGATGCATGCGCCACCATGTGCATCTGGCTTATGTGGGACCTGAAGAATTGAACTGGGTCCCTAGGCTTTGCAGGCAACTGGCTTAACCACTAAGCCATCTCTGCAGCCCAATTTTATTATTTTTTAAATAATTTTTTATCTATTTGCAAACAGAGAGAGAAAGAGAGACAGAGAGAGAATAAGCACACCAGAACTTCTTACCACTACAAACAAACTCTAAATGCATGAGCCACTTTGTGTATCTGGCTTTATGTGGGACTGGGGAATCGAACCCAGGCCAGCAGACTTGCTAGCAAGTGTCTTTAACTGCTGAGACATCTCCCCAGGTCCCCCAACTTGTTAATATTTATTTATTCATTCATTCATTTAAAAGAGAGAGAGAATGAGAATGGCATGCCAGGGCCTCCAGGTGCTGAAAATGAACTCCAGACGCATGCGCCACCTTGTGTATCTAGTTTACATGGGTCCTGGGGAATTGAACCTGGGTCCTTTGGCTTTGTAGGCAAATGTCTTAATCCCTAAGCCATCTCTCCAGCCCCCAAAATGATATTTTATTTATTTATTTACTTATTTACTGGGGATAAAACCAGGAACTTGTGCATGATAAGCAAACAGTCTGCCACTGAGCTCTCCCCCAAGAGGTAGATGATATTGGTGTTGTGCATGCACACATGTGCACAACCTCAGCTGTTCCTCAGGAATACCATCCACCTATTTTTTTTTTTTTCGAGGTAGGGTCTCACTGTAGCTCAGGCTGACCTGGAATTTACTATGTAGTCTCAGGGTGGCCTTGAACTCATGGCGATCCTCCTACCTCTGCCTCCCAAGTGCTGGGATTAAAAGTGTGCACCACCACACCCAGCCAATTTTTTTCTTTCTGTTTTTTGGGTTTTGAGGTAGGGTCTCACTCTAGCCCAGGCTGACCTGGAATTAACTATGTAGTCTCAGGGTGGCCTCGAACTCATGGTGATCCTCCTACCTCTGCCTCCCAAGTGCTGGGATTAAGGCCATGTGCCACCACGCCCAACTTGTGGGTGATATTTTTAATAGTGTATTTTGAGGGCTGGAGAGGTGGCTTAGTGGTTAAGTGCTTGCCTGTTCGAGGCTCGATTCCCCAGGACCCACATTAGCCAGATGCACTAGGGGGCACACGCATCTGGAGTTCATATGCAGTGGCTGGTGGCCCTGGCGTGCCCATTCTCTCTCTCTCTGCCTCTTTGTCTGTTGCTCTCAAATAAATAAATAAAAATAAGCAACAAAAAAATTTTAAAAAGTAAAAATAGTGTATTTTGAAAAGTTCTAGAGGACTCTCCCTAGGAGATACTAATAATAACCAATCCTCGTTGTACTTGATTTATGTTCGTTCATTTTCCTCTATGACAGCTCCTGAGGTACTGCCTGCACATTATAATTGAAGGCCCTGAAGGCACACAGGGGTTAATCAATATGCCCAAGACCCCACAGTCAGGAAGCAGCTGAGTCTCGCTTCCACTGCAGAGAGCTTAGATGTGACAATGGACTCTAAGCGCTGGGCTTCAATGTCTCAGCACCTCCCTTCTGCCACCTGGCCCATCAGGTCTAAAAATCTCACAGCTAGGTTGGGGATATAGGTCAGTTGGCAGAGCACCTGCTTAGCATGCATAAAGGCCAGGGTTCAACCCCTAGCACCACATAAAGTAGGTTGAGTCTCACGTACCTGTTATTTCAGCACTTGGGAAGTGAAGGCAATAGGATCAGAACTTTGAGATTTAAAAAAAAAATTCCAGGTTATCCTTGGTTACATAGTGAGTTCAAGGCCAGCCTGGTGTATATGAGACCTTGCTTAAAAAAAAAAATGTCCTAAGCCTGGCGTGGTGGCGCACTCGGGAGGCAGAGGTAGGAGGATCACTGTGAGTTTGAGGCCACCCTGAAACTACATAGTTAATACCAGGTCAGCCTGAGCCAGAGTGAGACCCTACCTCGAAAAACAAAACAAAACAAAAAAAGTCCTATAGCTGGCCCACAGCCTGACATTGTAGTGAGCATTCACTTAACAGGCATTGCTGGGATGGGGAGATGGCTCAGTAGGTAGCGAGGGCCTGAGTTTTCATCCCCAGGACCCACATAAGGACGGGTGCAGGAAAGCACACGTCTATAACCTGTGCACTCTTATGGTGAGATTCAACAAGGAGACAGAAATTTCCTCAGAAGCTGGAGGCCCAGCCAGCCCGGCCAGTGCAGCGTCACACAACAAGAGACTGTCTCAAATAAAGCGGAAGGTGAGGACCAACGCCCAGGGCTGTCTCTGGCCTCCACACATGCACCATGCCATGCATGTGCCTACACACATATTCACGCCCAAATATAAAAATAACAAGGGCTGGAGGGATGGCTTAGCAGTTAAGGCACTTGCCTGTGAAGCCTAAGGACCCAGGTTTGATTCCCCAGAACCCACGTAAGCCAGATGAACAAGGTGGCACAGGCATCTGGCGTGCCTGTTCTCTGTGTGTGTCTCTCTAATAAATAAATAAATAAACAGTAACCACAATGATAATAACGGTAAAGCAGGCGCAGCTTTTCAGTTTGACGTCACACTGAATGGCTTCTGGTCCCTTCAGGGCTGGATTCGCAGTGCCCTTCTCTGCCCTTCCCCCGACACTGAGCACCGAGGAGGCTGCATCCAGGCCAACTGGGTCTGAACCTCATATATGCCATCAGTTGGGCATGTAATTGTTCTCCTAATCTCCATGCCCTCTTCGTACATTTGGGGCACATGGAGGAACGGAAGTCTGCATAGATCCATGTTT
Organism: Dipus sagitta; assembly: GCA_036346955.1. Lineage (NCBI taxonomy): Eukaryota > Metazoa > Chordata > Mammalia > Rodentia > Dipodidae > Dipus > Dipus sagitta. The sequence continues at coordinate 114,589,222 of CM070773.1, forward strand.
AAATGAGTGATCTCACCAGCTGCTGTGTTGGGTGGGAATCTCCAATTTTCCCAGCAGCTTCAACTCCCTGGGGAGAAGGGGGCCTCAGGAGAGGGGACCGATGTCACCTCCTTAGGGAGGCTCCCTCTCTGATGGATCCAGTTGGTACTGCTCTCCTCTTCCAGAGAAGCCTGTGGCCTCCCAATCTCACAGAGGCACTTAGCCAACAGGCTCATGGTGAGAGTCGAGTCTCCCTGGCTGGATCATAAGCACTCTGAAGACAAAACTGCCTTCCTATTTCTGAATCCCACGCTGAGCACGCTCATTTGTCGAGGGAAGTGGAGAACCCGTGGTAGTGTCTCTGGGTATATCCTTCATGCCAGTGTTGGTGCCAGACACACTTTTACCAAGACTTCCTTCTAATCCCCACCGCAACACAGGGAGATAAGTGCAGTTATCGTTCTTATTTTCACAGGCGGGGAAACAGGCTCAGTGAGATTAAGTAACTGCTCCAGTGGCCAAACGGGTGGGAAACCAACCAGGTTTGTCCAAACCCAATCTGTCTCCGCTATCAGGAGAGAGAAAGATGGCAAGCACAGAGCGCCCTCTATTGAGCATCAGTGAGTGGTGCCTGCAGAAATGATGTATCCACGGGGAGCAGGTCAGCTTTTGGGTCCCAGCAGCTTCAGCTCATGATAGGTAGAAGACAGATAGATAGGTAGATGATAGATAGGTAGGTATGTAGGTAGGTAGAGAGAGAGAGAGAGAGAGAAAGAGAGAGAGAGAAAGAGAGAGAGATAGATGATAGATAGAAGATGCAAGAAGAAAGAGAAGAGAGAGAGAGCATGGGCACTCCATGGCCTCCAGCCACTGCAAACGAACTCCAGACACATGCGCCCCCTGTGCATCTGGCTTACGTGGGTCCTGGGGAATCAAACCTGGGTCTCTTGGCTTGGCAGGCAAATGCCTTAACCACCAAGCCATCTCTCCAGCCCCCTATATATTGATTTTTGAAGTAGAGTCTCACTGTAGCCCAGGCTGACCTAGAACTCACTATGTAGTCCCAATGTGGCCTTGAATTCACAGCGATCCTCCTACCTCTGCCTCCCGAGTGCTGGGATTATGGATTAAAGGCGTGTTCCACCACGCCTGGTTGTTAGCTCATGATATTTATAGGAGTGCTCTGAGCATCTTCAGATGTTCCACGAGTGTGTGCAAAGAAGACGCTCAAGTCACAGATGCTACCCTGGTGGATGACAGGGCAGGAGACCCCTGCTGTGTAGCAGTGGTCATCCCATGGGTGGGACTTCTTTTTTTTTCTGTCCAACTGTGCCTTCAGGACCTTGAGTGGTGCCACTGAGAGTAGGTGCCCCAGGGAGCAAAGTGATGAATGAGAGCTGTCCTTCCTCCTGGTCATCCACTCTCCTTCTCTTGCAGTATCCGCATGGCCACCATGAGTGCCATGGCGGTGCTGATCTCGGCGGGCTCTGTCCTTGGGAAGGCCAACTTGGTGCAGCTGGCCATGATGGTGCTGGTGGAGATGACGGCCTTTGCTGCCACTAGGTTTCTTCACTGGAAGATCTTCAGAGTAAGTACCAGGACTGTGAGGGGACATTGGAGGAGGCTGGGAGGGAGGGTACCAGCTTCCATTGATGAAGCTTTGGAATTTCCTTTCCTTTCCTTTTCTTTATTTCATTTTTCTTTTCTTTTTTTTTCAAGATAGGGTCTCGCTCTAGCCCAGGCTGACCTGGAATTCACTATGTAGTCTCAGGCTAGCCTTAAACTCTTAGCGATCCTCCTACCTCAGCCTCCCTACTGTTGGGATTAAAAGTGTGTGATGAAATTCTGGAATTTTAAAAATGAAGACATGCAGGCCTGGCATGGTGACATACACCTTTAATCCCAGTGTACACAGAAGACTGAGAAAGGATCACTGTGAGTTCAAGGCCAGCCTGGAACTACAGAGTGAGCTCAAGGCCAGCCTTGAACTACAGAGTGAGCTCAAGGTCAGCCTGGACTAGAGTGAGACTCTACCTCAAAAAAAAAAAAATATATATATATATATATGTATGTATGTATATAGGACTGGGGAGATGGTGCAAAGCCTGACCGCCTGGGTGTGATTTCCAATACTCATGTAAAGCCAGACGCGCAAAGTGGTGCATGCATCTGGAGGCCGTTTGCAGTGGCTGGAGACCCTGGTGCACCTATTCACTCCCCCCCACACACTTCCAAATAAATAAATGAAATATTTTTGAAAACAAATAAAATAAATAAAAATTTAAAAATAAAGACATTTAGGGGATGGGGAGATAACTCAGGGGTTAAAGGCTTGCAAAGCTTGTCCACCTAGGTTCAATTCCCCAGCCAACCACCTAAAGCCAGATAAGCATTTGATTGCAGTGGCAAGACACCATGGCATGCCCAAACATATACATGCAAATAAATAAAAATTTTTAAATGCTTAATTTTCTCATTTGGTTTTTCGAGGTAGGGTCTCATTCTGGCCCAGGCTGACCTGGAATTCACTATGTAGTCTCAGGGTGGCCTTGAACTCACAGAGATCATCCTACCTCTGCCTCCCGAGTGCTAGGATTAAATGCGTGATCCACCACACCTAGCTCTTTCTTTCCTTCCTCCCTTCTTTCTCTCTCTCTTTCTTTCTTTTCTTTGCAATACTGGAGATTGAACTCAGAATCTAGCACTCATTGGTTCTACCCCTTAGCTATATTCCCAAACTTTTTAATTTTTATTTTATTTATTTATTTATTTATTTTGAGGTAGGGTCTTACTCTAGCCCAGGCTGACCTGGAATTCACGCTGTAGTCTCAGGGTGGTCTCAAATGCATGGCGATCCTCCTACCTCTGCCTCCCGAGTGCTGGGATTAAAAGGACATGCCACTATGCCTGGCTTATTTTTTTTTATTATTATTTTTAATTGTATGAAGCCGGGCATGGTGGCACACGCCTTTAATCCCAGCACTTGGGAGGCGGAGGTAGGAGGATCACTGTGAGTTCAAGGCCACCCTGGGACTATCTCAACATCTCAAGTGCTGGGGTTAAAGACGGGCGCTACCACCCCTAGCTCTCCTCTTTTCTTATTTATTTAAGAGAGAGAGAGAGAGGCAGGTAGAGAATGGGTGTGCCAGGGCCTCTAGCCACTGCAAACAAACTCCAGAGACATGCGCCACCTTGTGCATCTGGCTTTATGTGGGTACTAGGGAATCAAACCTGGGTCCTTTGGCTTTGTAGGCAAGTGCCTACAATAAACCAATTCACCAACCCTCTTTTCTTTTTACTTTAAAAAATTCTTTAAAAAAATTTAAATGTTTCATTTGTATTTATTTAAGGGGGGCAGATAAAGAGAGAGAGAGAGAGAGAATGGGTGCACCAAGGCCTCCAGCTGCTGCAAAGCAACTCCAGATGCATATGCCACTTTGTGCATCTGCCTTACATGGTTCCTTGGGAATTGAACCTGGATCCTTTGGTTTTGCAGGCAAGTGCCTTAACTACTCAGCCATCCCTCTAGCCATGCTGAGCTAGCATGAGAGTCTACCTCGAAACAACAACAACAACAAACTGCAAAATATTCTTAATTCGTGGGCTGAGTGAGATGGGAGCAGAGAAGTGACATAATGGGCATACATGTAACTGGGTGCCCCTGGCTACTGCATGGAGACTGGTCAGTAGGACGAGAGTGGAAGCAGGGTGTCCAGTGAGAGGTTACTGCAGAAATTTGGGGTAGCCATCAGTGGTTGTGTAAGCCAAGATGGCATCAGAGTGGAGTAGTATTAAAAATTCTGCCGGTTGGGCTGGAGAGATGGCTCAGTGGGTAAAGGTGCTTGCTTACAAAGCCTAAGAGCCCAGGTTTGATTCCCCAGTGCCCACATAAACCCACATACACGAAGTGGTGGGCAGATGTATCTGGAGTTTGCAGTGGCAGGAGACCCTGGCATGCCCATGTTTCATCTCTCTCTCTTCTTGCAAATACATAATAAAAATATTTTAAATTTTTTTTTGTTATTTTTATTTATTTATTTGAGAGTGACATACAGAGAGAGAAAGAGGCAGATAGAGAGAGAATGGGCGCGCCAGGGCTTCCAGCCACTGCAAACGAACTCCAGATGCGTGTGCCCCCTTGTGCATCTGGCTAACGTGGGTCCTGGGGAATTGAGCCTCAAACCGGGGTCCTTAGGCTTCACAGGCAAGCGCTTAACCACTAAGCCACCTCTCCAGCCCCATAATAAAAATATTTTAAAACTTTTAATATTTTATTTATTTATTTAAGAGAGAGAGGGAGATAGAGAAAGAGAATGGGCACAAACCACTGCAAATGAGCTCCAGACACATGTGCCCCCTTTTGCATCTGACTTTATGTGAGTGCTGGGGAATTGAACCTGGGACCTTTGGCTTTGCAGGCAAGCACCTTAACTACTAAGCCATCTCTCTAGCCCAATAAAAATATGTTTTAAAATATCCTTACCAGGCGTGGTGGCGCACGCCTTTAATCCCAGCATTCAGGAGGCAGAGGTAGGAGGATCGTCGTGAGTTTGAGGCCACCCTGAGATGACACAGTGAATTCCAAGTCAGCCTGGGCTAGAATGTAACCCTCAAAAAAAAAATATGTATATATGTATAATTAAAAGAGACACTAGGGCTGGAGAGATGGCTTAGCAGTTAAGCGCTTGCCTGTGAAGCCTAAGGACCCCGGTTCGAGGCTCAATTCCCCAGGACCCACGTTAGCCAGATGCACAAGGGGGCGCACGCATCTGGAGTTCGTTTACAGAGGCTGGAAGCTCTGGCGCACCCATTTTCTCTCTCTCTCTCTCTCTCCCTCCTTCTCTCTGTCACTCTCAAATAAATAAATAAACAAAAAATTTTTTAAAATAAATAAATAAATAAAAGAGACACTAATTGAGGGGGAGGGGATATGATAAAGGGTGGATTTGTGAAGGGGGAAATGGGGATGGGAAGGGAATTATGGTTTATTGTCTATAATTATGGAAGTTGTCAATATAAAAGTTTAAAAAAAAATCTGCCAATTGTAGATATTTTTGGAAGGCCCACATGACAGCCTTTACCAGTATCCCACTAAGTGAGTTCTTAAGAATTACTAAATTTGATATTCCTGAGGGGAAATTAGCATGAATCTCAAATTAACCAAGGACTTTAGTGTGATATTATAAGAAGACAGGCTGCTTCGCTCCAGGCACTGTTGAAATGCCCCTGAGAAAGAAGTAGATGGAGAGGGAGGTTCTGGAGAGATGGTTCAGTGGTTAAAGGTGCCTGCTTGTAAAGCATGAATGCCTGGGTTCGATTCCCCAGTACCCACATAAAGCCAGATGCACAAAGTGGCACATGCATTTGGAGTTTATTTGTAGTGGCAGGAGGCCCTGGCACTCCCATACTTTCTCATCTCTCCCTCAAATAAATAAGTAAAAATGTTTTTTAATATAATTTTTAAAAACTTATTTGACAGAGAGAGAGAGAGAAACAAAATAGGCAGTAGAGAGAGAAAAAAATGGGCACGCCAGGGCCTTCAGCCACTGTAAATGAACTCCAGACGCATGTGCCACTTTGTGCAACTGGCTTACATGGGTCCTGGGGAATTGAACCTGAGTCCTTTGGCTTTGCAGACAAGTGCCTTAACCACTAAGCCATCTCTCCAGCCCCAATATATATATATTTTTTGTTTTTTTGTTTTTTTGTTTTTTTGAGGTAGGGTCTCACTCTAGCCCAGGCTGACCTGGAATTCACTATGGAGTCTCAGGGTGCCCTCGAACTCACAGCAATCCTCCTACCTCTGCCTCCCAAGTGCTGGGATTAAAGGCGTGTGCCACCACACCCGGCCCAAAATATTTTTTAATAAAAGGAAGTCTTGGGGCACTGGGGAGATGGCTCGTTGGTTAAAGATGCTTGCTTGCAAAGCCTGGTAGCCAGGGTTCAGTTCCTCAGTCACCCACATAAAGCCAGACAGGTGTTTGTTTGCAGTGGCAAGAGACCCTGGCATGCCCATACACACACACACACACACACATACACATATACACATACACACACATAAAATTTTAAATAAAAGAAGATGCTGGGTGTGGACAGGTGGCTTTCGGCTCCACCTAAATGGACCTCGGCCAACAGCACTTAAGAACTACTGATAAATTCCACCCAGCAACCTCCCAGAATAAATACCCAGCAACCCATGGGCTCCTCTGCAGGAGAAGCCAGCTGGCCAGGCTAGATAAGCTATGAACACCAGGTCAGAGTTGGAGTCATGCCACCTTTAGGAAGCCCAGAGCTTTCTCAAGGGGACGGTAAAGCTGGCCTGTTTGCAGGGGATGGGGACACTGACCGCCCCCTCTGGATTCTGTTACAGATGGAAGACCACGTAACCATGATGTATGTCCATGTGTTTGCGGCCTATTTTGGGCTGACCGTGGCCTGGTGCCTCTCAAGGCGTCTGCCCCAGGGATTGGACCGGAAAGCTCGGATGGAGAAAGTTCAGATTGCCACAAGCCCCAGTCTGTTTGCCATGCTGGGTAAGGACGGGAGCTAGGTGCTGTCTAGTCTGGGCGGAGCTGAGAGCGTCCGCACACTCTTCTGAGGAATCCTCTGCCTTTCCGCCCTGAGTGTCCGAGTCCCTTCCGTGAGGAGCCACTGCTTCTAGGAATGTGTGCTGACCTCATAGTTTTGGATTAAGCCTGTTTTTCTATATACCTCTCTTCAAACAATCTCCAGTGGAGGGCTGCCTTAGGGACTAAGGGTGCTCGCTGCTTAAGCATGAAGGTCTGGGAGGGCTTGAGACCACCCGAGTTCAACTCCCCAGAACCCAGGTTAAAAAAAAAATTAGGCATCAGAGCCTGGCATGGTGGCACATGTCTTTAATCCCAGCACTTGAGAGGCAGTAGAAAGAGGAATGCCATGAGTTCGAGGCCATCCTGAGACTACGTAGTGAATACAGGTCAGCCTGGACTAGAATGGGACCCTACCTTGGAAAAAAAAAAAGAAAGAAAGAAAAGCCCTAGGCATGGCCATGCACAGCTGTAACCCCAATCTGTGCTGAGGTTTCCCGAAGGAAAAATGGCAGCTGTGGGTTCAAGGAGAGAACGCTGTCTGGAGGAAGTATGCAGGTAAGTGATAGAGCGGAGCACCTGCAGTTCTCCTCTGGCCTCCACATCCATGTGCATGGTGTGTGCTTATCTACACATGTGCACACCACGCCACGTGTACTCTACACACACACACACACACACACAAGTTAAACCCTGGGTTTGATACCCAGCATCACATAAACCAGGTTTGGTGGTGCATGCCCGTAATCCCAGTACTCAAGAAATGGAGGTAGAAGGGTTAGTAGTTCAAGGTCATCCTTGGCTACGTAGTGAGTTTGAGAGCAGCCTGAGATACATGCATCCTGTCGTAGGTAGGTAGGTAGATAGATAGATGGAACATAAATGCCCAGTGAAGGGCTGGAGGGATGGCTTAGTGGTTAAGGCATTTGCCTGCAAAGCCAAAGGACCCAGGTTCAATTCCCCAGGATTCACATTAGCCGGATGCACAAGGGGGCGCACAAGTCTGGAGTTTGTTTGCAGTGGCTGGAGGCCCTGGCGCGCCCATTCTTACTCTGTCTTGCCCTTTCTGTCAAATAAATAAATAAATAAAAATAAAATGTTTTTTGAAAGTACCCAGTGAAGACCCAGGTGGGGTGGTATATGCTTTTACTCCCAGCACTTGCGAGATGGAAGCAGGAGGATTGCCTCCAGTTTGAGGCCATCCTGAGCTACATAGCAAGATTATCTTTTAAAAAATTGCAGGAAAAAAAAAAGCTGGGTGTAGTAGCACACGTCTTTCTTTAATCCCAGCACTCAAAAGGCAGAGGTAGGAGGATCATTGTGAGTTTTAGGCCAGCCTGAGACTACATAGTGAATTCCAGGCCAGCCTGGGCTACAGCGAGACCCTACCCTGGAATAAAAAATAAAAAAATAAGGCTGGGTGTGGTGGCGCTCGCCTTTAATCCCAGCACTCGGGAGGCAGAGGTAGGAGGATCGCCATGAGTTCGAGGCCACCCTGAGACTATATAGTGAATTCCAGGCCAGCCTGAGCTAGAGTGAGACCCTACCTCAAAAAAACAAAATAAATAAATAAATAAAATAAAAATAAATTTTAATCAAATAAGTTCTTTGCCATCACAGACTAGGATCAACAGGGTCAAGAGTCCTGGGGTTTGTGTATTTCAGCTCTCTGGGCCTTGCTTTTCTTGCCTAGAAAATAGGTCCGCTGGTCCCTCTCAACCTGAGACTTCTGAGGGGAGAGGTGGCCTGCCCAAAGTCGTGCAACTAGAAAGTGACTGGTTTTGGCAAGGCATGGTGGCACATGCCTTGAAGTCCAGCACTTAGGAGGCTGAGGTGGGAGGATCTGTGTGAGTTCAAGGCCATCCTGGGCTACACAGTGTGTTCCACATCAGCCTAGGCTGGAGCGAGACCCTGTCTGTAAACGAACAAATGAACCTGACTGGGTTGACTTCCCAGCGCCAGCTCCTCGCAGGCACAGGATCTCAGAGCCGGAGTGCGCGTCTCACTAACGACCTTCTCCGGCCCAGGCACCCTCTTCCTGTGGGTATTCTGGCCAAGTTTCAACTCTGCCTTGGTGGACTCTCCACATGAAAAGAAGAACGCCGTGTTCAACACCTACTACGCCCTGGCAGCCAGCACGGTGACAGCCGCCTCGGCGTCAGCCTTGGCTCACCCCCAAGGGAAGATCAACATGGTGAGGAGGGGGCTGCCTTCTGGGCAGGGCTGGGGGGCTCCAGACCCACCACATACGTCCATGCCCTTCTCACAGGATCAGATCACAGGTGGGGAAAAATCTTGAGGTGAATGGGCATGGTGCAGTTGCCTTCGTCATTGCTGGGACAAAACACCAGACCAGGAGCAGCTGCTGACAGGAGAAGCTTTATTTCAGCTCACAGTCTCTAGGGGGAAGCTTCATCATGGCAGGGGAAGGAAGTAGTTGGAGTGAGCTGAGCTGTGAACAGCCAGTAGGGCTGGGCTAGTAACCCTCAAGGTCCACCCACAATGACGTGCCCCTTCAGCAAGCCTCCACCTCCCAAACTACCACCAGCTGGGGAGTGAGTGTGAGGCTTAATCACAAACATGGGCGACAGCTCACATTCAGGCCACCACAGGGAGCTTTCTTGGCCCCGGTGTCAGGGAGCATCAGCAAGAATTGAGGTGGTCAAGCGGACTTGGTCACAGGCTAGCCAGAGGGAGTGATTCAAGCCATCAGTGTTGACATCACACAGACCCATATATGGGCCGCATTTCTGCCAGTTAAAGCCAGTCACTATGAGCAAGAGTCAGCAGAACAGGATGGAATAAGCCAGCCTCTCCTCTTTTCCCATGAAATTTCAAGAATGGAGTTAGTGGCCAGGTGTGGTGGCACATGCCTTAAATCCCAGCACGCAGGATCGCCATGAGTTCGAGGCCACCCTGAGACTACATAGTGAAACCCAGGTCAGCCCGAGCTAGAGTGAGACCGTACCTTGAAAAACCAAAAAAAAAAAAGGAAAAGAAAAAAAAGAATAGAGTTAGCATAACCAGAAGTTTAGCAGTTACCTTCTCATTGCTGGGACAAACACTCAACCAGAAGCCACTGATGAGAGGAAGGGGTTATTTCAGTTTACAAGGCTTTTTCTTTTTTTTTTTTTTAATTGTTTATTTATTTGAGAGTGACAGACAGAGAGAGAAAGAGGCAGAGAGAGAGAGAATGGGCGTGCCAGGGCCTCCAGCCACTGCAAACGAACTCCAGATGCATGTGCCCCCTTGTGCATCTGGGTCCTGGGGAACTGAGCCTGGAACCAGGGTCCTTAGGCTTCACAGACAAGTGCTTGCCATCTCTCCAGCCTGGCTTTTTCTTCTTTTTAAAGGTGTGCACCACCATGCCCAGCTAATTTTTTTTAATTAATTTGAGAGAGAGAATGGGATCACTAGGGCCTCAAGCCACTACAAATGAACTCCAGACGCATGCACCACCATGTGCACCTGACTTATGTGAGTACTGGGGAATTGAACCTGTGTCCTTAGTGCCTTAACTACTAAGCCATCTCTCCAGCCCTGAAACTTTTTTAAAATTTATTTGAGAGAGAGACAGAGAGAAAGAGGCAGACAGAAAGTGGGTATGGGCCCACCAGGGCTTCCTGCCACTATAAATGAACTCCAGATGCATGTGCCACTTTGTGCATCTTGCTTTACGTGGGTCCTGGGGAATCAAACCCAGGCCATCAGGCTTTGCAAGCGAATGCCTTTAACGGCTTAGCCGGCTCTCCAGTGCTCGGTTGACAGCCTTGAGGGAGGTTTCATCATGGAGGTGAAAGCACGACAGACCCGAGCAGAAAGGCTGAATCTCATCCCCACATCACATCAAGAGGAAGTAGTCCCTGTGAGTGAGCTCCAAACACTCAGCTAGTTGGACAAACAGACCTCAAGGTCTGCCCCCAGCAATACACCTTGTCTGGCATGGCTACACTTTCCAAACTGCCACTATCTGGGAGCCAAGTACCCTAAACACATGAACTATGAGGAATACCTCATTCAAACCACCACAGAAGTGAAATATGTGCCACTAGTCATACGACCTTGGTCAGGCTTCAACATTCTGAGCCTTTATGGTTGCACCTATAAGGTGCAGGGCTGGAGAGATGGCTCAGCAGTTAAGGCACTTGCCTGCAAAGCTGAATGACACGGGTTTGATTCTCCAGTACTCACATAAAGCTAGATACACAGAGTGGCACATGTGTCTGGAGTTCATTTGCAGTGGCTAGAGACCCTGTTGCACCTCTCTCTCTCTCTCTCTCTGCCTGACCTTCTTCTCTCTGTCTCTCCCTGCTTGCAAATAAATATTTTTTACTTGCTTCGCAAAACCTGATGGACTGGTTTCGACTCCCCAGTACCTACATAAAGCCAGATGCACAAAGTAGCACATGTGTCTGGAGTTTGTTTACAGTGGCAAGAGGCCCTGGTGTACCCATTCTCTCTGTTTCTGTATATCTCTCTCCTTGCAAATAAAATTTAAATTGAGATAATGTGGGCTGGAGAGATAGCTTAGCAGTTAAGGCACTTGCTTGCAAAGCCTAAGGAACCAGGTTCAATTCCCCAGTACCCAAGTAAGCCAGATGCACATAGTGGTACATGTGTCTGCAGTTAGTTTGCAGTGGCTAGAGGCCCTGGCACACCCAACTCTCTTGCTCTATTAGCTTCTTTAAATCTCTCTCAAAAATAAATAAATAATACATGATCTCACAGTGCCTGACACTACCTACACAAAACCATCATAATAGGAGGAAAAGATCATGACATCAAAATAAAAGAGAGACTGATTGAGACGGGGAGGGTATATGATGGAGAATGGAATTTAAGAGGGGAAATTGGGGAGGGAGTGAGGGAATTACCATGGGATATTTTTTAAATTATGGAAGTTGGGGGGCTAGAGAGATGGCTTCAAGGTTAAGGTGCTTGCCTGAAAAGCCAAAGGACTAAGGTTCAATTCTCCAGGACCCACATAAGCCAGATACACATGGCAGTGCATACTCCTGGAGTTCCTTTGCAGTGGCTGAAGGCCCTGTTTCACCCTTTCTCACTGCCTCTCTCTCTCTCCCTCTTTCTCTCAAATAAATTAAAAATTTTTTTTAATTATGGAAGTTGTCAAAAAAAATTTTTTTAAGTTAAAAATAAATAAATAAGCCAGGCATGGTGGCGCACGCCTTTAACCCCAGCACTCGGGAGGCAGAGGTAGGAGGATTTATTTGAGTTTGAGGCCACCCTGAGACTCCATAGTGAATTCCAGGTCAGCCTGGGCTAGAGTGAGACCCTACCTCGAAAAACCAATAAATAAATAAATAAATAAATAAATAAATAAATAAGCCGGGCATGGTGGCGCATGCCTTTAATCTCAGCACTGGTGAGGCAGAAGTAGTGAATTTCAGGTTAGCCTGGGCTAGAGTGAGACCCTACCTCAAAATAAATAAGTAAAAATAAAATGTTTTTAAAAAGAAAGATAATGCAGGAGCTGGGCATGTGCCTCAGGTGGTAGAATGTTTGCCTACCATGTACAAAGCCCTGAGTTTCTTATCTAGCTAGCACCACATAAAGGAGTATGTTGGCACACACCAGCACTGAGGAGGTATAGGTGGGAGGATTAGAATTCAAGGTCATTCTTGGCTATATAGCAAGTTCAAGGCCTGGCTGGACTTCATAAGACTCTACCTCAAAAAATAAGAGGCCACTCTTTCTCTCTCTGTCTCTCTCCCTATCTTTCTTTTCCTTTTTTTTAAAAAATATTTATTTGATGGGCTGGAGAAATGGCTTAACGGTTAAGCGCTTGCCTGTGAAGCCTAAGGATCCCGGTTCCAGGCTCGATTCCCCAGTACTCACGTTAGCCAGATGCACAAGGGGGCACACACATCTGGAGTTCTTTTGCAGTGGCTAGAGGCCCTGGCGTGTCCATTCTCTCTCTCTCTGCCTCTTTCTCTCTCTGTCTATCGCTCTCAAATAAATAAATAAAATTAAACAAAAATATTTTAAAAATTATTTATTTGAGAGAGAGAGGCAGATAGAGAGAGAGAATGGGCATGCCAGGGCCTCTAGCCACTGCAAATGAACTCCAGACACATGTGCAACCTTGTGCATCTGGCTTATATGGGTACTAGAGAATTGAACCTGGGTCCTTTGGCCTTGTAGGAAAGTGCCTTAACCTCTAAATACCCCCTATTTTTTTGTTGTTGTTTTTCAAGGTAGGGTCTTTCTCTAGCCTAGGCTGACCTGGAATTTATTATTTAGTCTCAGGCTGGCCTCAAGCTCACAACAATCCTCTTACCTCTGCCTCCCAAGTGCTGGGACTAAAGGCATGTGCCATCATACCCAACTCCTCTCTATCTTTCTGTGTTTGCAAATAAACAATTTTTAAAAATATTTTTCTGTTTATTTATTTGAGAGAGAGAGAGAAAGATACAGGGAGAGAGAGAAAATGGGTGTACCAGGGCTTCCAGCCACTGCACACGAACTCCAGACGCATGCCCCACCTTGTGTATCTGGCTTACATGGGTTCTGGGAAATCAAACCGAGGTCTTAGAGGTTAAGGCATTTGCCTGCAAAGCCAAAGGACCTTGGTTTGATTCCCAAGGACCCACATAAACCAGATATGCAAGGTGGCACATGTGTCTTGAGAGCATTTGCAATGGCTGGAAGCCCTGACATACCCATTCTCTCTCTGTCTCTACCTTTCTCTCTCTCTTTCTCTCTCTGTAATAAATAAATTAAATTTAAAAGGGCTTGCCGGGTGTGGTGGCGCATGCCTTTAATCCCAGCACTCAGGAGGCAGAGGTAAGAGGATCACCTTGAGTTCGAGGCCACCCTGAGAAGACATAGAGAACTCCAGGTCAGCCTGAACTGGAGTGAAACCCTACCTTGAAAAACCAAAAAAAAAAAAAAAAAAATGGTGGAATGAAGTTGTCAATAAAAACTTTTAATTTTTAAAAAGACACAGGGCTGGAGGGATGGCTTAGTGGTTAAGGTGTTTGCCTGCAAAGCCAAAGGACCTAGGTTCGATTTCCCAGGACCCACATTAGCCAGATGCACAAGGGGGCACATGCATCTGAAGTTTGTTTGTAGTGGCTGGAGGCCCTGGTGCGCCCATTCTCTCTCCCCCCCTTCTCTGTCAAATAAATAAATAAATAAATTTTTTAAAATATTTTTTGTTTATTTTTATTTATCTATTTAAGAGCAGCGACAGAGAGAGAGAGAGAGAGAGAGAGAAAATGGGCACCCCAGGGCCTCCAGCCACTGCAAACCAACTCCAGATGCATGCACCACCTTGTGCATCTGGCTTACGTGGGTCCTGGGGAAACGAGCCTCGAACCGGGGTCCTTAGGCTTCATAGGCAAGCACTTAACTGCTAAGCCATCTCTCCAGCCCATAAATAAAATTTTTTTTAAAGGGGAGGGGAATGGAGAAAACAGCCCAGCAGTTAAGGTACTTGCTTACAATGCCTATTGCCCGGGTTTGATTTCTGAGTACCCACTTAAAGCCAGATGCTCAAAGTAGCGCATGCATCTAGAGTTCCTTTGCAGAGACCCTGGCGCACCCATCCTCTCTCTGTGTCTCTCTCTCCCTCTCTATCTTTCTCCCTATGTTTGCAAACAAATATTTTTTAAATAAGAGGGAGAGGGGCTGGAGAGATAGCAGTTAATAAAGGTCTTTTCCAACTGGAGTTCATATCCCCAGTACCCCCTTAAAAAACCAGATGTACAGTATCTATAATCCTAATGCACCTATGACAATGTGTGACAGTCAGGAGAATCCTAAAGCTGAAGAGCCAGCTAGTCTGGCCTTCCCAGCAGAAAAACAAATGCGACCCTGTGTCTCAAACAAGACTGAAAACCATGGTTTTAATACATACATACACGCCTTTAATCCCAGCCCCTGAGAGGCAGAGGTAGGAGGATTGCTGTGAGTTCAAGACCAGCCTGTGATACAGAGAATTTCAGTTCAACCTGGGCTAGAGTGAGACCCTGTTTTAAAAAGAAAAAAAAAAAGATTGAAGGTCAGCCTGGGCTAGAGTGCTAGTGTAATACCCTACCTCAAAAATAAATAAATAAATAAAATAAAATAAAATAAAAACAAAAAAGCCTCTGGGCATAGCGACACTCACCTTTAATCCCAGCACTAGGAAGGCAGCAGCAAGCAGGTGGATCACTGTGAGTCAAGGTCACCCTGAGACTACATAGTGAATTCCAGGTCAGCCTCAGCTAAAAGGTCTCCCTGCCCTGTAAAACCAAACACACACACACACACATAAGATTGGGGGCTGAAGAGATGGCTCAGTGATCGAGTGCTATTCCTGCCCAAGCTTGATGACTTGAGGGGGCCTGAAACCGCCTGTGTTTGAATCACTGGACCCACTAAACTGCCGCGGGTTAACGCATGGGCCACCTCCAGGACACGAATACGTGCATGCAGGTTTCTTTGGGCTGCACAAGCATAAAGACCTGAAAGTGGCTGAGTCCGACTCCCCAGAACCCATACAAACAGCTGAGTGTGGTCACCCACACCTGTAACCCCAGCCCCATGGGAAGCAGAGACTGGAGAAACCCTGGGACTAGTGAACTACAAGCTCGGGAACCTGTAAGAGACTTCATTGCAAGGACAAACAGGCGGGGAAGTGACAGAGGAGGACACCTGATGTCCTTCCCGGACTACTGCAGGTGAGCCCGTGGGGCTCATCAGCACGTGCACACCACACACACGCCCACACTGCGTGTACTACGTGCATACACGCAAACAAACCTTCCAAGTGTCCAAGGACCATGATGCTGAGTAACATCTTTTCTTTTAAAAATTTTATTTTTATTTATTTATTACAGTCAGAGAGGGAGAGAGAGAAAGAATGGGCACGCCAGGGCTTCCAGCCACTGCAAATGAACTCCAGAAGCGTGCACCACCATGTGCATCTGGCTTATGTGGGACCTGGAGAGTCGAACCTGGGTCCTTAGGCTTCGCAGGCATGCACCTTAGTTGCTAAGCCCTCTCTCCAGCCCCCCAAATAACATCTTAATTCCCTCAGGATTCCCAGTCAGGGCATCTGTTCTCTGAGCTCAAGAGAGAAAGAGAGATTCCAGAAATGAAGGTCGCAACAGAAGGAAAGGAATGGTGTCAGGACGTTCCAAGGCTGTCTCACTGCCAATGTGTTGCACAGCGCTGGGCAAAATTGCCCTCTCGGGACTGGAGAAATGGCTCAGCAGTTAAGGCGCTTGCCTGCAAAGCCAAAGAACCCAGGTTCGATTCCCCAGTACCCGTGTAAAACCAGATGCACAAAGAGGTGCTTGTGTCTGGAGTTCATTTGCAACCGCTGGAGGCCCTGGCACATTCATTCTCTCGTCTATCTCTTCTCTCTCTCTCTCTCTCTGCTTGCAAATAAGTAAATAAAAGACATTTTTAAACATTGCCGTCTCGCAGCCCCTCGTGTCATCCACTCACAGCTGTTTCTTTGCAGATTCACCTCCACAACGCCGTGCTGGCAGGAGGCGTGGCTGTGGGAGCCCCGGGTCACCTGATCGCTTCTCCTTGGATCTCCATGGTGCTGGGCCTTACAGCTGGGCTGATCTCCATCGCGGGAGCCAAGTGCCTGCCGGTAGGGGGACTGGCCATCTGCCATCCTTTGCCCTGCCCCTGTCCAGCAGGGTGTGGGTCCCTGCTGGGCTGCTGGGTGGTGCCATGGGTGCGTGAGGCACATGTTGGTGCTTTCTTAGGTTGGGGTCAAACCCTGGTTGGATTGTGAATTTGTCAGATTCTGCGGAGCAAGTCACAAACCACTGGTGTGACTTTTCCTGAGGAAACATTAGGGTGTCACAGAACCCGGAGACAGAGATGCCACTAGGAACCCAGGAGCGACTGCCAAGCAGGGATCGCTGTCCAAAGAGATGCCAAGTCTGAGTTTCCTTTGCTTTCCCTGGATATCTGCTTTATTCTCCCCCTGCACACCAGCCTTCTCTCCTCCTCTACTAGGAGGATAGCCGTGAGTTCAAGGCCACCCTGAGACTACAGAGTGAATTCCAAGTCAGCCTGGGCTAGAGCATGACCCTACCTTGAAAAACAAAAACAAAAACAAATCAAAAACAATCTCTAGGCCCTCAACTCCAAATTCTCTGAAGAAAGGGCTTCTTGGTTTAACATGGATGATATATCATTCTTGACTGCAGTGGAGGTGGGGAGCAGGCCAGTCTTACAAGGTTACTGCCAAACATGTAGATGCTCTGGGCGCAGTGGCGCATGCCTTTAATCCCAGCACTCTGGAGGCAGGGGTAGAGATCACTGTGAGTTTGAGGCCACCCTGAGACTACATAGTGAATTCCAGGTTAGTCTGAGCTAGAGTGAGACCCTACCTCTGAGGTAGGGGGGACATGTAGATGAATGTGGCTGGAAAGATGGCTCAGTGGTTAAAGGTGCTGCTTGCAAAGCCTGGTAGTCTGAGTTTGATTCCCCAGTACCCACATACAGCCAGATGCACAAAGTGGCCCATGTGCCTGGAGTTCATTTATAATGACAAGAAGCCCTGGTACACCTATACTCACTCTCTATCTGCCTGTTTCTCGCTCTCTCTCTCTCTCTCTCTCTCTCTCTCTCACACACACACACATACACACACACAGTCTCAGATAAGTTAAATTAAAAATTTTTTGGGGTGACCTCTAGACTTGGGAGGTAGAGGCAGGCAGATCACATCAGTTAGCCTCTACTGCATAGCAAGCTGGAGGACCACCTGGGCCACATGAGATGCTGCTGAAAAATCCAAAGAAAAAATATGGGGGAAATAAAACCCCAGCAGCTGAGTCTGGTCTGGAATTCACTGTACTGCCTAGGCTGGCCTTGAACTTGCTATTCTCCTGCCTCTATCTCTTGAGTGCTGGAATTACAGAGATATTTTAAATTCAAAAGATGTGCTCAGTGCCCAGTTTGAAAATACCACCACCAGGGGGCTGGAGGGATGGCTTAGTGGTTAAGGCATTTGCCTGCAAAGCCAAAGGACCCTGGTTCAATTCCCCAGGACCCACGTTAGCCAGATGCACAAGGGGCTGCACAAGTCTGGAGTTTGTTTGCAGTGGCTGGAAGCCCTGGCGCGCCCATTCTCTCTTCTCTCCCTCTTTCTCTGTCAAATAAATAAATGAAATATTTTTTTAAAAAAGAAAAATACCACCACCAGTAAGGATTTTTGTAGTCATTCATGTTTATCCACATATGAACTAAAAAAAAAAAAAAACTATTGTTACTATAAATACAAACAGTATTTCAACCAAGTGCAGCACGTGTCAGAAGAATGCTGTGATTCGACATGAAGTCGACTATCAGAACGTGGTCCATAAACTGTGCAGTGATGCCTGCTTCTCGAAGTTTCGCTCTGCCAGCAACCTCACTATGAACTGTTGTGAGGACTGCGGGGGTTGCTGTTACCGTGGCTCTGGGCAGTGCCATGTGCTTCAGACTGAAGGACAGTCCAAGAAGTTTTGTAGTTCAATGTGTGTCACCTCACCCAAGCAGGTGTACAAGTTCAGTGTAACAGTCGTGAAATCTCCGCAATCCCTCAGTGTCACCTAGCCGCGTCAGACGGAAGTAGACGCAACTTCTGCGGCCACAGCTGCGTGGTGGCTTCCCAGAGTTTGTTCAACAAACCAGCGGGGACGAATCCTTCCGTAGCCCCCTTGTCTCAGGCTCAAGTAATTGCGAGCATCCCCACTGGTTCAACGGTGTCAAGTGGAGGAGACACCTCTGCCGTCTCTCCCACCACCGTCAGTAGTTCTGCTGCTGCTGGTCTGCGGCGTCTAGCTGCCCAGTCTCAGCACGTTGGGTTTGCACGAAGTGTTGCAGAACCCAGGTGTCAACACTGTAATTGTCTTTTTTGCCACAAAGCCAGAACTTCTTGACTATAAGGGTAAAATGTCTCAATTCTGTGGCAAGAATTGTTCTGATGAATAGAAGAAAATAAATAGTGTAGTGGCAATGTGTGAATATTGTGAAACTGAGAAAATTTTAAAGGCGACTGTGCGATTCTCGGGTGCTGACAAGTCATTTTGTAGTGAAGGTTGCAAATTACTTTATAAACATGACTTGGGAAAACGCTGGGGAAGTCACTGTAAAATGGGCAGTGATTGTTTGCAGACGCAGAATCATTGGGGCGGAAAGATAGAAGACTTCTGCTGTGAGGCGTGCGTGGCTAAGTGCACAGGGCTGTTCTGTCAGATGGCCAGATGTGGTGGTTGTAAAAGACAGAGTAAACTCAGTGAGTCCTGGAAATGGCGAGGGGCAATCAAACATTTTTGTAACCTGCTTTCCATCCTGATGTTCGGCCGTCAGCAGAGTACATGTGACCCACCTTCACAAAACAATGCAGCAAGTATTTCCATGGTCCAAGCCACTTCTGCAGAGGCCCCATCATCCCTCAGAAAAGATACGACTCCAGTTATTGCTAAAGTAATATCTTTGGGCAAGTGCTCCTGCTGCTCGGCCTACAGTGAATTCCAACAGTGTCTTACAAGGTGCAGTTCCAACAGAAACAGCAGAGATCACTGGGGGTGCCAGTGCACAAACAGATGCCCTGAAACTGCCACCTTCTCAACCTCCAAGGCTTTTGAAGAACAAAGCTTTACTGTGCAAACCCATTACGCAGACTAAAGCCACTTCCTGCAAACCCCATACTCAGAACAAAGAATGCCAGACAGAAGACACGCCAAGCCAGCCCCAGCTTATTGTGGTGCCAGAGCCTGTGTCAGTGTTTGTACCTAAACCTCCTCATCTGTATACCCAGTATGCTCCTGTTCCCTTTGGGATTCCAGTTCCAATGCCTGTCCCCATGCTCATTCCGTCCTCAGTGGATAAAATCACAGAGCGCACTGAAGACAGTAAGGAAGAACTTCCTTCACGTCATTTGAAGCTGATCTCCTGAGGTGGCAGAAATAACTGCAGAAGATGAAGATAAAGAAAAGACCCTGTCCCACGGAGGATCTCAGACTTCAGAACAGGAACTCTTTCTTGACACCAAGATATTTGAAAAAGACCAAGGAAGTACATACTGTGGTGACCTTGAATCTGAGGCAGTGTCTACTCCACATAGCTGGGAGGAAGAACTGAATCATTGTGCCCCAAAAATCAAATGCTGTGCAAGAAATGATTCAGAACTGAAACACTTCTCAAAAGAGGAAACTGAACAGGACCGGGAGGCCGATTTCCATCAGAACTTCTTTGACCCACTTAATAAAGGACAGGGAATCCAAGGTTGTTCCCAAACAAGACGACACACAGAGATGGCTGCCCCCAGCCAAGACGAAGAGGGTGGAAGAAGTCTGTAGTAGCTATGGAGCCCAAGAGTCTTATTCAAGGAGCCTTTCAAGGATGTTCGGTGTCTGGGATGACATTGAAGTACATGTATGAGGTAAATGCCTGGAAGAATTGGGTTCAGTGGGAAAATGTCAAGGAAGGGCAGGGAGGTCTCAAGTGTAGTGGAGGTGAGCATGCTGCGGCCAGCCCACGTTCTGACTCTTTAGGAAGTGCTCAAGACCAGTCACTTTCTCAAGAAGTCTCAGAGCCAGGCTATAAGGGCCGTTCTATTAAGCTGAAGGAAGTGGCCTGCACTTTTGCTGAGTTGAGTTTGGGTTTATGCCAACTTATCCAAGAGGTGTGGAGACCAAATGGTGAAAAATATGATCCAAGCTGGGCATGGTGGCGCACGCCTTTAATCCCAGCACTCAGAAGGCAGAGGTAGGAGGATCGCCATGAGTTCAAGGCCGCTCTGAGACTACATAGTGAATTCCAGATTAGCCTGAGCTAGAGTGAGACCCTACCTTGAAAAAGCAAAAAACAAACAAACAAACTATCTATCTATCTATCTATCTATCTATCTATCTATCTATCTATCTATCTATCTATATATATATATAGTGATCCAGACAGTACCGTATACTTATGCCTTGGAATTCAGCAGTACCTGTTTGAAAATGGTAGACTAGAAAACATTTTCACTGAGCCCTATTCCAGATTTATGATTGAACTTACCAAACTCTGGAGAATGTGGGAACCTACAATACTTCCTAATGATAAACTAACTATTGGCAAGAGGAGACGAAATGAAGATGATGAGGTTCCAATGGGTGCAGAGATGGCAGAGAATATGGACAATCCCCCGAGATGCCCTGTCCGGCTCTATGAATTGTACTTGTCAAAATGCTCGGAAAGTGTGAAGCAGGGCAGTGATGCATTTTACCTTCAGCCCGAGCGTTCCTGTGTCCCGAATAGCCCCATGTGTACCCAACATTCCCAATCGACCCTGGCACCCTGGATACCATGCTCACGCGTATTCTCATGGTGAGAGAGGTACATGAAGAGCTTGCCAAGACCAACCTGGACTCTGATGTTGAATTATCAGATTAAGATGGAAGTCAGGGGCTGGAGAGATAGGCTTAGCAGCTAAGCGCTTGCCTGTGAAGCCTAAGGACCCCGGTTCAAGGCTCCATTCCCCAGGACCCACGTTAGCCAGATGCACAAGGGGGCTGCACGCATCTGGAGTTCATTTGCAGTGGCTGGAGGCCCTGGCGTACCCATTTCTCTCTCTCTCTCTCTCCCTCTCTCTCTCTCTCCCTCTTTCTCTCTCTGTCGCTCTCAAATAAATAAATAAAAATAATTTTTAAAAAAGATGGAAGTCAGGATCCTAGTTTCATACACATTAGTACGCACCAAACTGTGAAGGCATCAAGCTGTTGGGAAGAGATGTGTAAATCCAAGTCCTTTTAACTTGATTAGGAGACACTGACAGCAGATGACTTGTGAACCACAGTGTGGATGTACAAATGAGAACTGAGGGAAGGAATGTGAACTAAGAATGTGGCAATGATACAGTTCATAGACACCTTCGTTTGTTTGTTTGTTTTTTGTTTTCTGAGGTAGGGTCTCACTCTAGCCCAGGCTGACCTGGAAGTTACTGTGTAATCTCAGGGTGGCCTTGAACTCACGGCGATCCTCCTACCTCTGCCTCCTGTGTGCTGGGATTAAAGGCGTGAGCCACCACGCCCGGCTTCATAGACATCTTCGAATGACTAACCATTTTCTTTCAGTGGTGCATAATCTTATTTTGTTTGGGAATAACAAACTGTGGAATATTTTTAAGGAAAATTGTAAAAAACAAAAACTCTACCATAGTAACCTTAGACCTTAGGTAGCTTTGGGGTGAGACCTTGGCTGCAGGAAGCTATTTAAGCAAGCCCTGTATAAAGATCAGGGGATAAATCCATACAAAGGTAAAAGTAATATCAAATGAGAACAGTAGGACCCAGCCTTGAAGATCCAATCTTAAAACAAAAACAAAAAAACTCAACTTTTAAAAATGATCATGAGTGGTCTTGATTGATTTTCACTGCCATGCCAATTGTGAAAAGGACAGAAGCCTCTGGTACTCCCACCACAGGCCCCTTTCATGAGGACAGTGTCCTTCACTGCTGTTACTGCCGCAGTGGCTCTGAACCTCCACTTTCCTGAGTCTAGCCTTCTCAGCTGTGGGTCTGGATGTGGGTAATTGAAGGTAAAGAGGATGATATTCCACAAACTAATTATATACACAGAAGATCTGTGTAGCCCATTAGACCCCAAGTGTCTTGAAATGTTTGTAGAAAACCCTAAAATACCCACTTCTCTGGGTGCAGGCCTTTATCACTGCTCTCCTAGCCCGAGCTGTGGAGCACAGAACTGGGGGCTCTCCTTTTGTTTTTGTTTTCTTTCCCCAATGGAAGCTTTTCTCCCATTGTTCCTGAAGGATTCTTTTTTTTTTTAAATTTTTTTTGTTTTTATTTATTTATTTGAGAGTGACAGACAGAGAGAGGAAGAGGCAGAGAGAATGGCCGCGCCAGGGCCTCCAGCCACTGCAAACGAACTCCAGACGCGTGCGCCCCCTTGTGCATCTGGCCAGCATGGGTCCTGGAGAGTCGAGCCTCGAACCGGGGTCCTTAGGCTTCACAGGCAAGCGCTTACCCTCTAAGCCATCTCTCCAGCCCTGAAGTATTCTTAATTGTCCTTTGCAACCAGTTTTTGGAGGCCCTTGTCATTTCAAATGGATGAGTCTTCTGAACTCTGGCAAACCTGTGGGGACTCCACAGAGACACAGTATTACATAGCAATCCCAGTGCTGGTAGGAAAGGTCTCGTTATGTTCCTGTGTAAAGCATCTGGAAGATGACCTTGTTACCCTGAGGAACTTGAGAATAGGGATTCTGGGAGTGGGGTACAAAGACACTGATTTCTAGCATATCCATAAGCAGGTCTTCTTACAGCAGTATCCCAGACTCCAGCTGTCTTGGTGGTTCCGTGAGGGTTGAGAGTCATGGCCAGGTATGGCGCCGTCAGTCCTGTCCCCCTCATCTCCAGTCTCAGTTTCTTCCCCACAGAATTTTGAATGAAGACCTTTAGTGATTTTGGCCAGATATGGAACTCTTTAATTGAACTTTAATCGGAACATACAGTAAAATTCAGAGAAGTCAAAAAGATTCTTAGTTTAACCTTAAAAGATTTGCAGTATGTCCCATATTTTAGATGGGGATAGCAAGAGGCTTGTTTTTGTTTTTAAATAAATACAACAAAATTTAAAAAAAATTAGGACAGGAGAGATGGCTTAGCAGTTAAGATGTTTGCCTGTGAAGCCTAAGGACCCAGGTTTGATTCCCCTGTACCCACATAAGCCAGATGCACAAGGTGGCGCATGGGTCTGGAGTTTGCAGTGGCTAGAGGCCCTGGTGTGCCCATTCTCTCTCTCTCAAATAAATATATTTTTTTAAATTTAGCACACCTTTAATCCCAGCACTCGGGAGGCAGAGGTAGGAGGATTGCTGTGAGTTCAAGGCCACCCTGAGACTACATAGTGAATTCCAGGTCAGCCTGGGCTAGAGCGAGACCCTACCACAGGGAAAAAAAATATATATATATATAGATAGATAGATAGATAGATAGATAGATAGATAGATATAGATATAGATATAAATGTATATAGATATAGATATATAGATTTTTTTTAAGGGCTGGAAACATGGATTAACAGTTAAGGAGCTTGCCTGCAAAACCTAAGAACCCAGGTTTGATTCTCCAGTATCCACATAAAACCAGATGCACAAGGTGGTACATGCATCTGGAGTTCCTTTGCAGTAGCTAGAGGCTCTGGGGCATCCATTCTCTCTCTCTCTCTCTCTCTCTCTCTCTCTCTCTGAAATATATATATATATATATATATATATATATATATATATATATATACATATTTTTTTTGTTTGTTTTGGTTTTTCATCGTAGGGTTTCACTCTAGCTCAGGCTCTCCTGGAATTCACTATGTAGTCTCAGGGTGGCCTCGAACTCATGGTG
This sequence comes from Dipus sagitta, assembly GCA_036346955.1. Lineage (NCBI taxonomy): Eukaryota > Metazoa > Chordata > Mammalia > Rodentia > Dipodidae > Dipus > Dipus sagitta. The sequence goes on from CM070773.1 coordinate 114,613,133, forward strand.
ATCCTCCTACCTCTGCCTCCCGAGTGCTGGGATTAAAGGCGTGTACCACCATGCCTGGCTAAATAAAATATTTTTTTAAAAATTAAGTCACTTTTCCTTGCGATAACTCAGAAGGCACCATGGTGCTGAGAAGTGACAGAGGAGTGCTCAGCACTGCAATATCTCTATCACACCTTCCAAGGCTCAGGGTCTAATGTGGAAGAGGTGGTGGAAAGAATGTAAGAGCCAAAGGAAGGGTAGGACTCCTTACAACATGCTCCTCCAGACACAAAATGGCCTGGATATCCGTGACCTCACAGTCCCTGACACTACCTACACAAGACCATCATGATAGGAGGAAAAGATCATGACATCAAAATAAAAGAGACTGATTGAGATGGAGAGGGGATATGATGGAGAATGGAGTTTCAAAGGGGAAAGTGGGGGAAGGGAGGGTATTGCCATGGGATATTGTTTACAATCATGGAAGTTGTTACTAAAAAATAAATAAATTTTAAAAAATTAAGTCACTTGTAGCTCAGCTTGGTGGCACACACCTTTAATCCCAGCACTAGGGAGGATGAAGTAGGAAGATAGCTGTGAGTTTGAGGCCAGCCTGAGACGACATAGTGACTTCCAGGTCAGCCTGGGCTAGAGTGAGACCCTACCTCGAATCCTGCCCCTGCCCCTGCAAAAGTCACTTTCAAAAGCACAAAACAAAACATGTAGATGGAGAATAGGAGGAGCAGCATCCAGAAGAGGGAGAGCCCCATGGGTGATCCAGGTCACATCCACTTCTGATTGGTTTAGCTCTTCAGGTGGGTGGGGTTTCCTTTCTTCAATGCTCAACAAGTACTGGGTAGCTACTGGTTATAATGCATTAAAAAAATTATTTATTTATTTGAGAGGAGGAGAGAGAGAGAGAGAGAGAAAGAAAGAGAAAGAGAGAGAGAGAATGCGCCAGGACTTTTAGCCACTCCAAATGAACTCCAGACCCATGCACCATGCACCACCTTGTCATGTGGTTTATGTGTGTACTGGAAAATCAAACCTGGGTCCTTGGGCTTCACAGGCAAGCGCCTTAACCTCTAAGCCATCTCCCTAGCCCTGGTTATAATGTGTTTCTATCAGAATGATGATGTAGGGTTAGGGACAGTAACTCTTCTGTGTTCATGCGTGCATGTTGGTGTGAGTGTGCACGTGCCATGGGTCATGTGTGGAGGTCAGAAGACAGCTTTGTGTGTTGGTCCTTGCCCTCTTCTGTGTTTAGGTGGGGTTTTCTTTAATGTTCACTGCTGCAGATGCCAGACTAGCTGGCCCGTGATCTTTGGGGATTTTCTAGTCTCCTCCTTTCATTTCACTTAGAGCACTAGGATTACAGATGTGCACTACTATGTCTCACTTTATTTTTTTTTAATTTTTATTTATTTGAAGGAAAGAGAAGGAGGGAGAGCCAAGTGCATGTGTGAATAAGAGGAGTGTATGTGTTTGTGCACCAGGGCCTCTTGCTGTTGCAAACTCCAAGTGCATGTGCCACTTTTTGTTTTGTTTTGTGTTTTTTTTTTCTTTATTAGTCAGTTTTGTATTCAGCAAATACAGTCAGTTTGGTACCATTATTAGGCTCATCCGTGACCTACCCCCTCCCCTTGGCCCCTCCTTGTTGAGGTATACGGGTCATGCATTGTGGAGTTAGCCCACAGTTATGGGTAAGCTAAATGTCTCTGCATATCATGACCCAACATGTGGCTCTGACATTCTTTCCGCCACCTCTTCCACAAAATTTCCCTGAGCCATGTTGGGTTCATTTTTGGTCTGCTTCAGTGATGAGGTGTTGGGGGCCTCTGAGGCTCTGGCTCTCTGATTTGTTTTGTGTTTTTTGAGGTAGGGTTTCACTCTAGCCAAGGCTGACCTGGAATTCATTATGTAGTCTCAGGGTGGCCTTGAACTCACGGTCCTCCTACTTCTACCTCCAGAGTGCTAGGATTAAAGACATGCGCCACCACGCTCAGCACATGTGCCACTTTATACATCTGACTTTACACCAGTACTGGAAAATCAAACTTGTCCTGGCAAACTTTGCAAACAAGCACCTTTACCTGCTGAGCCATATCTCCAGCCTCCATCCAGCTTTATGTAGGTTCTGGGCATCTGAACTCAGAGCCTCACATTTGAGCAGCAAGCAGCTTACCCAGTGAGCTATCTCCCCAGCCCTGGGACAACAAATCTTAAAGGACATGAAGGCTTGGTGGAGGGGAAAAGGAGTAGAAGGCTGATATTGGGTGGGCATTCTAGGAGTCAGTTTCAACTTAAAATTAAAAAAAAAAAAATTACCAGGGGCTGGAGAGATGGCTTAGTGGTCAAGGTGTTTGCCTGCAAAGTCAAAGGATCCTGGTTCGACTCTCCAGGACCCACGTAAACCAGATGCACAAGGGGGTGCATGCATCTGGAGTTCATTTGCAGTGTCTGGAGGCCCTAGTGTACCCATTCTCTCTCTCTCTCTCTCTTTTTCTCTGTGCCTCTTTCTCTTTCTCAAATAAATAAAATATATTTTAAAAATTACCGGGCTGGAGAGATGGCTTAGCGGTTAAGGCGTTTGCTTGTGAAGCCTAAGGAGTCCCAGTTTGACTCTCCAGTACCCATATAAGCCAGATGCACATGACGGTGCATTCGTCTGGAGTTTGTTTGCAGTGACTAGAGGCCCTGGTGTGCCCATCCTCTCTCTCTCTCTCTCTCTCTCTCTCTCCCCCTCTTGCTCTCATAAATAAATAAATAAAATATTTTTTAAGAAACTTACCAACAGTTTGATTTCACCAAAGACAAGGCATTCTGCTTTTCATCTCCGCAGTGGGAACAGATGTCTTTTATCTCCTCTGGCTTTGAAACCCTGGGATGAAAGCTGTACACGCATAGCAAAGAATGTGCGACAAGTTAACACACTCCCATTGGACTCAAGTCCATTGCTCTCTTGGTACCTCAGCTCAAATCACCCACAATGGGGTGATTCTATCACTCTTCAAGATGATTTGTCTGTTCCCTCATTCTTCACCATATATGTTTTTTTTTTAATCTTTCACTTATTTGTGTGTGTGTGTGTGTGTGTGTGTGTGTGTGTTTGTGGTGGGGGTGGAATCCAGGCCCTTGCATCTTCTAAGCAAGCTCTCTCTCACCAGCCTTCTTCACATTTGTTCCCCAGGGGCTGTGAATACAACCTACAGGTCTTAGAAGACCTTCTCCTCCCCTCCCTGCCCCCAACTTAGGGTCTCACTCTAGCCCAGGCTGACCTGGAACTCACTCTGTAGCCCCAGGGCTGGCCTCAGACTCCCAGTGCTCTGCCTCCCGAGTGCTGGACTCAAAGGCTTGCGTCACCATGCCCCGCTTCAGAAAACCTTTTTAAGGTGATCCTCTGTGCCCATCCCCCTTTGGTGGCCTTGGGTGTCAAGGGCCTGTGAGAAGGGTGGGAAGGGGACATGGGTCTCGCTTGCTGATCTGCTTGTAATTTCATTTCATTCTGTCCCCAGGTGTGTCTGAACCGCACGCTGGAGATTCAGGACCCCAGTGGCGTACACTATACCTTCGGCTTGCCGGGTCTACTCGGCGGGGTCACCTACATTATCCTGATGACGTATCACACCTCAGCTCTAACGTGCGTTGCTTGGTCCTGCTGTCCCACAGCCCCTGCCCCAACTCAATAGGAAACGTGCCCAGAGTCCAGTGTAGGTGGCCATGCATTCAGGACCACACATTCAATGTTTGTTGGCCAGTCTATTCAGAGATTCTTTTTTTTGTTTTGCTTTGGTTGTTTAGGTAAGGTCTTGTTCTAACCCCAGGCCAACCTGGAACACACTTGTGTTTTGCTTTTCTGTTGTTGTTTTTGGTTTTTCGAGGTAGGGTCTCACTCTAGCCCAGGCTGACCTGGAATTCACTATGGAGTCTCAGGGTGGCCTCGAACTCACTGCGATCCTCCTACCTCTGCTTCCCGAGTGCTGGGACTAAAGGTGGGCACCACCCTGTCACTCTTGGAACACGCTCTGTAGCCCAAGCTGTCCTTGAACTCAGGAGATACCCTCTTACCTCAACCATCCTAGTACTGGGATTACAGGTGTGAGTCACCATGCCTGGCTTCAGAAATTCTTCCTACCTCCACCTTGTATGGAGTCAGTTCTCCACGACACTTCTTGCCGGAAGGGCAAGTTAGGAGCAGGGCAGAGGCTCATGGTATTTTTTGTTGTTCTTTTTTGTTTCTTTTTAAGAATAATTGTTATAGGGAGCTCTAACATGTGAACATGCTACAAATCGGTCATATTTCCATCGGGGTGTACTCTTGCACCTTCTCCGGCCGCATTCCGCCGATGGCCCTCCTCAGTGGGGGAATCTGTGATCGCTGTAGGGTCTTGAGTGCACCAGTCAGTTCCCGTGTGGAGGACAATGCCTCACAGTGTGCCTTCCCCCCAAAAATGGACCGCTTCATGAATTTGTGTCTCATCCCTGCACAGGGGCCATGCTAATCTCTGTATAGTTCCAGTTTTAGTAGATGTGCTGCCTAAGAAAGCATGTGGCACACGTGTTTTTGCTTTTTTTTTTTCTTTTGGATTTTCGAGGTAGGGTCTCACTCTGGCTCAGGCTGGCCTGGAATTCACTATGTAGTCTCAGGGTGGCCTTGAACTCACAGCGATCCTCCTACTCTGCCTCCCAAGTACTGGGATTAAAGGCGTGCGCCACCACGCCTGGCTTTTGTGTGTGTGTGTGTGTGTTTTGAGGCAAGTCCAATGGATTTTTTTTTTTAAGAGAGAGAGAATTGGCACACCAGGGCCTCTAGCCATTGTAATCAAACTCCAGATATGTGTGCCACCTTATGCGCATGTGCAGCCTTGAACATCCATCACCTTGTGCATCTGGCTTACGTGGGATCTGGAGAGTCAGACATGGGTCGCTGGCTTCGCAGGCAAGCTCTTTAACTGCTAAGCCGTATCTCCAGTCCAGAAGCCCACAGTGTTGAGCCCCCACAATGTAAACAGAGCAGGTCAATCTGGTTCAAGCCCTCTGGGTCACTTTTGCCAGACATGGTAGTTGAGGTCAGGGTGACATCAGAGTGGCCCTAAAACTGTTCCTGTGGCGGGTGGTGGAGGCTGGGGAGGTCCTAGAGCAGACTGAGAACTCTACCCAGTGCTTCCAGACTCTTGTCATTGTCAGAGGGAAGAGGGAAGAATTAGGAGGACGTTTTACTCCAGGGTGATTCTGGGATGAGCCCTCGGCCAGGCTCTGAGCTGAGCTTTCTGTTTTCTCATTTTCCCGCCCACCTGTGGGCTGTAGAAGCAAGGAAGTCAAGCAGACTGCTCAAAACTGGCTCGATCAATGCTGCTGTCCATAGCGCAGCCCCGCAGGGCTAGCGGTGCCCAGGCCCAGGCTGAACCCGGGGTCTAAGGATTCTAATATACCAAAGAAGATGCTGGGGCTCCTCCTCCCTTCCCTACCATTTGTCTGCACGGCTCTGTAGGAAATGAAAGGAAATGTGCACACTGGGGAGAGGACATTTGGCCTCTTTTTTTTTCCAGCCCCCAATTCTTTTTTTATTAACAACTTCCGTGATTGCAAACAATATCCCATGGTAATGCCCTCCCTCCCCCCACTTTCCCTTTGAAACTCCATTCTCCATCATATCCCCTCCCCCTCTCAATCAGTCTCCCTTTTATTTTGATGTCATCATCTTTTCCTCCTCTTATGATGGTCTTGTGTAGATAGTGTCAGGCACTGTGAGGTCACGCATATCCAGGCCATTTTGTGTCTGGGGGGAGCACGTTGTAAGGAGCCCTACCCTTCCTTTGGCTCTTACATTCTTTCAGCCACCTCTTCTGCAATGGACGCTGAGCCATGGAAGGTGTGATTGAGATATTTTTTAGTGCTGAGCACTCCTCTGTCACTTCTCAGCACCGTGGTGCCTCCTGAGTCATCCCAAGGTCACTGATTGGGCCTCTTTTTAAAATATTTTATTCATTTATTTGAGAGAGATAGAGAAAGAGCAAGGGATATGGCTCAGTGGATAAAGGAGCTTGCTTGAGAGAGACAGAGAAACAGGCAGAGAGAGAGTATGGACACTCCAGGGCCTCCTACCACTGCAAACGAACTGCAGATGCGTGTGCCTGCCCCTTTGTACCTCTGGCTTTACGTGGGTACTGGGGAACTGAAGCCAGGTCATCAGGCTTTGCAAGCCAGCACCTTTAGCTGCTGAGACATCACTGCAGACCACAGCTGACCTGAACTTCATGACCCTTCTTAGCAATGACATTACTGATGGCAATTGTCCTTTTTGTTCCTTGTAACCTCTGCAACTTGAGGCCTGAGTGGCCCCTCTCTTTTGTTCTTTCTAGACTCGTCGGCCAGGTGACCAGTGACATTGGGGCTCTCAGCTTTCTTATGGCAGCAGGCATGGTATCTGGTCTTCTAACAGGTCAGTGTGACATCATCCTTCTACCTGGGCATTTCCTGCCCTATAGCTGGGGATGTATGTACTCTGACATTCCCCCAGGTCCAGCTCACTGAAGTGCTGGGACTCACACTTTCAATCCCAACACACCTATGGCAATGGGAGGGGGAGCTAAGCGTTTGGAAGCTCTCGGCCTTTAGAGCAGCCACAGAGAGACTCTGCCTCAAGGCGGAAGGTGAAGACTGACACCCTGGAAGTTGTCCTCTGACCTCCACATTCACACTGTGGCGAGCATGCGCGCACGCACACACATTGTAGGTGTTGTTGAATTTGAATGTCGCTCAGTTGGCAGAGTGCTTGTCTAGCATGTGCAAAGCACTGGGTTCAATCTTTAACACATGGAAAACTGGATGTAGTGCTACTGTAATCCTAGTCCTCCAGAGGTATAGGTAAAAGAAAAAAAAAACAACATTCAGGTTGGTGGTGCACACCTTTAATCCCAGCATTCAAGAGACAGAGGTTGGAGGATTGCTCTGTGTTCTGTATATGTACAGGATGGGGAGATGGCTGAGCGGTTAAAGCCAGATGCATAATGTAGGTACATGCATCTGGAGTTGTTTGCAGCAGCAAGAGGCACTGACATGCCTATATTCTCTCTCTCTAATAAATAAAAATATTTAATGAGTAAATAAAACAGGGTTGGAGAGATGGCTTAGCAGTTAAGATGCTTGCCTGTGAAGCCTAAGGACCCAGGTTCGATTCCCCAAGACCCATGTAAGCCAGATGCACAAGGTGGTGCATGCATCTGGAGTTTGTTTGCAGAGGCTAGAGGCCCTGGCATGCCCATTCTCTCTACCTGCTTCTTTCTTTCTCTCCAATAAATAAATAAATAAATAAATAAATTTTACATACAGATATATTCCTTTCTATCTTATTTTATTTTGATTTTTCGAGGTAGGGTCTCACTGTACCCCAGGGTGACCTGGAATTCACTTAGTAGTGTCAGGGTGGCCATGAACTCACAGCGGTCCTCTACCTTTGTCTCCTGAGTGCTGGGATTAAAGGCGTGTGCTACCATGCCCGCCTCCCGTGCCATGATTCTAACTACTCAGGATGCTAAGGCAAGACCCTGTCTGTTGAGAGAGAGAGAGAGAGAGATTAGCCATCTCACAAGAAAGGCAAGCATTCCTTTAAGGTATGCTAAGGGATCCAGCCAGGAAATTGAGGACGCTCAGGCTTGAGCTGATTGGACAAAGGCTGGCTGATCAGGAAAAAGACAAAACAGCAACAAAAGCAAATTACCCTAAACTACTGTCCTCCCTACAAGAGCAGGCCCTTCAGCTGAGGTGGCTGTGGGTACTGGAGTGAGGGCAGACAGAACTGTGAGGGCACTTTGTAGGAGCCTCTCTCTCTCTCTCTCAAGGTAGGGTCTCACTCTAGCCCAGGCAGACCTAGAATTCATTTTGTAGTCTCAGGCTGGCCTCGAACCTCAAACTCACGGCAATCCTCCTACCTCTGCCTCCTGAGTGCTGGTATTAAAGGTATGCGCCACCACGCCCGGCAGTAGGAGCCACTCTCCATGGTAGCTCTTGTGTTTTAAATGCCTCAGTGATTGAAGGTGCTTGCTTGCAAAGCCTGCTTGCGTGGGTTCTCTTCCTTAGCCACCCACATAAAGCTGGATGGGCATTAATTACACACACACACACACACACACACACACACACACACACACACACGTGCACGCGCTTCTTTAGAATAGAAATGGATCCACTGCTCCTTGCATTTTCTCTTTTCCCCGCCCTCCCTCACTCCAGCTCTTCCTTCTTTCCTAACTTTCTTCCTGACACGGTCTCACTATGTAGCCAACTGGTAATCCTCCTGCCTCTGCCTCCTGAGTGTTATGTTGACGGGCTGTGCCAGGGCCCTGCAATGCCATTTAAGCAGTCAGATTCATGCTCATCCAATACAGCTTAGTGAGACCTCAGTCCTTTGGAGAACCTGGCTCTGGCCAGTTCCTTTTAAATATCCACAGAAGCTGATCAGGATTGACAGTGGTTTCATCTGCCTGTCCCCTGATTGTGGGACAAAAAGGATTCCTTTTGAGATGCCATAATCTACCTGCAATATTTTCTATAATCTTGATGTAACAAATGTGCTCTAAATGTTTTGACATTTAATTATCATTTGTTTAAGGTTTGCTCCTAAATCTCAAAATATGGAAAGCACCTCACGCAGCTAAATATTTTGATGATCAAGCTTTCTGGGAGGTAAGCTTTTTTTTTAAAAAAAAAAAAACTTATTTATTTGCATGTGGAGGAGGTGCTGGTGGGTGCACCAAGTCTCTTACACTGCACGTGTCCATCTAGCTTTGCATGGGTGACTAGAGAATTGTATCTAGGCAGTCAACCTTGCAAGCAAGTGCCTTTAACCACTGAGCCATCTCCTCACCACCAAGGGAGATTTTTTTTCACACACGTGCTTCTCTACATAGAAGATGTGTTCACTGCACACACGCGCTCCCCTACACAGAGGGTGTGCTCGCTGCACACGTGCTTCTATACATAGAAGGTGTGCTCACTGCACACATGCGCTTCTCTACACAGAGGCCGTGCTCACTGCACACACACGCTCCCCTATGCACAGGGCATGCTCACTGCACACATGGGCTTCTATACATAGAAGATGTGCTCACTACCAAGGTAGATTTTTTTTTTAATTTTTAATTTTTTTTTATTTATTTGAGAGAGACAGAGAGAGAGAAAAAGAGGCAGAGAGAGAGAGAGAATGGGCACGCCAGGGCCTCCAGCCACTGCAAACGAACTCCAGACGTGCGCGCCCCCTTGTGCATCTGACTAACGTGGGTCCTGGTGAACCCAGCCTCGAACCGGGGTCCTTAGGCTTCACAGGCAAGCACTGCTAAGCCATCTCTCCAGCCCCCAAGGTAGATTTTTAAGCTAGTAACAGGATAGATTTTTAAAATATTTTTTATTTATTTACTTATTTGAGGGAGGGAGCAAACAGAGAGAGAATGGCATGCCAGGGCCTCCAGCCACTGCAGATGAACTCCAGATGCATGAACCATCTTTGTGTAGCTGGCTTATGCGGGTACTGGGGAATCGAACCTGGGTCCTTAGGCTTCTCAGGCCTTAACTGCTAAGCCATCTCTCCAGGCCCCAGGATAGATTTTCAATGCACAAACTCAAAAGATTTATGAATATGTGTACATCTGTGACATTTGTGTGGGTGTGTCTTTGCGCACGCTTTCTAGTGTGTACCTCTGTGGGTGTGTATGTGTTTGTTAAAGGTTACCATTTCTCTGAGGCTTCAAGGTCATTGAAGGTTGAGTGAAGTATTAGTGGCCACCTCCCTTCCCCACCTGGCGTCATCCATGTGGACAAGTAGTTCGGCAGGAAGGCAATAGAACCCTTCAGTGTAAGAGCAGATAAAATTTTCTCTAGGGTCCTACCCACTATTTAAGGGACCCTCAGAGTGGGGACGTAGCTTGTCCAGTGTCACACAGCAAGTGAGTGGCATGTCTGAATCCCACATATGATTCCTGATTACTTGTAATGAGTGGCACAGGGCACTGGCACTGTGAGAGTCTGGCATCACTTAGCAACAGACATGCTTTCAAAACACTCAGCTGCAGCCTGGCGTGGTGGCGTACGCCTTTAATCCCAGCACTTGGGAGGCAGAGGTAGGAGGATTGCTGCGAGTTCGAGGCCACCCTGAGACTCCATAGTGAATTCCAGGTCAGCCTGGGCTAGAGTGAGACCCTGCCTCGAAAAACCAAAACAAACAAACAAACACAAAAACAAACAAACAAAAAAAAACAACTCAGCTGCTGAGAGGGGAGAGCCCACAGAGCTGCATTATAGCATCTGTGGTCATGAGCTGCTCGAAGGGCCAGAGTTCACCCGACATCCCACTGTCCCTGTCCTCTTTTAACATATACTCAGCTCACAGAATGCTCTGTCGTGTGTCCCTTTCGTCAGTCATCCTCTGATGCGTGCTGTGGGTAGGCTGGGTAAGCAGGGACCTGGGGAAGTCGTCTGACAGATGGCTGGCCCAGAATCATACTTTTGTTTTTCAAGGTAGGGTCTTGCTCAAGCCTAGGCTGGCCTGGAATTCACTTTGCAGTCTCAGGCTGGCCTTGAACTCAAGTCAGTCCTCCAACCTCTGCCTCCTGAGTGCTGGGATTAAAGGCGTGTGTCCCCATGCCGGGCTTGAATCGTACCTTTGTGAGTATAAGAGAGAAGATTAGATATCAGGCCTTCTGAGTCCCAGGACAGTCCCTTCTCTAGGGAGCAGCCAAGATACTGGCCACAAAGCGGACATAGAAGTAGTGCTATTAAGGACTGGAGCACATGTGGCCAGCAGAGGGCGCTGAGGAGGGCCGCTTCCTCTTCCTCTTCAGACAGGTTTATCCTGGTATAACTGACATGCAGTAAATTGCACACGCTTCAAGTATACAACTGGAAGCCAGGGGTAGTGGCACAGGCCTGTAATCCCAGCACTCTGGAGGCTGAGGTAAGAGGATTGCTGCAAGTTTAAGGCCAATCTAGACTACAGATTGAGACTATCTCAAAATACAGAAAAAATAAAATAAACAAACGGGCTGGAGAGATGGCTCAACTATTAAAGGTGCTTGCCAGTGCAGGTTCGATTCCCCAGGACCCACTTAAGCCAGATGCACAAAGTGGCGCATGTGTCTGGAGTTCCTTTGCAGCGATAGGAGATCCTGGTACACCCATCTTCTCATTGTTGGTCTGTCTATGAAAGAAAAAAGGAAGGAAGGAAGGAGGGAGGGAGAGAAGGAGGGAGAGAGTGACGGGGGAGGGAGAGAAGGAGGGAAGGAGGCAGGAAGAATCAAAATAAAAGGAGGAAGGAAGGAAAGAGAAAAAGCAAACAGACCAAAAAAAAATACAACAATTAGATACACTGAGACATAATTATATACCTGTGGGACCCTGAGCACAGTTAAGGCAAGGATCATGCACCTTTCACCCTCAAAAGGCTCCTGTGTGTTCTGAACTATTCCCTTCTGGGAGGGGCCATGGCTCAGCCAGCAGTTGAAGTCCTTACTTGAATTTCTCCCTCCCTGCTCCTCCCAACCTCACCTCAGCTAACCACTGAACATCGACATTCACGACATTCAAGCTGAGTTCTCATCTACAGTGAATTTTTTTTTTGGGGGGGGGAGTTTCAAGTTTTTTTGAGGTAGGGTCTCACTCTAGCCCAGGCTGACCTGGAATTCACTATGTAGTCTCAGGGTTGTTGCCAAGAAATATAGACAACAAAAAATATAAATATTATTACAATTTTAGCATAAAAATACAACAAAATGTGTTGAGTTCCTCTTGCTGTTTTATGCAGAATTTTAAAAATTAAATTAAATTTATTTTTTGCAAGCAGAGAGAAATAGAGAGAAGATAAAGAGAGAGAGAGAGAGAGAGAATGGGCATGCCAGGACCTCTAGCTACTGCAAATGAATTCTAGATGCATGCACCACACTGTGCATCTGGCTTTATGTGGGTACTGAGGAACCAAATCCGGGTCACTCAGCTTTGCAGGCAAGCACCTTAACACAGAATTTAAAAAATCTAGCCTTGCCGTACTGATATCATCCTGCTTCTGGTTTGAAATGAATGTTCTAGAGAGCAGAATGAGGAGGGCCAGCTTGTAAAGTGGGAAAACAGATTAGAAGCAATGAGGTCTGAACTGTAGGCTTAACTCCCTCAGGGCAGGCCACTTCCATTTCGTAAATTGTAAAACGAGACCCAGGGCTTGGGAGATGGCTCAGCATTTTAAGGCGCTGGCTTGCTGCTAGCCTTGGGTTCCAGTCACTAGTTGCCATATAAAGCCAGACCACACAAAGTGGCCCATGTGTCTGGAGTTTATTTGCAGCCACAACAGGCCTAGCACTCTCATTCCCTCGCTCTGTTTGCAATAAATAAATAAGTAATTTTTTAAAATGAGACTAAGCTCCACATTCTGAGCCCAGGCTCTAAAGTGAGTCAGGTCTTGGTCCTACCACTTCTGCCCACGCCCTCCTGCATGGCCTCGTACAACCGCAGCCTCCCCATTTGTGAAATGAAGATAAGACTTGAGAGGAAGGGATTTATTTCAGGCTTATAGATCCAGGGCAAGTTCCATCAATGGCAGAAGCTGCTTCCAGGCAGAGAGAGACAACTAGAGCCAGCAAACAACAGCTCCAGCAGCCAGAGTTCAAGCTCTCTCGGAACATGTTTGGGCTGGAATCAGATCCGCCCAATGACACGCCCCCCCCAGCAGGAATCCGCCTGCTAGAAACTGAAATTGCAAACTTAATTTTACTAGAACATCTGAGTCTATGGGGCCATACTTTCAAACTACCAAAGAGGATAGAAAGGAGACCGTGTGTGTGAGATGCCAGTGCCCTGACTGATGTACAGAAATCACTACGTTAGTTCCTGATTTCCTGGGATTTTGTGATCCAAAAACTACTCAAGATGAAGGATGTGGCACAGCAGGCTGTAATAATAACCCCAAGTAAACAAATGACAACAGAACCTTTCAGGATATTTTGAGCCTGCGGAGGGCCAGTGGAGACCTGAGAACTCGTCTCAAACACCTGAGACACTGTGCTCCCTCACAGGGTTTTAGGAACCCCAGTGGAGACACAGCACCCATGCGTAACAAACTGAGCTGTTGCGAAATGGAGGGAGCTACTTCCTATGGTTAGTAGTAAGTCCCTTGTCACTGAAGGCATTCAAACAAAGTACAGTTTACCATCAATGATCCATGTAAAGAACTAAACAGGGCCTTGGAGAGATAGCTCAGTGGTTAAAGGCACTTGCGTGCAAAGCCTGATGGCTTGAGTTCAATTCCCAGTCCCCACATAAAGCCAAACGCACAAAGTGGCACATGCATCTGGAGTTCATTTGAGGGCAGGAGGCCTTGTGCGCCTATACTCTCTTTCTGTCTGCCTCTTTGTCACTTTTGCAAATAAAAAAAAACTAAACAGAGATGGGCATGGTGGCCTGTAAGCCCATCACTGGAAAAGCTAAGGCAGGAAGATGATGAGCTCAAGGTCAGCTTAGGCTGCATAGCAAAACCCATTCTCAAAAACGAAAATAGGGCCTGGATGGAGAGATGGCTTAGTGGTTAAGGCACTTGTCTGCAAAGCCAAAGGACCCAGGTTCTACACCCCAGGACCCAGGTAAGCCAGATGCAGAAGGGGGCGCACGCATCTGGAGTTCGTTTGCAATGGCTGGAGGCCCTGGCACATGCATTCTCTCCCTCTCTCTTTCTACCTGTCTATTTCTGTATCTATCTCTCTCTCTCAAATAAATCAAAATAATGGTTTAGAGAGATAGCTTAGCATTTAAGGCATTTGCCTGCAAACCCAAAGGATTCTGGTTCAACTCTCCAGAACCCATGTAAGCCAGATGCACAAGGGGGGGCATGCATCTGGAGTTCATCTGTAGTGGCTGGAGGCCCTAGCAAGCCCATTCTTTCTCTCTCTCTCTCTCTCCCCTTTACCACTCCCTCTTTCTTTCTCTCAAATAAATAAAAAAAATATTTTTTGTTCATTTTTATTTATTTATTTGAGAGTGACAGAGAGAGAGAGAAAGAAAGAGGCAGATATATAGAGAGAGAGAATGGGCACACCAGGGCCTCCAGCCACTGCAAACGAACTCCAGACACGTGCGCCCCCTTGTGCATCTGGCTAACGTGGGTCCTGGGGAATCGAGCCTCGAACCAGGGTCCTTAGGCTTCACAGGCAAGCACTTAGCCGCGAAGCCATCTCTCCAGCCCCCCAAAAAATATATTTTAAAAATAATAATAAAATATTTTTTAAATAGGGCTGGAGAGATGGCTTTGTGGTTAAAGCACTTGCCTGTGAAACCTAAGGGCCCAGTCTCAATTGCCCAGTATCCACGTGGGCCAGATGGACAAGGTGGCTATTCCTTTGCAGTGGCTGGAGGCCCTGGCATGCCCATTCTTTATCTTCCTCTTCCTCTCTCTCTTAAATAAATATTAAAAAGAAAAACCAAGAAAGAGTAGGGGGAGAGAGACTAAGTGAAGTCAGATTGACAATCTCTTGTAATTCAGAGTCTGCTTTTTCTTTTTTTTGTTTTGGTTTTTCAAGGTAGGGTCTCCCTGTAACCCAGGCTAATCTGGAATTCACTATGTGGTCTCAGGGTGGCCTCAAACTCATGGTGATCCTCCTACCTGTGCTTCCCAAGTGCTGGGATTAAAAGGGGTGACTTACCACACCGAGCTAATTCAGATTCTGAAAGTGAACCTCTGGTCTTTGTAACACACTTGTGTGTGTGTGCATGTGTGTGCACATGTGCCTATAGTTGTGTATACTCTGTGTGCACAGATACAGAGGCTAGAGGAAGACATTGGTGTCTTCTTCCATTGCTCTTCTGTCTTATTTCTTTGAGACAGTATCTTACTGAACTTGGAGCTCCACTTTCTGGTTAGACTGACTGGCCTCTGAGCCCCAGCCATCCGCCTGTCCTCATCCCCCTCAGCACTGGCTTCTTACATAGGTACTGGGAATCAAACTCACGTCGTGATACCTGTGTAGCAAGTGCTCTACCCACTGAGCCACCTTCCCAGCCCATGAATGTGAACCTCTGTGGTACTGTATTGAAGTGTTTAGGTTAATGTAAGTTATAGATCAAGCTAAAAAAAACTAGCCCCTGGAGCACGCCTTTAATCCCGACACTTGGAAGGCAGGGGTAGGAGGATCATGGTGAGTTTGAGGCCACCCTGACTAAAAATAAATAAATAAATAACCTTGAGAACAACAGTTCATCTATAATAACACATTTGTTTTGTTTTTACAGTTTCCCCACTTAGCAGTTGGATTCTAAGCAAATTCATCCAAGAACAAGTCTGACTAAGCTTGGAAAGAAACTTCCTTCCCCTGTCGCCCACTCTTTGTATGAGACACACACTCATGAAGTCTTTCTATGTACAGTGAAAAAGGTCAGAGATGGATTTGGTATTAGCAAATAAAAGGCTGAAGATGGGCTGGAGAGATGGCTTAGCAGTTAAGGTGTTTGCCTGCAAAGCGAAAGGATCCCAGTTCTATTCCCCAGGACCCACGTAAGCTAGATGCACAAGGGAGTGCATGCATCTGGAGTTTGTTTGCAGCAGCTGGAGGCCCTGGTGTGCCCATTGTCTCTCTCTCTCTCTCAAATAAATAAATAAATAAATAAATAAATAAATAAATAAATGGCTGAAGATGCGCTTGCTTAAGTGGTAATTAAATAGTTTTAAACAATACTTTAAAAAATATGTTTGGCCGGGTGTGGTGGCACACGCCTTTAATCCCAGCACTTGGGAGGCAGAGGTAGGAGGATTGCCATGAGTTCGAGGCCACCCTGAGACTCCATAGTGAATTCCAGGTCAGCCTGGGCTAGAGTGAAACCCTACCTCGAAAAACCAAAAAATAAATAAATAAAAATATGTTTGGTGGGCTGGAGAGATTGGCTTAGCAGTTAAGGCGCATGCTTATAAAGCCTGAGAACCTAGGTTTGATTCCCCAGGTCCCACATAAGCCAGATGCACAAGGGGGCGCATGCGTCTGGAGTTCGTTTGCAGTGGCTGGAGGCCCTGGTGCACCCATTTTCACTCCCTCTTTCTGTCTCTAATAAATAAATTAATTAATTAAATAAAGCTTAAAACATGTTCAGTTTCATTAAAGATGCTATATAAAAAGATGCTATCAATGTTGTTGCTTATAGCCACAAAATTAAGGTTCTGACTCAAGTCTACTGACAATTGCTATACTTTCTCATGCTTAATAAAGGTGCTCTCAAGAGATTCAGTAGAAGGGGGAGGGGAACAAAAGAAAGTAATGGGAGGGGACTATGATTAAAGTACATTCTAGAGGTCAGGCGCCTTTAATCCCAACACCAGGGATCACTGTCAATTTGAGGCAAGCCTGAGACTACATAGTGAATTCCAGGTCAGCCTGGGCTAGAGTGAGACCCTACCTTGAAAACAAAAAAAATTCTGTTTTTAATATTTTATTTATTTGTTTGAGAGATAGAAAAGGCACATAGAGAGGGGGAGAGAGTGAAGCGGGGAGAACGTGTGAGCCAGGGCCTCTGCAAATGAACTCCAGATGCATGTCCCACCTTGTACATCTGCCTTACATGGGCACTGGGGAATTGAACCTGGGGTCCGGACCCCTCCAATACATTCTATATGTATGAAAAATGAAGGTATTGGGGCTGGGGATATGGCTCAATGGTTAGAGATGCTTGCTTGCAAAGCCTGATGGCCCAGGTTCAGTTGCCAAGTTACTCTTTAAAGCCAGATGCAAAGTGGTGCAGCTGGTGTTCATTTGTAACAAGACACCCATATGCATGTGCACACACGCCCACACACAAATGCAGAAAGGGAGAAGAGATAAGGGTCAGGCATGGTGGCACATGCCTTTAATCCCAGTACACTGGGGACTAAGGTGGGGGGGGATCACCGTGAGTTCCAGGCCAGCCTAGGCTACAAAGTGAGTTCCAGGTCAGTCTGGGCTGCAGTGAGAGCCTACTTCAGAGGAAAAAGAAACAGGGCTGGAGAGATGGCTTAGTGATTAAGGCGTTTGCCTGCAAAGCCAAAGGACCAAGGTTCAATCCTCTAGGACCCAAGCCAGATGCACAAGGTGGTGCATGCTTCTGGAGTTAAGTTTGTAGCAGCTAGAGGCCCTGGTGCACACATTTAAAAAAAGAAATTAAGAGGCCAGGTGTGGTGGCGCACGTCTTTAATCCCAGCACTCAGGAGGCAGAGGTAGGTGGATTTCCGAGTGTTCGAGGCCACCCGGAGACTACATAGTGAATTCCAGGTCAGCCTGAGCTAGAGTGAGACCTCACCTTGAAAAATAAAAGATTAAAAAAAAAAGAAAGAAAGAAAAGAAAAGAAAAAAAGAAATGAAAGAAACAAGTAAGTAAAAGCCTTCCCCTGCCCAAGGTTGTGGAAGATGGGGAGGAGAGCCTCCAGCCTTGTAAGCTGTGCAGTCAGCTCCAGACGCACAGTTTTCATGAATTTCCCCCTGGCTGGGATGGGGTTTTAGGTAATGCAGCTGCCTGAGAGTCATCCATGCCCTTGTAATTCCTACAAGCTCATTGATTCACCAGGTTGAACTACGGTGTAGTGGTTTAAAAAAAATCAAGTTGCTACCCAGTTAACTCCTGTCTATAGCAGCAGAGCAGATAGAAATATGAAGACCTCACTTTTGGTTCTTGCAGACAGGTTTTCAATATAGAAGGTTTTTTGTTTTTTATTTTATTTTTAT
This sequence comes from Dipus sagitta, assembly GCA_036346955.1. Taxonomy (NCBI): domain Eukaryota; kingdom Metazoa; phylum Chordata; class Mammalia; order Rodentia; family Dipodidae; genus Dipus; species Dipus sagitta. The sequence goes on from CM070773.1 coordinate 114,630,829, forward strand.
TAGAGAATAGGCCACACCAGGGCCTCTTACCACTGCAAACGAACTCCGGATACATGCGCCACTTGAACAAAGATTAGTTAATAGCTACTACTGTTGTGTCAAGCAGTTCTTGGCATGTATTGATTTTTCACATTCCCAACTTTCCATAAAGGCATGTGGTTGGAGGGGGAAAAAAAGAAGATTGCCATGAGTGTGAGGCCAGCCTGAGAACATAGTGAATTCCAGGCCTGCTTAGGCTACAGTGAGACCCTACCTTGAAACCCCCCCCCCAAAAAAAATCATCAATCATACTTCATGTTTCATGCCCTTCATGTTTAATTTTGGGTTTTCTAAGGTCTCATGTATCCCAGGATGGCCTCAAACTCCTTACTGTAGCCAAGGACGACTTTGAACTTATCCGGATTTCTGCCTCAACCTCCTGAGTGTTAGGATTCCAGGTGTGTACCACCATACCTAGTTTATGAAGGCCTGGGGATCACTCAGGGCTTCCTGTAAGCGAGGCAAGCACTTTTCCCACTGAGCTACATCCCCAGCCCTGTAGCATGTCTTAAGAAGGCCAACACTGCAAGGTGTAGTTCTGAGGAGCACGTGCCCTCTTTTGGGTAGGAGCCTGGGCGGAAGGGGAAGGACTGAAATGCAGAACAGTCTACGAGCACTCCTGGCAGCTCCTGCATGTAGTTGTAATTGATCCTGCTGGTGTGTCAGTCACCTGATCAAGAGAACAGCAAGTCCTAGAACCTGTCGCCTGAGTGAGAGACTAGATGTCAAGTCTTTATTAATGTTATTATTATTTTAAGGTTTATTATTTATTTGTTAGAGAGAGAGAGAGAATGGACGGGCCAGGGCTTCCAGCCACTGCAAACGACCTCCAGATGCATATGCCTCCTTGTGCATCTGGCTTATGTAGGACCTGGAGAATTGAACCTGGGTCCTTAGGCTTTGCAGGCAAGTGCCTTAACCGCTAAGCCATCTCTCCAGCCCTATTATTATTTTTCAAGGCAGGCTCTGTAATCTCAGGCTGGCCTGGAACCACACACTCAGCTGTAGGTAGCCAGTCATGTCCCTCAACGGCAAATGTGGAGTGAGTCATCTGTGTCCCACCAAGACCCTGGGTCACATCTGATTCAGGCACTAGAAGGGAGGGGAGCCTAATGGGCCACAGGTTTCTCTTCCTGCTTGATCACTTTCTGGAAGACCCTCAAGTGCTAGTTATGCTGACATGTTGCAGATCCTTTGGAAAATAATACAAACCGAAGTATAATGAGACAGGACTGTGACCACACAATAGTTTTTAATAACAAGATGTCTATACATCATGAACGTCTGACACAGAAGAGGCCATGTTGTAACAAACACGCCGGACTTCCAATCAAATACTCATACAGATGACTCCACCATGTCTGCATGATTTACTTCTCTTTATGTCATGATACTCATGTGACAGGTACTCGTGTGAACAGTTCCTTGAACGCTGCCAAAGATGGCCAAGTGCACAACTCGCTGTGTGCTGTGCAGATGTTACGTTAGGGAGGTCTCATGATTTTAGCATTAAACAACTTGAAGCTGAGACTACACTCAGAAGTGTAGAAAACGGCATTACAAAAGACAGGGGAGCCTTAAAAAAAAAAAACAAAAAAAAAAACCCATGCAGGGTGGCTGTGCTGCCCAAACTTGACTCTTCACTGCCACAAGTCTTCGGTGCGGCCAAACTTGAAAACCAGCCCCCTATGGATAAAGCAAGAAACATCACATGATGGCTCAGCCTGGCAACAAAGGACCATCAATGAGGGTTTTTTTTTTTTTTTTTTTGGTTTTTATGAGGTAGGGTTTCACTCTAGCTCAGGCTGACCTGGAATTCACTATGTAGTCTCAGGGTGGTCTAGAACTTGTGGCAATCCTCCTACCTCCGCCTCCTAAGTGCTGGGATTAAAGGTGAATGTCACCACGCCGGTGAGTTTTTTTTTTAACATTTTATTTTTATTTATTTACTTGAGAGAAAATGGGTGCGCCTGGGTCTGCAACTGCTGCAAATGAACTCCAGAAGCATGTGCCATCTTGTGCATCTGGCCTATGTGGGTCCTGGGGAATAGAACCTGAGTCCTTTGGCTTTGCCAGCAAGTGCCTTAACCACTAAACCAACCCTCCAAGCCTCAAGGATTTTTTTTTTTGGGGGGGGGTTTGAGGTAGGGTCTCCTTCTAGCCCAGGCTGACCTCCTGGAATTCACTATGTAGCCTCAGACTGGTCTCTAAATCCCAACAATCCTAACTCTACCTCCCAAGTGCTGGGATTAAAGGAATGAGCCACCCACACCTGGCTTGGCAGTTTTTTCTTTAGATTTTTCGAGGTAGGGTCTCACTCTAGCTCAGACTGGCCTGGAATTCACTATGTAGTTTTAGGGTGGCCTCAAACTCACAGTGATCCTCCTACCTCTGCCTCCTGAGAAAGAGGCAGATAGAGAGAGAATGGGCATACGAGGGCATCTAGCCATTGCAAATGAACTCCTGACTCATATGCTACTTTTTGCATCTGGCTTACGTGGGTACTAGAGAATTGAACCTAAGTCCTTAGGCTTCACAGGCAAGCACATTAGCCACTAAGCCATAAATAAATAAATAAAACATTACCAAAAAAATTGATAGAACTACTATAAAATTATTAAGAAATTAAGAATTAATTATTAAGAAAAAAATTTTTTTTTTCTTCAAGGTAGGGTCTTGCTATATATAGCCCAGGTTGACCTGGAACTCATTATGAAACCTCAGTCTGTTGAATTCATAGTGATTCTCCTATCTCTGCATCCCAAGAGCTGGGATTAAAGGCATGTGCAAAATGGTTTTAAATAGGCTTTTTCATTAAATGCTGTTGTTAGAGATCTCTATTCAAAATGAACATCGTCAGTGTTATATAACTAAGTCTATATGAATCATAACTATTCATTAAAGAGGTGGGTGGCAATTTTAAAAATTAATGCATGCTCCCAAGGTTGGTAACAAGCCAACCCAAGTATTAAAAATATCCTATTCAACCTCATTTTTTGTATTTTATGAAAAGAGCATGGGGGAGTAAATTAAGCAACTAAATATAGTAAATGATATAAAATATTATTAAAACATGGTGGTCATGTAATCCCAGCACTGAAGGATCATGAGTTCAAAGCCAGCCTGAGCTACATAGTGAGACCCTGTTATCAAAACACACACACACACATATACACACACACGAAGAATACAAAACAAACTTACCCAAAAAAGATGAAGGCATTCTGGAAAAATACAGCAATTCCAGGATATACTATGGCTTTTTCTGTAAAAACAAGTATGTAGAGGTTTATGATCTCAGGACATGTAGTTTCAGGTGTAATGGCAAACATCTGTTTCTTGCCTACTGGGATTGTTTTTTCTGTTAACTATGGAGGGGAGATGACATACTACATATGGTAGGCTGGCACTGGTTTAGCAGACAACAGCTCCCATATTCAGTTAATAACACTTCCTGAGGGCACATTCCAGGCTAACACCTCAAAAAAAAATATTCTGTGAAAATGGAGCTCTCTACTTCTAGTTCTATCTGGAAAAGAGTTTTCAATAATTTGTTCTCTTTTTAGTTCATCGCTAGTCTCAACTTTCTATAATAAAGTATTATAAAATTCACCTAAGAAGACCTTTCCATTGCTAAAATGTGATACTAATAAGGATTTTTGTAGCAGCAAGAGAATGACTTACAATATGTTAAATGCAAAAATCAGGGTCTAAAATTGTACTTACATTATAACAATAACTATAGAAAAACATCCAAGAGACCAGAAGAAAATAAGTGGGTTTTTTTTTTCTGTTGTTTTTTAGGTAGGGTCTCACTCTAGCTCAGGATGACCTGCAATTCATTATGTAGTCTCAGGGTGGCCTTGAACTCACAGGGATCCTTCTACCCCTGCCTCCCAAGTGCTGGAATTAAAGGCGTGCGCCACCACGCCCAGCAGAAACAAGTGCTTTTTATGAGCAGTGAAGATGATTAGGGTCCAACTCTACCCCTCAGCTTCATCCCCAGCCTCCTATGATTAAGATTATGATGCTTAGCGTGGAGATGCGTAGGCATGGAGGTGCATGCCTGGTCTATGTGGTGCTGGCAATCAAACCCTGGGTTTTATGAATACTACAGAAGCACTCTACCAACTGAGCCTAGCCTCAAGAGTCAAATGACTGTAACCCTATTTCATTAATAAATCTCAGCTACATCATTTTATTTTCTCCCAATTCAGAAAACTGACATTGGCAGCTGAAGGTGTGGGCCAGGCTACCACACCTGCCCTGGCTACTGCCAGCAGCCCTTCAGTGGACAGGAGGGCGCGTGAACCATGAGTCTGGCTTGCTCGTGACAAACTGACCAGGATGTCTTCCCAGGTTCTGCTTTCACATTTCTGGATCCTTAAACCAATAATCCTCAATGCTAAGGGAAGACACTTTGTGTTTTTAAACTCAGCAGCAAATACTGATAACACCTCCCTTTACTACCTTGAAAAAACTCCGAGGTAATATAACCTAGTTAACCATAAGCTTTTTTTTCTTTTGGTTTTTATGAGGTAGGGTCTCACTCTAGCCCAGGATGACATGGAACTCACTCTGTAGTCCCAGGCTGGCCTCAAACTCAGTGATCCTCCTACCTCTGCCTTCCAAATTCTGATATTAAGGGCATGTGCCATCATGTCCAGCTAAACATATACTAACAGTAATGTACAAGGAAAAGGTAAAAAGAAAGTGTTTGCTTATTTAAAGACAGGGATGGTGACACAAGCTTGGCTCACGCCTTTAATCCCAGCACTTGGGAGGCAGAGGTAGGAGGATCGCCATATGTTCAAGGCCACCCTGAGACTACATAGTGAATTCCAGGTCAGCCTGAGCTAGAGCAAGACCCTACCTCAAAAAAACTCAAAATAGCCGGGCGTGGTGGCGCATGCCTTTAATCCCAGCACTCGGGAGGCAGAGCTAGGAGGATCACCGTGAGTTCGAGGCCACCCTGAGACTACATAGTGAATTCCAGGTCAGCCTGAGCTAGAGTGAGACCCTACCTCGAAAAACCAAAAAAAAAAAAAAAAAAAAACTCAAAATAAATAAATAAATAGAGGGGGGAGGGGTTACTGAGAAGATGGCTCAGTGGTTGGTTAAATGTACTTGCTTGCACTATCTGCTGCTGTCCCTGGCCCAGTCTCAATTCCCAAGCTGCCCACATAAGCTGAATGCAAGGTGTCTAGTGTGTGTTTGCACAGAGGTAAGAGGCCCTGATGCACATGTTGTGCAAGTGCATGCATGCGCACGCACACACACACGTAAATAAATAGTTCTGTTGGGTATGGTGGCACACACCTTTAATCCCAGCACATGGGAGGCAGAAGTCGAAGGATTTCTGTAAATTTGAGGCCAGCCTGGGACTACATAGTGAATTCCAAATCAGCCTACCTTGAAAAATCGAAAAACAAAACAACACAGGAAAAAAAAAAAAAATGTAAACAGGGGAGGAGAGATGGCTGAGCAGGTAAGAGTGCCTCCCATGCAAACATGAGGGCCTGAGGGCACCTGAGACCGTCACCTGAGTTCAGTTCCCAGAACCCATGTAAATAGCTTGGTGTGGCCACAAACCAGAGAATCACTGGGGCTCACAAAATGGCAAGCTCCAGGATCAGTGAGACCCTCCGTGTCAAGACACACAGGAATGAGTGATGGAGAGGGACAACCGACTTTCCCCTTTGGCCTCCGCACGTGCTTCTGTAGATGCGCTTGCACACATCACACATGCACATACCATACCACATCTACTATACACATCAACATGTAAAACAAAACAAACAAAAAAACACCCAGCACCAGTGGCCAGGTGTGGTGGTTCATGACTGTAAATCCAGTCCTAGGGAGGCCAAAAGGATCACAAGTTATAGACCAGCAGTGCACGTAAGTAAAATGGAACCAGTACTGTCTCTTACCCTTAGCAACATAACCTCCAAAGAGAATCCACATTGATGCGATCAGAGATCCAAAGGCCAACATGAAACCAATAAACAGCCAAATGCGAGCACCTTCAAAGAAACAACATGGTATCAGGACTGAATCTTAGAGGGCAGCAAAAAGTTCAGTAGGCTAGGCATGGTGGTGCACGCCTTTAATCCCAGCACTCGGAGGCAGAGGCAGAAGGATCACCATGAGTTCGGGGCCACCCTGAGACTCCATAGTGAATTCCAGGTCAGCCTGAGCTAGAGTGAGACCCTACCTCAAAAAACAAAAAACAAACAACAACAACAAAAAAGTTCAGTAAACGTTACAAAAGTAAACAAAAATCAAAAGCAAGAGAGGTGGAGCGCACACTTGTAATCCCAGCTCTTAGGAGATGAATTGAGGCAGAAGGATTAGAAATTTAAGGCCAGCCTGGGCTACACAACATGGTCTCAGAAACAGCAACAACAAAAAAGGAAATTCAAATTTACCATGGCTAGCACTTACAAAAATTGCATTAAAATTACATTAACAGGGCTGGAGAGATGCCTTAGCGGGCAAGGTGCTTGCCTGCAAAGTCTAAGGACCCAGGATTGATTCCCCAGGACCCATGTAAGCCAGATACACAAGGTAGCACATGTGTCTGGAGTTTGTTTACAATGGCTACAGGTCCTGGCACACCCATTGTTTTTTCTCTCTGCTTCTCTCTCAAATAAATGAATAATATAAATTTAAAAAAAAATCACATTAACAGGCCGGGCATGGTGGTGCACACCTTTAATCCCAGCACTTGGCAGAAGTAGGAGGATCATGAGTGCCAGGCCACCCTAAGGCTACATATTTCAGATCAGCCTCTATTAGAGTGAAACACTACCCCCCCCCAAAAAAAAAAAAGAATTACATTAACAGAGTACAATTGACTTTCTGTCATTGTCTCACCCTAGCCCAGGCTGTCCTGGAGCTCAACTCTATAGTCCCAGGCTGGCCTTCAACTGAAGGTGTTCTTCCTGCCTCAACCTCCCCAGTGCTGAGATTAAAGGAGTATGTCACCACACCTGGCAAAGTGATGATTTTAAAAATAAGTTTGTGCTGGGCATGGTGACACATGCCTTTAATCCCAGGACTCAGGAGGCAGAGGTAGGAGGATCACAGTGAGTTCGAGGCCACCCTGAGAATACAGAGTGAATTCCAGGTCAGCCTGGGCTAGAGCGAGACTCTATCTTGGAAAAAAAAAAAAAAGTTTGTGTATGATGTGTGTAACCCTGTGTGAGTGTAGGCATGCACGTGCCAAAGCATGTATGAAGGTCACTCCCAGGCAGCTGTGACCCAGTGTGATTTCAACTTTCTGCCTTGGAACCCAGCACCCAGAGACAGACACAGACGCTGCCCCACCTTGTGCCTGAACTAAACACAACAGAGACATGCTCTTCCATATGTAGTTCTCACTCCAAAGCTAAGACACGGGTAGTAAGATGTTTCTACCTACTTACCTGTTTGTCCCAGGCAGCCTTCGCTGTAACTGTCGCCCCGGACCTGTCCATTCGATACTGCATTAATCCTATGGTGGGGGGAACGACAAGAAATGGGCTGGAGAGATGCTTAGCAGTTAAGGCGCTTGCCCGCAAAGCTGAAGGACTCAGGTTTGACCTACAGTACCCATGTAAGCTACACAAGGTGATGCCCGTGTCTAGAATTCATTTACAATAGCTAGATGCCCTGACATGCCCATTCTCTCTCAAAAAAAAATAAAATATTATATAATAATTGGAGGGCTGGAGAGATGGCTCAGCAGTTAAGGCACTTGCCTGCAAAGCCGAAGGACCCAGGTTTGATTCCCCAGGATCCATGTAAGCCAGCCACACAAGGTAGCACATGCATCTGGAGTTTGTTCGCAATGGCTGGAAGCCCTGGCACACCCATTCTCACTCTTCCTCTCTCTCTTTTTCTCTCTCTCTCAAATAAATAAAATATTTATAAAAAATTAGAACCGCTGAGTGTGGTGGCTCATGCCCCTAATCACAGCACTCCGTAGGAGGATTGTCATGAGTTCAAGGCTGGCCTGAGACTACATAGTGAATTCCAGGACAGCATGAGCTAGAGTGAGTCTCTACCTCGAAAAACAAAACACACACACATATACACACACACACACACACACAGAGCATAAAGCAAACAAAAATTTAAAAAATTTTTAAAAAGACAAGAAATCAAGGTTTCTCAATTCAAGAAGGCAGCGTCTATGACATAACATTACTAAATACAATAAGTTGGAGATCACCACAATTAAACTTAATTCTATTTATTTATACGTGTGCAGGTATTGGCACATGTGTGGAGGTCAGAGGACTGCTTTGAAGTGTCTGTGATCCATCTTCTTTGAGACAGGGTCTCTTGCTACTGCTGCAAAGAAACATCAGACTAGCTAGCTGGCTCAAGCTTCAGATTCTCTTGGCTCTGCCTCCCATTGTTGTGGGCACATTAGGATCACAGATGCATGTGCCACTTTGTATCTGGCTTTACCTGGGAGTTGGGGAATTGAACCCATACCAGGAAGATTTGTAAGCAGGTGCCTTTAACCACTGAGTTATCTTTCCAGGTCCTGAATCCTAATTCTTTGTATGCTAATAAAAAAATTAAGGAGTGAGGTAAAAGGATAGCAGAGAGTCCAAGGCCACCCTGAGACTACATAGTGAATTCCAGGTCAGCCAGGGCTAGAGTGAGATCCTACCTCAAAAAACAAAAACAAACAACAACAACAACAAAAAAAAAGAGTAACGAATGGAACAAATATTTGTTAATACTTTGAAAGCCACAAATAGAAGAATGTTTGTTGTAATAGACTAAATAATTGTTGCTATTAAAAGAGTAGTTTAGCCAGGCATCGTGGTACATGCCTTTAATCCCTGTGAGTTCAAGGTCAGCCTGGAACTCAGCATGTAGGCTAGAGTGAGACTCTACCTCGAAAACACCAAAACAACAAAGGGTAGCTTTTATTTATTTACTTATTTTTTCAAGGTAGGGTCTTACCCTAGCCCAGGCTGACCTGGAATTCACTATGCAGTTATGCAGTCTCAGGGTGGCCTTGAACTCACGGCAATCCTGGGCGTGGTAGCACATGCCTTTAATCCCAGGCAGAGGTAGGAGGATGAGTTCAAGGCCACCCTGAGACTACATAGAGAATTCCTGGTCAGCCTGGGCTAGGGTGAGACCCTACTTTGAAAAACAAACAAACAAAAAAAAAAGAAGAGTAGCGTTCTATTTTTTACTCCTAAGCACCGGAATCATTTAATTAAGAATTTTATTTATTTATTTATAAGAGAGAGAATGGGTATGCCAGGGCCTCTAGCACTGCAAATGACCACCAGACATATACATCACCATGTGCATGTGGCTTACATGGGTTCTGGGGCATCAAACCTGGGTCTTTAGGCTTCGTAGGCAAGTGCCTTAACTGCTAAGCATCTTTCTAGTCCATATAATTAAAAGTTTTAACATAAAACTAAGTTTCAGTCAGACACTATCTTACACTGTGAGTTCCAGCCACCCTGAGATTATATAGTGAATTCCAGATCAGCCTGGACTATAGAGTGAAACCCTACCTCAAAAAAACAAAATAAACAAATAAATAAATAAACAAAATAAACCAGGTGTGGTAGTGCACGCCTTTAATCCCAGAACTAGGAAGACAGAGGTAGGAGGATGATTGTGAGTTCAAGGCCAGCCTGATACTATATAATAAATTCCAGGTCTACCCAGATCTCCTCTTCTTTCCCAATGCCCCATTCAAAAGGAGAATTGCTAAGCATGATGGTAGCTGCCTGAAATTCCAGTACTTGTGAGGCTGAGGCAAAAGGATTATCATTTTGAGGGCAGTCTGGGTTACATGAGTTCAAGGCCAATGTGGGTTATATAGTAAATCACATACACACACACACACACAGGAGCATAAAGGGAAATACACATAATAGAGACTGTCAGTAAGAACATGAAAATCCTTTAGTAGATGACACTTCCTTTGCATGTTTGGAACACAGATGGTGAGGGAGAGGGGCCTAAACTTAGAAGCTACTCGAGAGTGCCGCACTATAGAGGCCTGGATGTGGCAGGAGGGAAGGAGTTAGAAAGAGAGAGAACCCAGGATTAACAAGGTTCTATAAATAAAGGAATTTCCTTCCTTATTTGTTCTGCCTTCCAAGTATCTGCATACACTTCCTTCAAGATCACAAAATACGTATTTCAGACCCATGGACAATACAGTCAAGTCACACCACAAGAAAGAACCCACAGACCATATTTGGGCTTAGGGATAAGGCTAAGTCACAAGGTATTTGCTTAGCATGCACAAGGCTCTGGGTTCAATTATTCCTGACACCACAAAGAAAAGAAACACAAAAAGAGCACCAGACACACCACATGTAACAGCACTTGACTTTTCCAACAGAACTTGACCTGCAAAACAAGAGTGGTCAGTGTGCTAGTCCGTCTGGCCTGCAACACACCTGAAACTATTTGTTCTCTTAACCAAGATGGGTGGCAGGGCTCTCCTATACAATTAAAGAATTATCTGGGAAGAATCAGCTGATAAGAATTCTGATGTCCAGTGTAAAGTTCCCTTTATCTGGATATTTAGGACGCTAACTCCCCTAACCAATTATCCTAAACCGAAGCCCTGACCTAGGCCCAGAGCTCATTCAACTCTCAGCGACTCCTTTAGTAAGAATAGATACCAAGGGTCACCAGAATCTGAGGAAAGGCCTGCAGCATGTCAAAGAAAGACCTATCAACAGACCTGAGACAGGTGTGGTGGTGCATGTGTGGAACCCGAGCACTTGGGAGGCTGAGGTAGGATCACTGACAGAGGCCAACCTGGGCTACAGAATGAGCTCCACGTCAGCCTGGGTTAGAATGAGATTGTCTCAAAAACAAAACACCCAAAATGGGTCCTAAAACAAATATATAATTCTTTCATTCTCTCTACTAAGGTCAGGGAGGAAGCAATCAGAATCTCCAGGAAAAACAATACTAACAAGAAAAGTTGGGCAGCAGAGATGGCTCAGTGGTTAAATGCATTTGCTTGCGAAGTATGATGGCCCAGGTTTGACTCCCCCAGTACCCACATAATGCCAGACACATAAAATGGCACACGTGTATGAAGTTCTTGATCAGTGGCAGGAGGCCTTGGCATGCCCGTACTCTCTCTAAAATAAATAAATAATAAGGCACAATCCATATACAAAAAAAAACCTAAAATACCGCAGGGTCTGAGAAACTGGTAGTGTGCAAAAAGAGTACTCTCAAAATACATTTGGGGGCTGGAGAGATGGCTTAGTGGTTTGCACTTGCCTGCAAAGCCTAAGGACCCATGTTCAATCTCTCCAGATCCCACATAAGCCAGATGCACAAAGGTGATGCAAATGCAAGGTCGCACATGGCCACTAGATGGCGCAGGCGTCTGGAGTTCAATTGCTGAGGCCCTGGTGCACCAATTCCATGACCCTCCTCTCGCTATCTCTAAAAAATAAAATAAAATAAAATAAATTTGGGTCCAGCATGGTGGCCCCTGACTTTAATTTCAGCATTTGGGAGGCTGAGGTAGAAGGACTGCTGAGGCCAGCCTGAGACTACATAGTGAATTCCATGTCAGCCTGGTACAATGAAACCCTACCTCAAAAAAACAAACAAACAAACAAAGCTAAGAAGTGGGGTCATGGTACTGAACTGTTCAGAATGTAACATTTGGCTTTATAGTGATTACTTTGTATACAGTGTTTGTTTGAATAGGTTATGGCCCTATGTAGTCAGGTAACGCTATTTGTCTGCACAAAACTCCTTAGTAGCTTCCATCACACTCATAACAGCAAATCCTTGTTTTAAAAGGCAAAAAATAAAAACTAAAAAAATTTAAAAACACAAAAAACTAAAAAAGGCTCAGGCCTGGCTGTCTGCCCACCTCCACTTCTCTGAGCCGATCAGTTACTCTGTCCCTTGACACGCTACTCCAGCCACACGGGTCCTCTACCTTTAGTCTTCATATAGTACTCGCAGCTTCAGCCACCTGGAATGAATCCTCCTATCTATCCCCATGGTCAGTGCCTTCTTTTTTTATATCGTCACTCAAAATCTTCTCTTTAGCCGGGTGTGATGGTGCATGACTTTAATCCCAACACTTGGGAGGCAGAGGTAGGAGAATTGCCGTGAGTTGGAGGCCACCCTGAGACTACATAGTGAATTCCAGGTCAGCCTGGGCTAGAATGAGACCCTACCTCCAAAAACAAAAACAAAAATCACTTCAGTTGAGACTTTCCTTGGCTCTACATAAAATCTCTCTACCTCCTATTAACATTGAGTAATTCCACCCCCGCCTTGTTTTTTTCGAGCACTTAACCACTAAGCCATCTCTCCAGACCCTCATATTAAGTTTTTCTATTCCAGGCTGTGTTCTCAGCACAGCAGAAAATCCATCCCTTTATGGCACTGCTGCATGAGTGGGACAGACAGTAACTAAAGGAGAATCAAGCTTGTAACATGGCAGATGAAAACAGGTGCAAAGGAGAAAAGATGTGGTAGAGAAGGGAATTAGGAACCAGGCAAGGTGGGGCACGACTTTAATCCCAGCACTCAGGAGGCTGAGGTGGAATCGCTGTGAGTTCAAGGTCAACCTGAGACTCCATAGTGAATTCCAGGTCAGGCTGGGTTAGAGTGAGACCCTACCTCAAAAAAAACAAAACAAAACAAAACAGCTTAATACACACCTGAGGGAAGAATGAATAATCCCTGAGGGAAAGCACATGGTCTCTGATCTACATGGGAAATGTACAGACATAAAAAAACAACTTGAGAAAATCCGGGAGACACGGACACAGGGGAGGAGAGATGGGAAGAGAATAGAAAAAGAGGACTGTCACTTTTCTGGTTTTGTGTGTGTGTGTGTTATGGTGTACATGTATGTGTGCAGGTGCGTGTGGGGACAGAGGCCAGAGAGTGACATTGTCTTCCTCAATCACCTCTGACCTTATTTATTAAGACAGCGTCTCTCACTGAACCCAGAGCTCGCTGATTCATGTAGTCTCCACAGCTAGCGTGCCCTGGGGACTTGCCTATCTCCAACCCCTGGGTGCTGAGATTGCAGGCATACAGACTGCCTGGCTACGTGGCACTCATATGGTACTGGGATGCAAGTTTAGGTCCTCTTGCTTTGTGTAGTAAGCACCTTACCCACTGAGTCGTCACCCAAATCCCTGGTGTTTTCTCCTGAGACAAGGCCTGAGTATGTCTTGAACTCACAACACTCCTCTTCACTCAGGCTTTTTAAAAATATACATGTATTTTATTCACTTATTTATTTGAGAGAAAGAGGGAGAGAGAGAATGGGCATGCCGGGGCCTCCGGCCACTGCAAACGAACTCCAGATGCGTGCGCCCCCTTGTGCATCCAGCTTATGTGGGTCCTGGAGAGTAGAACTGGGTTCCTTTGGCTTTGTAGGCAAACGCTTTAACTGCTACTGGCCTTTTATTTTTTTTAAGACAAGGTCTCACTATATAGCCTGGATGGTCTGAAACTCACTATGTACACTAGGCAGTCCTCAGACATACAATGATCCTCCTGCCTCTGTTTCCAGGTTACAAGGCTATGCCACCACGCCCAGTCCCTCCCTCCTACTGCAACTCTTAGTCATGTCCAATATGCTGACATGGCAACACTTCTAATTTTGCAGTCTTACTCGTGTACAGAAGTCAGTCTTAGCTTGTGACACTCTGCAGGCAGGCTCAGTCATGACTTACATTAGGAAGGCTATGGTTGCTATAACACCACAGGCATGGTATGAGTGGTTGAAGTCCTCCGTGGTGGGGTAAATAACAGCTGCATCTATGATAATCCACCAGCCTGTGAAAAACTGAAAACAAACAAAATAAGGTGACACCAGAGGCACATTACAGAAACAGTACCCACCACTGCCCAAAAGAAGTCAAGGGTCTAGGAAAAGACATCCCTTCTGCTGGGCATGGTGGCGCACACCTTTAATCCCAGCACTTGGGAGGCAGAGGAGGAGGATTGCCTTGAGTTCAAGGCCACCCTGACACTATGCAGTGAATTCCAGGTCAGCCTTGAAGAGTGATACCCTACCTCAAAAAAAAATAAATAAGTAAAAATAAAAATAAGATAAAATAAAATAAAAAGATATCCCCTCTAATGAATCTGCAAATGTGCTTAAGGACTGGAGAGAGGGTTTAGCAGTTATGGTGTTTGCCTGCAAAGCCAAAGGACCCAGGTTTAATTCCCCAGTAGCCACGTAAAGACACATGCACAAGGTGGTGCATGCGTCTGGAGCTTGTCTTCAATGGCTAGAGCCCTGCAATGCCCATTCTCTTTCTCTCTCTCAAATAAATACATACATAAAAATTTTTTAAAAAGTTCTTAAATTTTCCAACAGTTTCACAAATACAATTTGTACATGCATAGTAAGTGATTGAATATTAGGAACACCATTAATCCCAACACCTGGGAGGCTGGGGTAGGAGGATCACGATGAGTTCAAGGCCAACCTGGGCTACAGAGTGAGTTCCAGGTTAGCCTAGGCTACAGTGAGACTCTACCTCAAGTATTAACAAATATTAGGAACCCTAAACCCATTTTTACTACTTTATGTTATCATAATGAAATCTGTAACCTAATTTTGTTAACTAGAAATAAGTTACAATATCTCATGGAGAAAAGAAAAATGAAGTTGGGAATATAATATGGCTTGTACCAATAATCCCAGCACTGAGGAGGCTGAAACAGAAGGATGGTTGTGAATCTAAGGCCAACCTGATTCTAACTGACAGAAGAAATGCCCTGTTATGGTTACATCATAGACCTCTACAAAGATAACGCTGATGTGAAACTCACTCAGTAGCCCAGGCTGTCCTCCTCCTAAGTGCTGGGACTACAGGCACAGGCTTCTATGCCCAGCAGCAAGATGGATTATTAGGTAGCATGACCCTGACTCAAAATTAAAACTTTACAGGAGGAAAATTATTTTATTTATTTATTTGACAGAGAGAATAAGCATCCCAGGGCCACCCAGTGCTGCAGAAGAAATCCAGATGTGTGCGCCACTTTGTGCATCTGGTTTTATATGGGTACTGGGGAACTGAACCTGGGCCATCAGGTTTTAGAAGCAAGCACCTTTAATGGCTAAGCCATCTCTCCAGCATGCAGAAATTATTGGTAGAATCTTAGTTACCCTCTTCATTTTAGCAACTCTGCAGTTGTGTCTTTCCTTCTGATGAATTATTATGCAGTCTTTTTTTGAGGTAGGGTTTCACTCTAGCCCAGGCTGACCTGGAATTCACTCTGTAGTCTCATGGTGGACTCAAACTCATAGCAATCCTTCTACCTCAGCCTCCCAAGTGCTGGGATTAAAGGTGTGTACCACCATACCTGGCTACTATTTAGTCTTTTGATGTTGTGATTTTAAATTCAATTTGAACACTGGATTACATTTCATCTAAATGAATTTTGTTCTGGCTATTATCAATGACAAATATATAATGAAAAAGAAAAAAAAACCTAGCCATGCCTGGTGGCACAGGCCTGTAAGCCCAGAAACTTAGGAGACAGAGGCAAGAGGATCACAAGTTCAAGGACAGCCATGGCAACTTAGTGAGACCCTGTCTCAAAATCAAAAAGTAAAAAGAAAGAGCCATTGCCAGGCGTGGTGGTGCACGCCTTTAATCCCAGCACCTGGAAGGCAGAGGCAGGAGGATTGCTGAGTTCGAGGCTCCATAGTGAATTCCAGGTCAGCCTGGGCTAGAGTGAGACCCTACCTTGGGAAAAAAAAATAATAATAATAAGGAAGTAAAAAGAAGGCTAGGGATATAGCCCAGAGAGAGGGCACTTGCCTAGCATAGGTTCCATCCTTAGCACGACCAAAAAATAAAGGAAGGAGCCAGACTTGATGACACATGCCTTTAATCCCAACACTCAGAGGCAGCTGTGAGTTTGAAGCCAGCCTGGGAATACAGAGTGCATTCCTGGCAGCCTGGGCTAAAGCAAGACCCTACCTTGAAAAACAAAACAAACAAACAAAAAAGGAGCTGGATAGATTAATCAGCCTGCGAAGCTTAATGACCTGGACTGGGTTTACCAGTACCCATGTGGAATCAGATGCCCAAAGTGACACATACATCTAGAGTCTGCAGTGGTTGGAGGCCCTGGCATGCCCATTCTCTCTGTCTCGCTTCCCTCTTTGCTTGCAAATAAATAAAGACCCTTCCCAGGAGCTAGGCCTGAGGACTTCATCAGCATGTGTCTGGAGTTCATTTGCAGTGGCAAGAGACCCTAGCATGCCCAATCTCAATCAACCAACCAATCAATCAATCTTTCTTGCTTCCTCTCTCTGCACAAATCAATAAAAACACTTTAAAAAAGCGGGGCGTACTAAGGAATCCTGCTGGAACTGAGCTGATAACCTCCTCCATGTAGACCAGCTGACAGAAAGCTGAAGAAGCCATTCTGCATACAGTTCAATGAGAGATAGAGAAATCACCAGTGAAGATACTCAACAGTGAACACTGCAAGCCTTATATTTGGCCAGCCAGGCCAAATGAGCCAACGGGTGCAATAGTGGCACATCTGTTATGGGGAAACCAACTGCCCTCCAATTGGACTGGAGGCCCGCTCCATGGGAGGGAATACATCCCTGATACTGAAAACTTAAAACGGGTAGTCATGAGCCCTAGGGGTGTAACGTCTGCTGCTGTCTGGCTAAATATATATACTATGCTTATCAAACTGCCCAGCAAGCACTTCTCTTAATGTTCATACCTATATATTAATGCTACTCTCACTTTTGGTAGAGAATCTTCTCTTTTCAGATGGCAGTGACCTTGGGATGACTTCAGAAGGCATCATGGTGCTAGAAAGAAGTGACAGGAGTGCTCAGTACTGTAATATCTCTATCACACCTTCCAAGGTTCAGGGTCTATTGTGGAAGAGGTGACTGAAAGAATGTAAGAGCCAAAAGAAAAGGACTCCTTACAATGTGCTCCCCCAGACACAAAATGGCCTGGATATCCATGACCTCACAGTGCCTGACACTACCTACACAAGACCATCATAATAGGAGGAAAAGATCATGACGTCAAAAGAAAAGAGATTGATTGAGAGGGGGAGGGGATATGATGGAGAGTGGCATTTCAAAGGGGAAAAAGAGGGGAGGGAGGACATTACCATGGGGTATTTTTTATAATCATGGAAGTTGTTAATAAAAGATAAATAAGGAGTTAATAACTAATCTTAAGCTTAGAAGGCAAAAAAAAAAAAAAAAAAAAAAAAGAAGAAGAAGAAAAAGAAAAAGAAAAAGAAAAAGAAAAGGAGACACCCAGTCCTCCCTAGACAATTCTGCTAAAATGCCTGTTCTGAACAAGTAACTTTGATGCCTTATCTCCTTCCCTTGGACCTGCAGCTGATTCAGTCTGTTTGCTTTAGGAGCCTCCTTGTAAGTCTGAACCCCAGCCTGACTCAGTGCTTCAGCCCTCATCCCTTGGGAAGGCTGCTGCCCTTCGCTGTATCTCTCAATAAATAGTCTGAGTGCAGAGATCAAGTCCGGTGTTCTTTCTTGCTTTTTCCTTACAGTGGTGACACACGCCTTTAGTCTCAGCACTTGGGAGGCAGAGGTAGGAGGGTTGCTGTGAGTTGCAGGGCAGCCTGAGACTACATAGTGAATATCAGGTCAGCCTGAGCTAGAGTGACAAACTACCTTGAAAAACAAAACAAAACAAAAAAATCATACACTTTAATTCTAGCACTCAGGAAGTAGGAGGATCATGATTAGTTCAAGGCCAGCCTAGGACAATCCAGTGAGTTCTAGGTCAGACTGGGCTAGAGTGAGACCCTGCTTTGGAACACACACACACACACACACACACACACACATCAAAATAACGAGGGCCCAGTTATCAAGGACACTTACCAAAACACCAGCAGCGATGGAGGCAATAGTATTTCGCTTTTCCCCCCAATCAATGCATTCGGAGCACCTCATACCTTCTAGAAATCCAGACATTTCTTTTTTTTTTGGGGGGGGGGAGGTCACTTAAAATAAAAGAAAATACAGTTAAATAAAATAATGCCATTTAGGGGCTGCAGAGATGGCTTAACAGTTAAGGTGTTTGCCTGCGAAGTCAAAGGACCCAGGTTCGAGGCTCAATTTCCCTAGGACCCACATAAGCCAGATGCACAAGGGACACATGCATCTGGAGTTTGTTTGCAGTGGCAAAAGGCCCTGGAGTGCCCATTTTCTCTTCTCTCTCTCTGTTTACAGGTAAATAAATAAATAAATAAAAGATAATGCCATTTACTTGTTTCAAACTTGGCTTATATTCCTGGGGGGGAAGAAACACTTCAGAACCAGGTGTGGTGGCACACGCCTTTAATCCCATCGAGGCCACCCTGAGGCTACATAGTGAATTCCAGGTCAGCCTGAGGTAGAGTGAAACCCTACCTCGAAAAAACAAACAAAAAAAAACCCACTTCAGGAAAACTTTGATATAAGTTAGAAATACTTTCTTTTGGCCTTGTACTTTTTCAGATATTTGTTACCTCTTCCTCACACCACCAAAAGCAGCTGATGTGAGGAAAGGTTTTATTTTGGCTTGCAGTCTCAAGGTGAAGCTTTGTGATGGAGGGCAACACAGAGGCTGGACATCACAATCTGCCACAATAGTGGAAAACAACAAAGCGTTAGCCAAATTCAGGCTGCAGGGATGGCTTAATTGTTAAGGTGCTAGCTTGCAAAGCTAGATTCCCCAGGACCCAGGTAAACCAGATGCACAAGGTGGCACATACTTCTGGAGTTTGTTTGCAGGGGCTGAAGGCCCTGGCATGGCATGCCTGCCCAGTCTCTCTCTGCCTCTTTCTCTCTCAAATAAAAATAAAAAGAATTTAGTATAAAAAATAGTTCAGGGGCTAAAGAGATGGCTCAGTAGTTAAAACACATTTGTCTGAAAGGTCTGACTGCTTGGGTTTAATTCTCCGTTACCCATGTAAAGCCAGATGCACAAAGTGGCACATATATGTTGAGTTTGTTTGCAGTGCCAGGAAGTCCTAAGAGTGCCCAAACTCATACCTTCTAGACATTTTAAAAAAGAGATTAATTCGGGCTGGAGAGATGGTTTAGCGGTTAAGCGCTTGCCTGTGATGCCTAAGGACCCCGGTTCGAGGCTCAATTCCCCAGGACCCACGTTAGCCAGATGCACAAGGGGGCACACGCATCTGGAGTTCGTTTACAGAGGCTGGAAGCTCTGGTGCGCGCCCATTCTCTCTCTCTCTCTCTCTGCCTCCTTCTCTCTGTCTCTCTCAAATAAACAAACAAAAAAAATTTAAAAAAAAGAGATTAATTCAAATTAAAAAATAAGGCTGGAAGATGCACTTGGTGGCACATGTGTCTGGAGTTCGTTTGCAATGGCTAGAGGCCCTGGCACGCCCATCCTCTCCCTCCCTCCCTCTCTTTTTCTCTCCTTCCGTCTCTAATAAATAAATTAAAAAAAATAGTAAGGCTGGAGAGATGGTTAAGGGGCTTGCCTGCAAAGCCTAAGGACCCAGGTTTTACTCCCCAGAACCCATGTAAGCCAGATGGGCACGGTGACTCATGCTTCGGCATTTCTTTGTAGTGGCTAGAGGCCCTGGCGCGCCCACTCTCACTTATTCTCTCTGCTCGGTGTCTCTCATAAATAAATAAAATAAAATAGGTGGCACACACCTTTAATCCTAGCACTCTGGAGGCAGAAGTAGGAGGATCAGTGAATTCAGGCCACCCTGAGACTACAGAGTGAATTCCAGGTCAGCCTGGGTTAGTGAGACCCTATCTTCAAAAGCAAATAATAATAATAGTATTAATCGTCAAGTCACCAGTTTACCTAGATTGTCTTACCAAATGACGTAACATCCCTCCAAGCTAAATTGTGCTGATGTGGCTTGAGACATATCCATTATGACACTATGGTAAGGCCTGAATTACATATAACTCACTGGTATTCAAGAAACATCCCAAGATACCCTAAAGAGTGCAACAACTTCGATTTCAGCTTTCTTAAAAAAAAAAAAACAAAAAACTACTATGATTATAAGCAACATGAATATACCTTTCGTGATGAGTTCGATTTTAAAAATTCTCTCATTTTGTTCTTTCTTGGGAAAGTGCAGCAACCCTCTCACCCCAAGGACCCCACCCCGGGTCCATTTTTCTCTGCACAATTACTGACAGTCAATCCCCAAACTGCATCCTCCAGGGACCAGGGATCTGAGCTCCAGAGTGGACAGGGAGCTGGAAGATGTGGGAACTAGTTTTATTTTGGACGCTCCCCCTCGGCTGGGTGTCCAGCTCCGAAGCACCGTCCCGAGGTTTCCAGAGACCCTGCGATGTTCCTGGGCGGGCCATCGCTCCCTCCACGTCTCCCCACCCGTCCGAGCCCGGAGGGTCCGGATGCGGCCACGCTCTCCACCCAGGACAACAGGAAGTGACCAGGAAGTGTCCAGCGAGGCACAGCCCGAGGCTGCCGCTTCCCGAAGCCGTGGGCGTCCAGCCCACCACCGCCCCCGGGATCGGAGTCGCTGTCGGGCGGGATGGCTGCTCCTCTCCTCCCCGTTCGGGACTCACCTCCAGCCCGGCCCTGGCAGTAGGTCGGGAGCCTGCTGTGGCCAGTTGCGGGACAGCCACACTTCCTTCCTGTTCAGCCAGGAAAACAAAACAGCCCCAGGCCGCCAGACGCCCGGATGTCGCAGCTCCGCCCCCACATCATCGCGCAAGCGGAGACCGGACGGAGGGCGGAACCGGGACTGAGGGCCTGTAGGCCACGCCCACGAGTTTCGCGCATGCTCCAGAACATTTCCCCACTTAGGACCACTTTCGCTGGCTGGCCAATCAAAAGCAGGTGTGAGAGCCGGGCGTGGTGGCGCACGCCTTTAATCCCAGCACTCGGGAGGCAGAGGTAGGAGGGTGTCCGTGAGTTCGAGGCCACCCTGAGCCTACAGGTCAGGTCCAGGTCCAGGTCTAGGTCAGCCTGAGCTAGAGTGAAAAACCAAGAAAAAAAAAAAACCCCTCAGGTGGCTCAGGCCTTTAGTCTCAGCTCAGGGAGAGGGATGTGGGGGGGAGCAGAATATCGCCCAAGAGTTCCAGAGCAGCCTGGACTACAAAGAGTGTCTGGGGTCACCTAGACCCTGTCTCGGAAAAACAAACAAACAACAACAACAACAAAAAAAAAATTAAAAAGCGAGTGTGAGGAATGGCTCCTCTCTAGCCTCCCAAAAGGAGGGAGGTGTTTGTAGACCCTCAGATATCTATCTTATCTGTAAGTCTTGACTTTTTTTTTTTTGAGGTAGGATTTTGATCTAGCCAAGGCTAGATCCAGGCTGGCCTGAAACTCACAGTGATCCTCCCTACACAGGCCTCCTGAGTGCTTTCTAATTATTCTTTTTCTTCATTAAGAAGGTTTATTGGGGTATAATTTATACACCATAAAATTCAACTACTGCTCTATGAGTTTTAGTAAATGCATAGAGAGGTACAACCCTCCCATAGCCTAGTTTTAGAACTCCCTTGTCACCCACAAAGTGTCTTCTCAGGACTCTGTAGGGATCCATGCTGTCATTTGGATCCACAGACACCAATCTACTTAGTGTTTGGTTAGTTTTGCTTTTGCTAGAAACTTTATGCAAATAGACTTGGCTAGTATACAGTCTTTCCTGCTGGTCTTCTGTCACTGTTACAGTATTTAAACAATTTTTTTTATCGACAACTTCCATAATTGTAAACAATTATTGTAAAATTGTAAACATGGTAATTCCCTCCCTCCCCCCACTTTCCCCTTTGAAACTCCACTCTCCATCATATCCCCTCCCCATCTCAATCAATCTCTCTTTTATTTTGATGTCATGATCTTTTTCTCCTATTATGATGGTCTTGTGTAGGTAGTGTCAGGCACTGTGAGGTCATGGATATCCAGGCCATTTTGTGTCTGAGGGTGCACGTTGTAAGGAGTCCTACCCTTCCTTTGGCTCTTACATTCTTTCCGCCACCTCTTCCGCAATCGACCCTGAGCCTTGGAAGGTGTGATAGACATGTTTCAGTGCTGCAGCACTTCTCTGTCACTTCTCAGCACCATGGTGCCTTCTGAGTCATCCAGAAAAGAGAAGCTTCTTTAACCAAAAGTGAGAGTAGCATTAATATATGGGTATGAACATTAAGAGAAGTGCTTACTGGGCAGTTTGATAAGCATAGTATATACATTTAGCCTGACACCAGCAGACGTTACACCCCTAGGGCTCATGACTACTCTGTTGTAGGTTTTCAGTATCAGGGATGTATTCCCTCCCATGGAGCTGGCCTCCAGTCCAATTAGAGTGCAGTTGATTTCTCCCGTAACAGACATGCCACTATTGCACCCGTTGGCTCATCTGGCCAAATTTAAGGCTTGCAGTATCCACTGTTGAGTATCTTCACTGGTGATTTCTCTCTCTCCCATTGAACTGCTTGCATCATAGCTTTCTCCAGCTTTCTGTCAGCTGTAATTCCTTTTTTTCTTTTAATTTTTTGTTGTTGTTGTTCATTTTTATTTATTTATTTGAGAGTGACAGAGAGAGAAAGAGGCAGATAGAGAGAGAGAGAGAAAGAATGGGCGCGCCAGGGCTTCCAGCCACTGCAAACGAACTCCAGACACATGCGCCCCTTTGTGCATCTGGCTAACATGGGTCCTGGAGAATCCAGCCTCGAACTGGGGTCCTTAGGCTTCACAGGCAAGCGCTTAATCGCTAAACCTTCTCTCCAGCCCAATTCTTTTTTTTTTTTTTAAGCATATTTATTTATTTGCTGAGGGAGACAGAAAGAGACCACCAGATGCATGCACCATTTGGGCATCTGGCTTTACACGCCTTTAATCCCAGCACTCAGGAGGCATGTGTAGGAGGATTGCTGTGAGTTTGAGGCCACCCTGAGACTACATAGTGAATTCCAGGTCAGCCTCGGCTAGAAGGAGACCCTACCTCGAACCCCCCCCCCAAAAAAAATCTCAAGAAAATGCAGTTTAGGGCTTGACCCCCTCCCACCTTCCTTATGGCAGGAGCTCTGTTTACTTTCTCCTTTTTTCTGCTCTTAATTGAATAAAGTCTCTTTAAACCTTTAAAAAAAATAGCAGGGAACAACCCCTTCACGGCCGCCATAGGAGACACATTTCCCAAACATCTCGAGGATAAGGACGTGGAGGCCTGATGGGGAAGGATTGGGTCTGTGTCGGGAAATCCATTCCTGCTTAAGTGCTGTGGGGAACACGGGTCAGTGTCTTTACAGTCACTGGTCCGGAACAAGTGGATGGACAGACCCCTGGTCCCGCCAAATGGAATCCGTGAGCAGGTGTATAGGGGGTGGGGAGTGCCGGCGGACAGTGGGGTACAACAGAAGGCTCTAGGCTCTAGGCGAAATGTCTCCAAGCGGGAAGAGGGTGTGTGTCTGTTGAAAAATTAGTATTGCACCAGAGCTGCTGAACAATTAAAAGAATAATCCATGACACAAGCGTTACTGGAATAGGTGTGCCTGAAGCCGCTTGAGAAGTTGTTCAGTGTTTTACAAGGATATTTCCAGGCACAGAGCTTGACAGAAATGATGGAACAGATTCGAAGGGAAACCATCATTGATCCCGAGGGGGACCTGAACAAACTAGATGACAAGGAGCTTGCCAAAAGGAAGAGCATCATGGATGAACTTTTTGAGAAAAATCAGAAGGAGGATGATCCAAATTTTGTTTATAACATGGAGGTTGCGTTCCCACAAGATGAACAACTGCAGTCCTGTGGCTAGGACACACAATCATCTGATGAGTTCTGATACCTAACACTTAACTTACTGGCTAGCAAAATATCCATGTTTCTACAAATAATGTATATTTGTTATAGAAAAATTACTGTTTACTAAATGTATATATGTTGGGTCATAAAACCAGTATTTTACATCTAGTATGTAGGCCTATGAGTAATATAGGGAAAACAATATAGGACTCTGTAAGGTGCTTTCAGTCTAATCAAGGATAACTCAAAAACGTGTGAAAAGATAAATGAACAGTATAAAAGCAGCACCACATGCTTGATAAAGGCTAATGACTGTCAGATCATAGGTGACTGGGGTAAAATAGTCGGGAAGATGTTTTCCTTCAGTGGGAAGATGGGCCTTTAGCCCTTGAAATGTTAAACTTACGCAGAATCCAGATGGGAGCACCTGAAGGGGAAGGGCGTGGCAAAGAGACAAGAAGTAGAAATTTCTATTTGAAGAAGAGTGAACAAAGTGTAGTTTGACAAGATTGGGATCATCCTTGTGCATTATGTGTTCTGTGTACTGAACTCAGGAGAAGAGTACCTGTAAAATGTCTGGCAGCTGTAAGTGTATACCATGTGATGAACTGCAGGGCAATTCTGTCCTTGAATCAGGATGTAAATACTAAAGAAACTTTGAAACCCAGAACCTCTTCCCATAAATGAGAAGTTGATAAAATGGGAAATCTACCCATAAAAATAAATAATAGGTACTGCCAATTTTAGACGTGTTTATGAGTTTGAGTATACAGAAGAGGATCTTTGTTTAACAAGGTAATGTCTGTGCAAATATATTTGTTCTTATGTAATTGGTAGAACTCTTATGTCCTCTACAAGGAAATTATTCATTAAATAAAGCTGTAAAAAGTAAAAAAAAAAAAAAACAAAAAAAAAGCAGGGCTTAGGGGTGCATGCCAGTAATCCCAGCACTTGGGAAGTTGAGGCAGGAGGATTGCCTATATAGCTGTGAGTTTGAGGCCAGCCTGGGCTACAAAGTGAGCTCCAGGTCAGCTAGGGCTATAGTGAGACTCTGCCTTAAAAGGGGGGGGGGTGCTGGAGAGACAGCTTAGTGGGTAAGGCACTTGCTGGCAATGCTTAACAACCCAGGTTCAATTCCCAGCACCCACATAGAGCCAGATGCACAAAGTAGATCATGCATCTGGAGTCTGTTTGCAGTGGCTAGATGATCTGGCATGCTCATCCATGTTCTCTTCCCCACCCTTTGTCCCCTTGCAGATTAATAAATAAAAATATATTTTTTTAAAAAGCTGGGTGTTGGGGTGGAGAGATGGCTTAGCGGTTAAGCGCTTGCCTGTGAAGCCTAAGGACCCCGGTTCAAGGCTCGATTCCCCAGGACCCACGTTAGCCAGATGCACAAGGGGGAGCATGTGTCTGGAGCTCGTTTGCAGTGGCTGGAAGCCCTGGAGCACCCATTCTCTCTCTCTTTCTCTGCCTCTTTCTCTGTCTGTCACTTTCAAATAAATAAATAAAAATAAACAAAAAAATTTAAAAAAATAACTGAAAACAAATAGCTCTCTGCTTCTATTAAAAAAAAAAATCCGGGTGTCATGGTGCACACTTCTAATCACCAAGAGTTTGGGGCCACCCTGAGACTACATAGCGAATTCCAGGTCAGCCTGGCTAGGAGAAACCTTACCTTGAAAAAATAAATAAGTAGGGCTGGAGAGATGGCCTAGTGGTTAAGGCGCTTGCCTGCAAAACTTAAGGACCCAGGTTCGATTCTCCAGGTCCCATGTTAGCCAGATGCACATTGTGGCGCATGCATCTGGAGTTTGTTTGCATTGGCTAGAAGCCCTGGCACACCCATTCTTTCTCTTTCTCTTCTCTCTCCCTCTGTCCCTCAGTATCTAATAAATAAAAACAAAAAAAGCTGCCTAGGCTACATAAGACCCTATTTCCAAAAATAAATTAAATAAATATAAAGGTGGAGGCAGGCATGGTGGCACACTGCCTTTAATCCCAGCACTTGGGAAGCAGATGTAGGAGGATCACAACGAATTCAAAGCCACCCTGAGACTACATAGTGAATTCCAGGTCAACACCTGAGTTAGAGCGAGACCTTACCTCAGAAAACCAAGAAAAAAAAAAAAAGGAATCTGGACATGGTGTTTCATGCTTTTATTTTTTTTTAATATTTAAAAATTTTTTTTTATTTATTAGAGAGAGAGAGAGAATGGGTGTGCCAGGGCCTCCAGCCACTGCAAATGAACTCCAGCCACATGCGCCCCCTTGTGCATCTGGCTAACATGGGTCTTGGGGAATTGAACCAGGGGACTTTGGCTTTGCAGGCAAACGTCTTAACTGCTAAACCATCCCTCCAGCTCATTTCATGCTTTTAATCCCAGCACTCAGAAGGCAAAGGTAGGAGGGTAACTGTGAGTTCGAGGCTACCCTGAGGCTACATAGTGAATTCCAGCCCAAGAAAAATAAAGGGCTGGAGAGATGGCTCAGCTGTTAAGGCACCTGCCTGGGAAACCTAAAGACTCAGGTTCCATTTCCTAGTACCCACATAAAGCCAGATGTACAATGTGGTACATGCATCCAGAGTTCATTTGCAGTGGCTGGAGGCCCTGGTGTGCCCGTTCTCTCTCTCTCCATCTCCCTCTTTCTCTCACACTGTCTCAAATAAATAAATAAATGCACAACTTAAATAAAAAGGCCTTGGAAGATTGCTCAGTAATTACAAGGGTTACAAGGTGCTTGCTTACAAAGCCTGCCAGCACAGTGGGTTCAATTCCCCAGTGCTCATGTAAAGCTAGATGTATAAAGTGGTGCACGTATCTGGAGCTCATTTGCAGAGGCAAGAGTCCCTACACTCATACTGTCTCTCTTTCCTCATAACAAAAGTCTCCAAAAATTAAGTGGCTCAGTGGTTAATGGCACTTGTTTACAAGGCCCCATCTGGAATTTGCAGTGGCAGGAGGCCCTTGTGTGCCCATGCCTTTTCTTTCTCCTCTAAAAAATTTAAAAAAATTTTTTTTTGTTTTCGAGGTAGGGTCTCACTCTAGTCCAGGCTGACTTGGAATTCACTATGTAGTCTCAGGGTGGCCTCAAACTCACAGCAATCCTCCTACCTCTGCCTCCCAAGTGCTGGGAGTAAAGGCATGTGCCACCATGCCTGCCTCCACCTTTATATTTATTTAATTTGTTTATCAGAAAGAGAGAGAGAGAGACTATTGGCAGACTATTTTATTTTATTTTAGAGAGAAACAGGGAGAAAGGATTGGTGCGCCAAGGCTTCTGCTACTGCAGTTGCACTCCAGATGCTTGCGCCACCTTGTGCCCACTTACACTTGCCTCAGTTTTGTGTGTCTGGCTTAAGTGGGATCTGGAGAGTGAAACATGTGTCCTTAAACTTTGTTGGTAAGCACCTTAACCCCTAAGCCATCTCTCTGGCCCTTTTTTTTTTTTTTTTGAGGTAGGGTCTTGTTCTAGCCCAAGCTGACTGGAATTTACTATGTTTTATTGGGGCATCCTTGAACACATGGCAATCCACCTACCTTGGCCTCCAAAGTGTTGGGATTAAAGGCTTGTGCCACCACACCTGGCTAATTTTTTGAGGCAAGAAAGAGGCAGAGAGAGAGGGAGAGAGAATGTATGGGTGCACATGTCACATTGTGCATTTGGCTTTATGTGGGCACTTGGGAATTAAAGCCAGGCCATCAGGATTTGTAAGCAAGTGCCGTTAGCCACTGAGCCATCTCTCTAGCCCTCCCAAATTTTTTGTCTCTAAAATTTACCCAAATACTTCCTCCTGGAAAATTCACATTCACCATGCTTGAGACCACCTTTATTTATTTATCTTGTTTATTTAAGTAGGGTCTCTCACTCTAGCCCAGGCTAACCTGGAATTCACTATGTAGTCTCAGGGTGGCCTTAAACTCACGGCGATCCTCTTACCTCTGCCTCCCAAGTGCTGGGAGTAAAGGCGTGTGCCACCACGCCTGCCTCCACCTTTATACTTATTTGTTTATCAGAAAGAGAGAGACACTACTGGTGGGCCAGGACTTCTAGCCACTGTAATTGAACTTTGACGGGGCGCCATCTTGTGCACATGTGCGACCTCAAACAATGTGGAAGGCCAAGACTCACATCCAAAGCTGTTCTCTGACCTCCACATATATGCAGTAGGCACACTCACAATCTTCATACACACCAAAAAAAAAAAAAAAAAAAAAAGGAGGTCTCTTGCTGCAGTGACTCAAGTGGGAGCACCAGGAGCTGGGGCTAGACTCCACATGGATTGCTTTAAGAAAATGGCAGACAAACCAGAAATGGGGGGAACAGCCAAGCTGAAGAAAACCGAGACGCAGGACAAAAACACCCTGCCGACCAGACCAGAGAGACCACTGGACAGGAAAAGTGGAGTGAGATTTCTTAGCCTAGAGGATTCCCTGCCCCCGTCATTTCTTGAGTCCCCAAGTGATATGGAGAAAGAGCCACCTGCAAGATGGACAGGAGCCACAAGCTGCACGGTGAACCTGGGCGCTCTGTGCTGATGCCACCAGCCTGCAGGTGTCTTTAGGGACCCCTAATTGGACTGCCAAATTTCTCTGGTTTGCCCTGGGACATTATAGAAAATTATTTATATGGTTAATGAAAATAAAATACACCTCGTGGCAAAAAAAAAAAAAAAAAAAATGTACAATCTACAGCCTCGCCTCTTCCTGGGATGGAACAAGTCAGGACCTTCCCATGTTAACTAAGTAGGCACTGAAGGAGCTGACATGCAGACCCTAGGGCACACACCAGGGGATTTGTCCGGAGATTGCAGGCTTGCAGACAAACTTGAGCCACAGACTGCCCCCTGATAACCACCTGCCCCCTTATCTTAGGTCACAAGAAGCCACTTGCTGACTGGCCACCCTGGGAAACTAAAATAACTAATCAGACAGCTTGCAGTTCAGACAGCTCACAAAAGAAAGTCTCTAAAAAAAAAAAAAAAAAAAAAAAAAAGTGGGGCATGGTGACACACATCTTTGATCCCAGCACTTGGGAGGCAGAGGTAGGAGGATTGCTATGAGTTCAAGGCCACCCTGAGACTACATAATGAATTCCAGGTCAGCCTGGGCTAGGGTGAGACCCTACCTCAAAACAAACAAACAAACAAACAAAAAAAAGCACAACTCTGGGACTGGGGACTGTCTCCTGCTGCACTATTGCTAGTAACATCATTTGGGAACCAACTCAGGTAGAATGTATACTAAATAATAATAATAATAAATAATAATAAATAAATGAGGGAGGAATCCCTCATTTCTGGGAATTATATAGTTAAGAAACCTGGAAAGTATGTTGCTGGCTTGGAGACTGAGAAACTACACAGTTGACTGAAGACAGGTTAGGGGTTCTGGGAGTTTATCCAAAAACATTGTGGTTGGCCAAGGTGGAATCACTGCTTCTGCCATCAGCCTCCTCCCTTTCCTGTTCCCTCGTCAACAGAAAAGATCTCCTGGTTACTACTAAACTTTCAATAGACCAATCAGTTTAGAGCACCTTCAATTACAGGTAGACACAGTCCCAACATAAATCCCCCTGAATTCTGCCCTCAGTTAAGTTCCCCCCCCCCTTTTTTCTTTTTTGGTTTGTCAAGGTAGGGTTTCACTCTAGCTCAGGCTGACCTGGAATTCACTATTTAGTCTCATGGTGGCCTCAAACTCAAGGCAATCTTCCTATCTCTGCCTCCCAAGTGCTGGAATAAGGGCGTGCACCACCACGCCCGGCTTGGGTTCAAGTTTTTAAGGCGGATCCTAAGAGAAACAGACTGGACCAGATACAGGTCCAAGGGAAGTAGATAAGGAACTGTAGCTATTTGTGTCCTTGCTCAGAACAAGCTTTTCAGCAAGTGTCTAGGGAGAGTTCCTCAGATGGTTTCTGTTCCTTCAAGGCCTTGAGTTAAGGGATGTTTATCAGGCAGGGGAGCTGTCAGGCTTGGGTGGGACTACACATGCCTCTGATGTTCCAAGACCTCCTAGTTTCGGGGTCAGTTATTAACTTTCCAGTTCCCTCTGGTTTCAAGGAAAGTCATTAGCCCTTCACCTGTCATGCTTTATTACAGTAAGTGTTTGGAATACACCCTGGAAGCGGAAGGACTCCTGCTGTAGGATAGACCTAGTCAGAATTCTTACTCCTTCAAGGTCAACCATGGTTGTCTTTGAGTTTGTCTCTATTTCAATTACCTTTGCTAATCAAAGCATGGAAATAAAAAATCTTTTCTAAACTCATACTGCGCTGTCAGGGGCCAGCCGTGACGATCCGCGGGGAAGCCCGGTCCCGAGTCCAGTCTGCGTCACTGGGGCTGGCGGCCTGACCCAGCGCGACAGGACTCGACCCGGGTGCGGGCGGAGAGGCTCAGCGTGAGCCCGCAGCTGCGGGGGGCGACGACCCCTCCGCTCAGCCCGCAGAGGTCCAGCCTCTTGCCCCGGGGCCGCCCAAGGTTTCCGGGAAGCCAGTGGGTCAGACATAGCTCCCGAAACCCAAACGGGAGGGCGGGGGGAGGGAAAGAAAAACAACCGGAAACCAAGCCGGGCGGCGGCCGGGCCCGAGGCGGATGACGGCGATTTCGAGACCAGTCAGCTAGGCTTGCATCTCAACGCAGAAAACAAACCCGAACGAAACCCTAAACATAAACAACAACAAAAAAACAGAACAGCCAGACGTGGTGGCGCACGCCTTTAATCCCAGCACTGGGGAGGCAGAGATAGTTGGATTACCGTGAGTTCGAGGCCAGCCTGAGACAACAGAGTGAATTCTAGGTCAGCCAGAGGTACAGCAAGACCCTACTCCGGAAAACCAAATGAACAACAATTAAAAAAAAAACAAAAAACAAAAAAAACCCTAGAACAAAGCGGCCTAAGAATACCCGGATGTAGTGCCGAGCGGCGGTGGGGGAGGGGGTAGGAAAGCAGGAGGGCGGTGGGAAGCCGAGTGCGCCTGCGCATTCTTGAGGCGTAGGCGGGAAGCAGTGGGCGGGGCGCGAAGGCACGACTGCGGTTGGCTGAAAGGAGGGCCCGCCCACCGCGCCAACGCCTCTGCGCTTGCGCAGGGCTCTAGCTTCTAGTATTTTCGACACGGAGGCAAACGCCCAGCTCACTTCCCTTCCGGACGAGAGAGGTGGAGGTTGTCGGTCCATCGTTGGTCTGGACCTTGGCCCGTCCACCCCGCTTAGTCCCGGACTTCGGAGGAAGGCGTTAACGTTTGTTCTTCCTCTACGCGCGAGCACGGCGTGGGCTGCTTGTGGTGAGTGTGGGGCCGCGCAGTCGTCCCGGGACGGGACTGGGTGGCGCCGGGCTGGCTCCGCTCGCGGCTATGGCGCAGGGCCGCCATGTTTGCGTCCTGTGAGCTGGAGCTCGTCCTCCCGCCCCGCCCCTACTTCCGGTGTCCGACATGTTCCCTCTTCCCTTTGCAGACCGCGCGTCCTTTCTGCTGAAGTTGTGAAGTCGCCGTATAAGCCGCTGGCGACCATGTCCAACTACGTGAACGACATGTGGCCCGGCTCGCCGCAGGAGAAGGACTCGCCGTCCACCTCGGGGTCGGGCCACTCGAGCCGCCTGTCCTCGCGCTCCCGCAGCCGCTCGTCGTCCCGAAGCTCCCGGTCCCGATCGCGCTCCTCGGGCCGCTCGTCGTCCCGGAGCCGCAGCCGACCCCGGCGGAGCCGCAGGTCCCGGTCCCGCTCGCGCCGGCGTCACCAGCGCTTCCGGCGCTACTCGCGCTCGTACTCGCGCAGCCGATCGCGCTCCTACTCGCGCAGCCGCCGCCACCGGGACGGCTACTACGGACGGCCGCGGAGGTATTACCAGTCCCCCTCGCCGTACCGCTCCCGGAGCCGCTCGCGCTCCCGCGGGAGGTCGCATTCGCGGAGGTCGTACTACGCGATCACGCGCGGCCGCCGCTACTACGGCTTTGGCCGCACCGTGTACCCGGAGGAGCACGGCCGGTGGAGGGCGCGATCAAGAACGAGGTCGCGGAGCAGGAGCGCAACCCCTTTTCGCCTAACTGAGAAAGGTGAGTCGTCGGCGTGCCGGCCGCTCCCCTTTGGATTTCCCTGTTTCCTAGGGATTGAACCTAGAAGACCACGAGGACTTACGTAATCAGCGCGATGGGGGTTGGGGGTGAGCCTACGGGGCTTGTACTCGGGCATGGGCCAAGTGTTGGGTAACACTGGAGTTTTAGGGTTTTTGAAAAAATATTTTAATTTTTCCTAACTTGAAAGGGAAAAATATGCAGGTAGAGAATATGAATAGGGCGTACCAGGGCCTGCCGCCACTGCAAACGAACTCCAGATACATGCGCCCCCTTGTACAGCTGCCTTACGTGGGTCCTGGGGAGTCGAACCTGGGTCCTTTTGGCTTCTCTCCAACCCCCCCCCCTTTTTTTTAAGGATGATACTAGGGGATTGAACCGAGGGGGTGGCACTTGCCAGGTGTAAGGAAAAAGTTTGAAGGCGAGTTTAGAATAAACAGGGATCTTAAGGGCAAAGAGTAGGTTTTATTTCAGATTGCCTTGCCGGGTCTGAGATGGTGACACCGTGTCAAGAGTCCAAGGGCACTATGACTCAGGAGCACTGGGTGGGGTGTGCTGGGAGGTTTTATTAACCGTAGTTAGGGTCAGGGAAGTTCTGGCTATAAAATGAGAAAGGGGGAAGTGAGGACAGCACTTGGTGCTTGTTGCCTAAGATGGGGAGACACTGGTTTTATCTGGCAAACTGGCTCAAGCTTGTTTGCAAGTCTGCAGTCTCCTGGGCTAATCCCCTGGATCTAATCCAGGGTCTATTTGCTGATGCCTTCTTCACAAAGCCAGGCGCATTACTGCAGGCTTATATCCTCTGATAGTGTATTTTAATACATTTGTTGTCCGGAATCTTTTTTTATTTTTTGTTTTTTCGAGGTAGGGTCTCACTGTAGCCCAGGCTGACCTGGAATTCACTATGGAGTCTCAGGGTGGCCTCGAACTTGTGGTGATCCTCCTACCTCTGCCTCCCAAGTGCTGGGATTAAAGGCATGCGCCACCACACCCGGCTTGGAATTTTTTTTTTTTTTTGAGGTGGGGGGTCTAACTCTAGCCTAGGCTGACCTCGAATTCATCGTGTAGTCAAGGTGGCCTCACTGCTATCCTTCCGCCTCTGCCTCCCAAAAGGCGTGTGCCACTACACTCTGATTGTGTGAAACTTAAGGTTTCTTGTGGAATGAAGGTTTTAGGTAGCAGCTGGTTAAAATGTAATTTAGCACATAAGTAAATAAAGTCCAAGCCAGTGACTCAAGCGTTTACTCCCAATACTAGATGAGATGCTGAAAAACCATCTTTGGCTACATGATAACCCTGTCTCAAAAAAAACATAAGCATTAAAAAGGCTGGTGTAGTGGCTCAAGCATTTAGTACGGCATGAGGGAAGCTGCAGGAGGATCACCCAGAGTTGTAGCCCGGCCTGGGATCAATTTTTTTTTTAAAGCTGTTAGTGGACAAATTGAGTTTTGCCTAGTGTTAAGTCAAGCGATTTGATGTCTTGGTAGGATTATGTAATCGAAATTTAGTTGAATAAGAATGCTTGAACATGAATGTTAGCAATGTGTATAGACTAGTTTAGCAGTAATTTAGAAAGTTGCGAAACTCCCTAGGTTTCAGAAAAAAAATGAAAAGACAGATAATCAGGTATTCAGAAAAACAAGTAATTTTAGGAATGCTGATTTCTCGTAGCAAAAATGTATTGTCTCTCAGTTGGACTTTACATGTGAAAAGGAAAACAAATTACTGTTTTAGTAAAGCAATTTGTACCTGAACGTGTACTGTGTTAGGGAACCACCTACAGGTTAATGAATGCTTTGCCTTTTTAGATCGCATGGAGCTGCTAGAAATCGCAAAAGCCAATGCAGCAAAAGCTTTAGGAACAACCAACCTTGTCCTGCCAGCCAGTCTCCAGACAGTTCCTGCAGCTAAAGACACAAGCAGGGGTGCAAAGAGTGAGGTAAGTATTTGAGATGTGTCAGAGCAGGAGGTTCAGAAAGTTACTTCCACACAGATCCAATTACCTTGGACTCCCCTCCTGGGAAGTCGCTTAGATGATTTGGCCAAAACATTCGCACTTACAAAACTGGAAGATTATGAATTTCATTTCCTATATGTTGACTTTAATGTTAACTTTTTTCCTATATATGTTAATGAAACTCAAGTCATTTTTACATACTTTGGAAAGATTTTTTTATAGCATTTATTTATGCATCACAAAATCACCTTACTAAATGACAAATATCAACACTACCTTACAAACAAAAAGTAGTTGCATCAATATAAGCTCAATTTCCTGTTGACATCTACAAATATCTACAAATGCTTCTGGGCATGTTGATGGCCCATGAATTCAGTTCATGGGATGGACTGGAAGTCACTGGAAAGTGAACTCATTGACTTTTTAAACTTTTATTTGACACTAGTCTCCTCATAACACCATTAAAATCTCAAAGAGAAATCTGGGTGTGGTGGCACACACCTTTAATCACAGCACTCAGGCAGAAGCTAGGATCAAGAGTGAGTTCAAGGCCACCCTGAGACTAGGTGGTGAATTTCAGGTCAGCCTGGACCTGGACTAGAGTGAGGCCCTACCTTGGAAAAAAAAATTAAAAGAAAAAAAACCTCAAGGAGAGATGAGTGTGGTGGTTCATGCCTTTAATCCCAGCACTTGGGAGGCTGGGATAGCATGGCTGTTTGAGGGCAGCCTGGACTAGGATGAGTCCCTGCCTCAAAAAAAAATCCGAAGAAACCCTCCAAACCCAGTGAATATATTATTGCTTGTACTTTTCTCAACTTTGAAGTTTTCCTACTCTTTAGATAGTATATTTCCATACTCTGTATGTAGCTTTCATTTACAGCATTATGTTCCCACAAGTCTGTACTCAGCATACAGTATAGTTTATCTGCTTTATTTCTGTCTTATAGAAATCATGAATGTGGTCTCCAGACAATGATGAAGAAAATCTGTTGGTAATTGACACATGGGTTTAAGCATCAAGAGTTTACTTTTACACAGCAAAGCTTAGTTTGTTAAAGTTGATAGCACCCTGTGCATGCTAGAATTTGGAACAGGTACTGTTGCTTAAATTACTAAAAAGACAATTTTTAAAATAAGCAAAGATAACACTTTGTAATGTTGGGGCATCTGATTTAGATGTCCCTTTCATAATATATGCAATATATTGCAGATGTTTTGAGAGATTACAGAAGAGGAGGCCTGCTTCACTTGCAGATAAGTTTGTTATCATTCTCCAGAAACAAAGGATGTGCATTGGCACATTGCATTGTGCTTTTTCCTCTTTGTGAAAACTGAGATGAAATTAGTAGGTAATAATGATCGGAGGTGGAAACTGACCAGTTTACATACTAGAAGTCTTGTTTAAATGAACCTTTGTTGGGACCCGTGTAAGGGTTGGACAAGTAAGGGCCTATTTGAGTTACTTCCTTTGATAGAGGTACCTACTGGCAAGTGCTGTAATTTCCTTCAGACAAGGCATTTTAGAGTGTATTTGAAAATAAGTGGCAGGGAAGTATTTACAAACAGTGTGCCTATGATTAGTCAGCCTTGCTAAGTAGCAAATATTTTTATGTTTAGGTGTTGAACTATGGCAGTAGATACAACTTCATTTATGCATCTAAAAATAAAAAAATTATACAGTTGGGGCTACTTTGTAAACCCAAGAGTGTTCATTTTTTTCCTTTTTGTTTTTATGTCTGGGCTATTTTTAAACAAATACATTCTTTCTCTTGCCTGTCTAGCTGTCAGAAAAGCAAACAGAAGATGAAACTAAAAGTCCCAATGAGAAACTATCCCAACAAAGAAACATAGCCTTCAGCTCTAATGTAAGTATATTTAAGCATTAATCATCATGGAAACATTAGGTTTTAGAATGTCTTTGTAGTTACCTTCATGCTACTGGGACAGAAACACCTGACCAAAAGCAGCTGGCAGGTGGTAAAGGTTTATTTTGGCTTCAAGGTGCCAGGCGGAAGCATAGCAGGAGCAGAGGCTGGATAGCACCTCTGCCAGAGTAGTTGGAAAACAGCAAGAGAGTGAGCAGAACTAACACTGGCAAGCCAGGGCTGTAATAAACCTCAAGGTCAGCACCCTAGCTACATAGCTTCAGCAGGGCTCCACCTCTGAAGCTGCCATCAGCTTGGGGACTAAGAATAAGAAACATGACTATGAGGGACATCTAATTCAGACGACCACTTATTTTTGTTGTGTAGCATCTTGGTTGATAATTTGGTGTTTGTTAGTCTTCCTTTGTAAAGTGAATCTAAGGTGCTGGGAAGATAGCTTAGTGGTTAAGGTGCTTGCCTGCAAAGCCTAAGGGACCCAGGTTCAATTCTCAGTCCCATGTAAGCCAGATGCGCATGCGTCTGGAGTTCATTTGCAGTATAAGTCAGAATCTAAATGCTGTTTTTTATAAAGGGCTGTTTTAAAAAAAAATATTTCAGAGAGTATGGGTGTGCCAGGCCTTCCTGCCATTGCAAACAAACTGCAAACATGGGCCATTTTGTGCATCTAGTTTTATGTGGGTACTAGGGATTCAAGCCAAAGTGATCAGAGTTTGTAAGCAAATGCCTTTAACCACTGAGGCATCCCTCCTGCCCCTTACAAGTAGGTGTCCTGTGGAAGTCTAATCCCCCTCCCACCAAAAGTTAAAAGTGGGCTGCATGCTTTGATGATTCTTTGAGTGGAATTAATGTTTTTTTTTTTTTTCCTGAAAAGTGTGTGTGAAAAATGCCTGGAAGTCTTTAATTAATTTTATTGTCTTGCAGAATTCTGTAGCAAAACCAATACAGAAAACAGCTAATGCTGCTGAAGTGACATCGTCAGGATCACCAAAAATAGATAAGAAAAAAAGTCCTTATGGCCTGTGGATACCTGTCTAAAAAGAAAACTAGTGGCTAATGTTGCCTACAACTGCACTTTACTGATAGGTCTGTCTCTAGAAAAATCTCAGTCCACTTTGCTAGCAATTGATTTTTAAAAACGAATGGGAAAAGATAGAATGATAAAGTATTAACAGTTGATGTTTCTCTTGAAGATACCTATCAGCACAAATGGACCAGCGATTCAATACAGGTGGGAGTCTTGTATATATACTTGTAAATATTGTATAGTTATCAGTTATTGAAGTGAAGCTTGATACAGTGTATACTGTTTTGTACATTTGTTAATAAATTTGTTATGATTTGTCTTGTGTGTGGAATGGATCTTATTTTAATGGGGAGGCATGAGACTTGTTCCCTCCCCCCCACCCCCCACCAGGGTCTCACTGACTTAGAATACACTATGAACTCTCAGGGTGACTTTTGCATGATGCTCAACTAAGACTTAGTTCTTTGAGGTAAAGTCTAACTCTAGCCCAGGCTGACTTGGAACACTCTTTAGTCCCAGGTTGGCCTTCACAGTGATCCTATCTGTACCTTGTGAGTGCTGGAATTAAAGGTGGGTGCTATGCCACCACTAAGACTTTCATTTCTTTGCTATTAAACTATCCCGAACCAGGCATGGTGCATACCTTTAATCCCGGCACTCAGGAGGTAGAGATAGGAGTATCACAGAGTTTGAGGCCACCCTAAGACTACATAGTGGATTTCAGGTCAGCCTGAGCTAGCAAGACCCTACCTCCCCCAAAGAAAAAAAACCTAGTATAGTGGTTCACATCTGTAATCCCAGTTAAACAGGCTGAAGTCAGAATTTCAAAGACTTGGCTACATGATAACAAATGAGCAAGACTGCCTCAAAAAGGGATGCGGTTGTCCCTTAGTGGTGCCATATTTTACCATGCGTGAGGCCATCGGTTCATTCTCCAATTCACCCCCAGAAGAAAAACCCTGACACATCAAGCTGTATGTTGTGTGCTGGAGAGATGGCTAAGCAGTTAAAGCGTTTGCCTACGTATCCTAAGGACCTAGGCTCAATTCCCCAGAACTCATAATCCAGATACATACACAAGGTGGTGCATTTATCGAATTCATTTGTGGTGTCTGGAGGCCCTGGTGCACCATTGTATCTGCCTCTTCCTCTCAATAAAATAATAAAAAAAATATTGTATTCCCCCTTACATGTAAAAGCTGGCCAAAGGGTAAGTTCTGTAAACTATTTTTTTTTTTTTTGTGGGGGAAGGGTAGGATCTCTAGCCCATGCTGACCTGAAACTCACTATGTAGTCTCTGGGTGGCTTGAACTGGCAAACCTACCTCTGCCTCCCAGAGTGCTGAGATTAAAGGCATGCCCCACCACGTCCAGCTTTAAATTTTTTGTTTTTGAGAGGCTTTCCCTTTAAAAGTTCAGGCTGGCCCCAAACCCACGGGGATCCTCCTGTCTTGCCTCCTGAGTGTTGTCCAGAAATCAAGGCTGCACCTGGAGGTGGTACCAGGATTCTAGTGGTTTATTTTTGGTTTTTGGAGGTAGGGTCTCATGTAGACTCAGGGTGGCCTCGAGCTCGCAGCAATCCAAGTGCTGGGATTAAAGGTGCGTGTGCCACCGCTGGTTTTTCTTTTTTTTTTTTTAATTGTGGGGGGGGTGGTTTGGGGATTGGAACCTGGGTCAGGGCAGGTAAGTAGTACCGCTACATTTCAACACCAATATTAAATTTTTTCCAGTTCCAAAATCCAAAGGCTATAATTCTGAGATTTTCCCTCCTCATTCCCCAAGATTTGATGGGAATACATCTGTAAACTCGCTTGAGATGTTCCCAGGTAACTTCTCACTCCCGGACTTGGGAGGCAGAGGTAGAAGGATCACCGTGAGTTCCAGGCCACCCTGAGACTACATAGTGAATTCCAGGTCAGTTTGGACTAGAGCATGCCCTATCTCCAGAAGAAAAAAGGTGGGCTGGAGAAGGGTTTGGCAGTTAAGACCCTTGCCTGCAAAGCCAAAGGACCCAGGTTCTCTTCCCCAGGACTCAGGTAAACCAGTTGCTGGAGGCCCTGACACACCCATTCTCTTTCCCTGTTTATTTCTCATGAAAAGTTGAAAAGGGCTGGAGAGGTCCTTGCTGCAAAGCCTAAGGACTTAGGTTTGATTCCTCAGTACCCATGGAAGCAAGATACACATATTGGGGCATGCATCTGGAGTTTGCAGTGGCTAGAGGCCCTGGTGTGCCCATTCCTTCGCAGCCTCTTAGAATATATAAAGAAAATAAATAAGCTGGGCATGGTGACACACACCTTTAATCCCAGCACTTGAGGTAGAGGTAGGAACGTCGTGAGTTCTAGGCCACCCTGAGACTACATAGTTAATTCCAGGTCAACCTGGACTAGAGTGAAACCCTACCTTGAAAAAATGAAAACAAAAATAAAATTAAATAGGTGAAGGAAACTGATGACAAAAAGTAGGGCTGGAGATAATGGTTCAGTGGTTAAGGTGCTTTCCTGTAAAGCCTAATGACCTGCGTTGATTCCCCAGTGCCCACCGAAAGCCAGTTGCACAGGGGCGCATGCCGGGCTCCGCCGGCGGGGGCAGGTAGTGCCGAGGGAAGGACCAGGCCCGCTGGTTCCTCCCGAGGGGCTGAGGAGGAGATGAGCGTCCGACGACTCAGACCTCTCCTGGCCACCGGAGAAAAACCACACTGAGTTGGGAGTCTTGTCGAAGCAGGAACTCGATTTATTGTTATGAACAGTTGTCTATATAATGTTGGGGGTGAAGGCGGGGATTGTAGGATGGTGGGGAAAGGTAAGGGCCAATAGTAAACTGTGACTATTGAAATGATAATTCTAACTCCCATGTGGAGGTAGCAGGTAAGAAGCCATTAGGCGTCTTGCTGAGTCACGTCTGGCCAGAGGCAGATCACCAAACTTTAGCTAGGCTCAGGAAGTTCCACTAGGCCTCACACCTGGGCCTTTAGAGGCCAGCATCTCCCCCTTTTGTTTTTGTAAGAGCATTAGTCACCATGGCCCCTGTTTTAGGTTGTCCCCCTCTGGGGGTTTTAACCATTATTGGGTACCAGGTGTTTAGCTCAGAGCATTTATCATGGCCCCTGTCTTAGGTTGTCCCCCTCTGGGGATTTTACCCGTTACTGGGTACCATGTGTTTAGCTCGGTGAGAACCCACCCCATGGCCTGTCTTAGGTTGTCCCCCTATGGGGATCTTACCCGTCATTGGTCACATGGAGGGCAGAGGAGGTGGCAGTGGGTCATCTGAGGAACTTAATTCCTGAGTTTCCAGCCTGTATTTTGACCTGATGAGGTTTTATTGCCTCTAGCCATTGGTGAATAAATTGTGTAATCTTATTAATTACACAAGGCCCGACAGTGAGGAGAAGGAAAAGGAGAAGAAGGAGGGGGAGGGGCCCAAGTAGAGGCAGAAGGTAGGGTAAGAAGTCATATAATCCTGTCCACAGTGGGTTGTCCTGGAGATCCCGCTGCCTCCTCTCCAAGTCTTCCTGGAGCCTCTTAATCTTGTCCTGGATGATTTTTGATTTATTGGTGTAAAAGCAGCATTTTTCCTGTAAAAACAAACATACGCCTCCTTTTTCGGCCGTTAGTAGGTTTAGTCCTCTCCTGTTTTGTGGGACTACCTCAGCCAGGGAATCTAGCTGTTGTTGAAGATAGGTCTCCCTCTGATACAGGGAGGGCCTCATTTCCAGGGATGATATTTACATCTGGGATTAAGGTGGCTGGGGCACAAAGGCCCATTTAATTGGTGGGCAGAAAGTCATAGGCCATCCTGTCTCCACAAACATAAACCATTCCAGAAGGTGGGCAGCGTTGAGCATTGGGATCAGCTGTGTTAAAAGTACAGAAGGAAGGATGAATGTGTCCCACATCTATACTGGAATTATTAGGGGAAGGCGGGGCCCAAATGTAAGTTCCAGGGGAAACATTGGGAAAACATTGGGAAAAGCTGGACGGGGATGGGGAGTAATGTTTTAAGGTCGTACAGGCAACTGTACTGTAAGAAGCCAGAGAGGCCCAGATTGGAGGCAAAGCCAGCAATCCTCCACAAGGGAGGGAATTGTTTAGTTTATTAGGGTGAAGGACCATTTTAGGAATAGTCCTCAGGGGTGGGACACTCCCTAGACATAAGTTTCTATCAAAAAACTCCTTTTTGTTACAAGAGTTTTTGTACTTTAATCACTTTTCAGTACAAAAGACTATCAAGGCCAGCCAAATGGCATCTGACAATTGTCCCTTTTTTATTTTTTATGAGCTGGGCCCTTCTGGGCCTCAGTGCAGAAAGACTGTGTCTGTCTTAGGTTGTCCTCTACGATATTTAGGCCTTACCCGTCATCGGTACATGAATTCCATCATTCATGTCCTGTCTTAGGTTGACCTAACTCGAGAGAATCTTACCCGTCTTTGACTACCAGCCTCTGCAGGGGCTTTAAGATAATGTCTCAGGAAGCCGGGGTCGGGTCTGTAGCTGTATCCCATGTACTTCTGTACGGATATCCATAAAGGATCTCAAAAGGCATTTAACGAGTATGGGCAGCAGACACAGAATGAGCAAAAGACAAACACCTGTAGCAGCAAAGCTTCCTGTCCAAGAAGTGAGAGAATTTCAGCAGGCAAGGCAGACTTAAAAGCAGATATTAAGTCATCAGTAGTTTTCAAAAGTAAGATGATTATTTTGCAAAGATAAAATCTCTGAATGTAACTGAATCAGATCCAAGGAAATATTATCCTTATGTCAAATACCTCTTAAATGTATTTTGCCAATGCTGTTGACTGTTATTATATTTTTTAGAAGTAACACAAATCTATTGAAAATCTACATGACACTCCAAACGAGTTTTAACTTTTAACCTTAGTATCTCTTCACCCAAATACGTAACCACATAATATAGAGCATCTAACAGGTGAAACTGTATCTAGAGTAAGGATCGAGCCCAAGATCTTAAAGGGAGGCAGTTTGAACTTTCTCAGGAGCTACTTTATAGCTGTGAGTATGAAGGATAGTTAGACATTAAAAGTACAAGCCTAAAGCCAAATGGCTCTTTTTTTTTTTTTTTTTTTTTTTTATCTTGAGGGAAGACACATTTAAATCCTTTCCCTGCTGTGAGGAGTGGGTCTGGTCCTCTCCAGGCCCCAGTCAATGGGCCATTTCTAGAAAAAATTTAAAATATTTAAGGTGAATAATGCTTTCTTTAGCTGACCATGGAGGGGGGTAGTGATTCCCCCTTTTGTTTTTGTAATTGTGATTTAAGTGTTTGGTTAACAATAGCTTGTCCTCGAGGGTTGTATGGGATGTCTGTGGAATGTGAGATTTTTTAGGTCTGGAGAAAATTTACAAAAGCCATGCTTACGAAGCAGGGGCCATTATCTGTTTTAATTTGATCAGGCAGCCCGAGAGTGGCAAAATATTGAAGTATACGACTAATGGCATGTTTAGATTTTTTCCAGCATGTGCCGACGCCCAGCAGGTGTGCGCAAAGGTATCGACTGAAAGAAAAATATCAGTGAGCCCAGTCACCACAAGAGGGCGGATTTTTTCCCTCCCCCACCTGGATCAGTCCAAGGGAGTCACGTGGCAGTCTCCCAGGAGGTGGACTGCCCGCCAACTCCCAGTAGGGGAGGGCCAGGCACAAGCTGCCAGGAGGGGGGCCATTTATTTTTTTTTTTTAATTACCACATTCCACCCCTGGTTCCCAGTAGATTTATAACCATCACATATTATAGATTGTACTAAGTTTAATTTTAAAGGTCCCCACAGTCTTGACCAATTTAAGGTATTGAGACCTGTAAAATCAAACATGTTAAACATTTTTAATCTAAAGTCAGTCTTTGTGTCTGTAATTTTAACTTGTTTGAGGTTTTTTAGCTTAAAATCTTAAATCTCAGCCGGGCGTGGTGGTGTACGCCTTTAATTCCAGCCCTCGTGAGGCGGAGGTAGGAGGATTACCATGAGTTTTAGGCCACCCTGAGACTCTATAGGGAATTCCAGGTCAGCCTGGGCTAGAATGAAACCCTACCTCGAGAAACCAAAACAAAAAAACAAAAAATCTTAAATCTCTCAGTCCAATATCTCTAGCCAAGTACATCAGTCCATTACAAATTTAACCTTGACTAAACTCTCTGGGCCTGGGCAGCAGGACGCAGCCAGCCCTTATGTCAGTAGCCCAGTTCCAACAAAGTCCCCTGTAGTCTTTTTTTCCTCTTAGAAAGCTCATAAACCAAGCCTGGAAGTTTAATCTTATCTGCACTTAGCATTTTAAGACTCTTATTAGAATAGTCCATCAAATTTGGCTTACCACTCCAGAAGACAC
Organism: Dipus sagitta; assembly: GCA_036346955.1. NCBI lineage: Eukaryota > Metazoa > Chordata > Mammalia > Rodentia > Dipodidae > Dipus > Dipus sagitta. The sequence goes on from CM070773.1 coordinate 114,673,895, forward strand.
CTTTAGTTGTAAGCACCAAGTCCATGTCTATTCCTCCAAAACAAAGGTTTTAAAAGATTAACATCTACATGGTTAGATTTATCTCAGTTCACTCCTTGGTCTATATCAGAAAGCTTTAGGTTCGCTGAGATAAACTTTCAGACCAGGTACAGTTATGGAGGAAGGGATATTTATTGAAGCTTACAGATCCAGGGGAAGTTCCATAATGGCAGAAAAAGTTGGCCTTCCTTTACAGGCCCAAGCAGAGAGAGAGAGAGAGGGAAGCATAAGCCTTCAGAAATAAAAAGTCGCAGATGTAGCTTGCCGGCAAATCGAGAGTGAAAGGAAAGAGAAAAGGAATGAAGAGATGTTTACAAACAAGTACAGGTTATAGAAGCAAAGTTTAGCGCATTAATATAAAGACTACCTAATAACTTATGGGGGTACGCTCACCCGCATATGTACACCGATTGACCTCCTCAACGAATGTCTCTCAGGGGGCACTAGTCTGTCGGATTCCGAGAGCCCCACGTTGGGCGCCAGATGCCGGGCTCCGCCGGCGGGGGCAGGTAGTGCCGAGGGAAGGACCAGGCCCGCTGGTTCCTCCCGAGGGGCTGAGGAGGAGATGAGCGTCCGACGACTCAGACCTCTCCTGGCCACCGGAGAAAAACCACACTGAGTCGGGAGTCTTGTCGAAGCAGGAACTCGATTTATTGCTATGAACAGTTGCCTATATAATGTTGGGGGTGAAGGCGGGGATTGTAGGATGGTGGGGAAAGGTAAGGGCCAATAGTAAACTGTGACTATTGAAATGATAATTCTAACTCCCATGTGGAGGTAGCAGGTAAGAAGCCATTAGGCGTCTTGCTGAGTCACGTCTGGCCAGAGGCAGATCACCAAACTTTAGCTAGGCTCAGGAAGTTCCACTAGGCCTCACACCTGGGCCTTTAGAGGCCAGCAGGCGCATGTGTCGAGTTCATTTGCAGTGGTTGGAAGCCCTGGTGTGCCCATTCTCTAGCAGCCCCTTTCTCATAAATAAAATGTAAGAATGCATAGGCCTCTTTGCTTTGCATGTGAACTCAAAATGCATGTGCCTGCCACTTTACGCAATGTGCCTTTATGTGGGTACTGGGAAAGTAAACCTGGGCTAGCCGGCTTTATGAGCAAGTGCCTTTCAGCTGTCTTAGTCATCATTTGAGATACATTTTGTGGTTTGATGCAGGTGTCCCCCACAAACTGAGGTGTTCTGAATGATACGTTCCCAGCTAATGGAGATTTGGGAATTACCGTCTCCTTGAGGGAGTGTATTGTTGGGTGTGGGCTTATGGATATTATAGCCAGTTTCCCCATGCCTGTGTTTGGCGCACACTCCTATTGCCATTCTCCACCTTATGTTGGCCAGGGATGATGTCCACCTTCTGCTCGTGCCATCATTTCCCCTGCCATTATGGAGCTTCCTCCTCGAGCCTGTAAGCCAAAATAAACCTTTTTTTCCCACAAGCTGCTCTTGGTTGGGTGATTTCTGCCAGCAATGAGAACCTGACTGCAACACATTTGTAGGGTGGAGTAGTTGCTATGCAAGCATAAAAGCCTAGGTTGACTCCCTATCACCCATGTAAAGAGCTGGGCATGGAAGCACGGCCTGTAAACCCTAGCCCTGAGAGGGTCAAAGTCAGGAAACAAAAATGGGAAGCTCCAGGTTTACAGTGATTGCTGGTCCTAGGGAAGTAGGGTGGAAGAGCAACCAGGCCCTACAGAGGCACACTGCGAATCTGCACCACAAGCACAAACAGCTACTCTCCATGCTAGGTTTTTGTGATAATCTTTCAGCCAGAAGACAGTTTATTCCTAATCATTTAACTTTTGTGGAGATTACATACATAATTTTTTTGAGTCACAATTGGCCCTCTCTGTTCTGGAACCACTCTCAGGCTGGCCTGGAATTTGCTCTGTAGCCCAGGCAGTCTGACTTGCCTCAGCCTCCCGAGTGCTGGGATTGTAGGTGTGCACTACTCCTGGTTTGATACCTAAGTATCTACATTTGGGAGATGTATGTGCAGGTATGGGCATGCTAGGGCCTCCTGACTCTGCAAATGAACACGAGACACTTGTGCCACTTGTTTTTGGTATCTAGTTTACATGGTTACTGGGGCCGTCAAACTACAAGCAAACATCTTTAACCTGGCTTGGGAGATTACTTATTACATCTAATTGGTTGTTAGAAAACAGTAACTTAACAGCCAAGCATGGTGGTGCACACTTTTAATCCCAGCACTTTGGAGGCTGAGATAGGAGGAGGATTGCCCTGAGTTTGAGGCCAGCCAGAGGCTACAGTGAGTGAGATCCTGCGTTGGAAAAACAGAACAAACAAACAAAACAAAACAAAACCAAAAAAAAAAAAAAAAAAAAAAAAAAGAAAAAAAAAGAAAAAGGGAGGGCTGGAGAGATGGCTTAGTGGTTAAGGTGCTTGCCTGCAAACTCTAAGGGCCAAAATCTCGAGAAAACAAGATAATTTTCTGTTATTGACTGCCGGAGAGCAGCATAGTTCCAATTCTGATTCACTTTAATATGCCCTGAAAGGATTTTTTCTGTTGTTTGTTTTTCGAGGTAGGCTTTTGCCCTAGCCTAGGCTGATCTAGAATTTACTATGTAGTCTCAGGGTGGCCTCGAACTCACTGTAATCCTCTTACCTCTGCCTTCCAAGTGCTGTGATTCAAAGTGCGCCACGCCTGGGCACCTGCCAGGCTCTGCGTGCTGACTCTCGCAGTCCTCTGCGCCTGCGCCACACCTTGCCCTCATCGGGCGCATCTCAGCGCCAACAAGGTCCAGAGTTGATCCTCAATCACCAAGGCGGCCCGGAAGGGGCGGGGCTTGTGGGCTTGTTTGTACTCGGCGGGGGCGGTCCGTAGGCCGGCGGAAGTGCTCCAAGTTGTTGCCGGAAATAGGGAAGAGAGGGCTGTAATGGCGTCTGCGACCGAAGTGGAGGTGAGTGCTCACGGGTTGTTGTGTCTGCGGGCTCCGGGGAGAGTCAGGGGCAGGAAGGGGAGGCGGAAGCCAGGCTGTGGGGTCCGGAGAGCGCGGACACTGGTGTGGGCGGGCAGCCGAGGGTCCAGCGCCGGGCTGACGTCCCTGCCGCGGCTCGGCCTGGAAGGCCTCGGGGAGGCCGAGCGCGGGCTGAAGCCGGTCCTCCTCGCCGCAGGTACCGATGGCCAGCGCCGAGGAGGCGCCCTGCACGGCGGCCGAGGAGCTGGCCGCCCAGAAGCGCGAGCAGAGGCTGCGCAAGTTCCGGGAGCTGCATCTGAAGCGGGTGAGTCCCCGGGGAGGCCAGCTCACCTGTCACCCGTCACCCGGCCCTGCCCGGCTGTGCGCCCTGCTCCCAGGCTCGCCCCATAGGCCTCACGGAGGGCCTCCGCCGGTGGTCCCCGACCCTCGCAGCCCGTTGAAACTTTGAGAACTTTCAAAGCCAGACCTGTTCTCTCCATCCACAGGATTTGATGTGTCAGAGTAGATCTGGGAGTCTGTTACCATTGGCCTTCCTGCTTTTTCATTCTCTCTCTCTCTCTCTCTCTCTTCCCTCCCTTCGCTCCCTTCCCTCCCTTCCCTCCCTTCTTTCCCTTCTTTCCCTTCCTTCCCTTTCTTCCTTTTTTCGAGGTAGGGTTTCACTCTAGCTCAGGCTGACCTGGAATTCACTCTGTAGTTTCAGGGTGGCCTCAAACTCATGGCGATCCTCCTACCTCTGCCTCCCAAGTGCTGGGATTAAAGGCGTGTGCCACCACACCCGGCATTTTTTTTTTTTTTTTTTGGTCGAAGTAGGGTCTCAGTCTAGCCCAGGCTGACCAGAAACTCATTCTGTAGTAGTTCCAGGCTGGCATCGAACTCACAGCTATCCTCCTACCTCTGCTCTCCTGAGTGCTGCGATTAAAGGCGTGTACGAACACGTCCAGCCAAAGGATGCATTCTTTTTTAAAAAAATATTTCATTTATTTATTTATTTATTGGAGAGAGGGGTGGGGGAGAATGGGCTTGCCGGGGCCTGTAGCCACTGCAAACAAGCTCCACACCTATGCACCACCTGTGCATCTGGCTTATGTGGGTACTGGGGAATGGAACGTGGGTCTTTACGCTTTGCATGCAAGTGCTTTAACCGCTTAGCCATCTCTCCTGCCCCAGAGGATGCATTCTTAAGAGTTAAAATTATACTGTGGTAAATGCAACTTGGAGTTAGGAATAATCCTCTTGAAAGTACAGAGGAGAGATGAATGCAGTTTGGGGCATCCTGGGGGAGTACGTCCTATAGGAGGTGACTTTCTGAGCTGAGCACGATGGTTCACACCTGTCATCTTTACGTTCAGAAGGCTCAGACATCATTTGGTGGAATCTTACTGCTGTTGGAATGAATTTGGTCACTTTGTCAATGACTTTCCTCAGAAAGCAGGATTGTGTGGAATCCTCTTCATCTTTCCTCTGATAGCCTTTTTGTCTTACGGATTTAGAATGAAGCTCGTAAATTAAACCACCAGGAAGTCGTGGAAGAAGATAAAAGACTTAAGTTGCCTGCCAACTGGGAAGCTAAAAAAGCTCGTTTGGAATGGGAACTGCAGGAGGAAGAAAAGAAAAAGGTCAGGAAGCATGCCACGCCACAATTATCTAAGAGGGCAGTACCTAAAAAGATTTCTTCCACCAACCTCTTATGGTGAAACTGAAGAACGTGGTCTTTGAGTAGGTGCTGAGACCAAACTGTGGGCTGACATTCTGGCTCTGCCCTCTTCTCACTGCTATGCGGTGGGCAAGTCATTCACCCTCAGTACCTTACTTTTCCTCTAAATGATGAGGACATGATAATAATTGAATGAGTGATAAATTCGGCAGGGCGTGGTGGCTCACACTTTTTAAAATTTCTTTGTTTTCTTGAGGTAGGGTTTCAGTCTAGCTCAGGCTGACCTGGAATTCACTCTGTAGTCTCAGGCTGTCCTCATACTTGCAGTGATCCTCCTACTGTTGCTTCCCAAGTGCTGGAATTAAAGGCGTGCGCCACCACACTCAGCAGAGAGAAAGAGAGAGAGAGAACAAGAATGGGTGCCCCAGGGTCTCTAGCCATTGCATATGAACCCCAGATACATGTGCCACTTTGAGCATCTGGCTTTGCATGGGTTCTAGGGAATCGAATTGTGGTTGTTAGGCTTTGCAGACAAGTGCCTTAACCCATGAGCCATCTCTCCAGCCTGTTTAACTGTTTTTCAAAAGTTGATACCTTTGTTGGATCTTTCTAGATTTAAATAGCCAGCCTGGTGGCTCTCACCTATAATTCCAGCACTTGGGAAGCTGGGGTGAGAGGATTGCCAAGTGTTTGAAGCCAGACTAGGCTATGAGAAAAAAAAAGTCGAGGCATGGTGGAGTACATAGAATCTCAGCACTTAGGAAGTGGGGACAGTATCAAAGACTTCAAGGCCAATTTTAGCTATATAGTGGGTTGGAGGCCAGCCAGCCTGGGCTATGAGAGACCCTGTCTCAAAAACGAAAATAACAAAGTCAAATAAAACCTTAAGAAGTAAAATAGAGCAAATGATTGTTTTGGGTGTGGTGGCTCATATCTGTGATTCTCACACTTTCCTAGTAGAGACAGGAAGATTGCTGTTAGTTTGAAGCCATGGATTTTGGTGTGAGACTGTCTCAAGGAAAGAAAAAAAAGGGACTGGGGAGATGAGATAGCTTAGTGGTTAAAGGCACTTGCTTGAAAAGCCTGCCAACCTTGGTAAGCCAGATGCATAAGGTGGCACATACGTCTGATATTCATTTGTAGGGGCAAAAGACCCTGATGTGCACACACACTCATATGCTCAAGTAAATTAAAAAAAAATTAAACCCCACTCTGCATGGTCCTCATATCTTTAATCCAGCACTCAGGAATCTGAGGTAGTAGAATTATGAGTTTGAAATGAAAGACGGCGCCTGGGCAACAGTGAATTCCAAGTCAGCCTGAGCTAGAGAAAGAGACTCTTGTCTCCAAAAATAAAAATAAAAATTAAAATAAACAAGAACACCAGTCAGACAAAAAAGCCACATAATTGCTTGTTTGCTTGTGTCATAATTGTGGTAGGTTTCTTTCCTTTCCAGGAATGTGCAGCCCGAGGAGAAGATTATGAGAAAGCAAAGCTACTGGAGATCAGTGCAGAAGACGCAGAGAGGTGGGAGAGGAAGAAGAAGAGGAAAAACCCTGACTTGGGATTTTCAGGTAAAACTGACCCGTATGGAACTTTACTGACAAGCATTCCTGCACTGGCATCGGTTCAGTGAAGGGATGTTCCCTGTGCTTCCTCCTCCTCGGGGTGCTCTTCAGGACGCCAAGGACAGTGCAGGTGTGGCTCAGGGAAGACCCTCAGTGGCTGCGCTTCAGTCACAGGCTGGTTTACTTCTGAGTGGCACAGGTAGTCTTTGTTGTTGAGGTTCTTGGTTAGTTTTGTTTGTTGAGGCAGGGTCTCACTCTAGTCCATGCTAACCTGAAACTAACTAAGTAGTCCGGGCTGACCTTGAACTCATGCTGATCCTCCTTCCTTGGCCTCCTAAGTGCTGGGAGTAGAGGCATGTGCCACCATGCCTGGCCTGAATTGTCTTATTTTTAATTTTTTAAAATTTATTTTATTTATTTGAGAGAGAGAAAGAAAGAGGCAGATAGAGAGAGAATGGGTGCACAGGGCCTTCAGCTGCTGCAAACAAACTCCTGACGTATATGCTACCTTGTGCAATTGCTTACGTGGGTACTGGGGAATTGAAACTGGGTCCTTCAGCTTCGCAGGCAAGTGCCTTAACTGCTAAGCCATCTCTCCAGCCCTGAGACAATAGTAGCCCAGGCTGGCCTCAAACTTGTGATTCTTCTCCCCTCAACCTGAGTCTAGGAGTTGCAGGCATGGACCACCACACCTGGCAGATTAATCAGCCTTGTCAGCATTTAGTTTTAGAGACTGCTTAGGTCCGTATCTTGTGTATGTACTACTCAGTAATAAATCAGAGTTTTTCTCTGAATAGTCGTGCCCAAACAGGGACGTGTGTCATGTCTAGTTCACGTTTTATGTTTAGATTATGCTGCTGCCCAGTTACGCCAGTATCATCGGCTGACCAAGCAGATCAAGCCTGACATGGAAGCGTATGAGCGACTGAGAGAAAAACAGTAAGTCCCCAGTGTGTGCAAGCGCTCTTCTACTCTGGGGCCTGTGGAGGCAGGTAGACCGTGATATACACACGCATACAAATTAGTTACTTACTGTTCTTTGAGACAGGATCTTGTTTGTAGTCTAGGCTGGTGTCAGACTCACAGCAATCCCCCTGCTTCAGCCTCTTGACTGCTGGGGCTACAGGCATGAATCACCATGCTCAGTTTGCAACACTATTTTTTTATTTACATCATAGCAGTTAAGTGTGCAACTGTTGGGTGATTCACACTCAGCTGTCAGCGAGATGCTGTCAGAGGAGGCCAGATGCTTTAGTGCTGGGTCTGGTGAGCTTTTCCTACAAAGGACCAGATGGTAGATGTTTTGACTCTGTGGGCTGAACAGTCTCAGGCACACTTCTCACCTCAGTTGTCATGGTATGAAAGCAGTTAGAAAGGACACCCAAGAGAGCAGGTGGGGCTATTCTCAAGATGGTGCAGGGGGTTGGCAGGCCCCTGCTTTAGTGGAAAGAGTAATAACTGTGCTTAGGAGCTATAATCCTAAGTCTTTGTGACCTTTGATAAACTCTTTAAACCGTGGCCATTCATCTGAAGATTGAAGGGGATTCTGTGAAGCTCAGACTGGCCTTGATCTCACCAATTCTGCCTCAGTCTCCCCAGCATCAGAATTATAGGTGTGTGATACCAAGCCTGGCTAGTCTTTTCTAATTCTGCCTCCCCTCCCCCTTTCCCCTGATAAATACATTTATATGCAGGTTTGTCATGAATGGTATTGTAGATGAGGTTGAGAGTGGAGTGCTGGAGTGTTGCTGCAATTCCTTTTGGTGTCTTTTCAGTGGAGAAGATTTTTTCCCAACTTCCAACAGTCTTCTTCATGGGACACATGTGCCTTCCACAGAGGAAATTGATAGAATGGTCCTAGATCTGGAGAAACAGTAAGTACACAGTTGGGCAGCCTGCAGTACTAAATACTTAGCAAGAGAATGCATGTGAAGGTGTATCTCAGTCTAATTTGCTTCAGATGATGCTTGCTTACAACTAGTTGTCTAATAGTTTTGCAGCTAGGCAGCCAGTATGGGTTGAGCTCCTATCCTTTGGATGCAAATAGTTATGCAATTAATTTTTTATTTTTGTTTTTTCAAGGTAGGGTTTCAATCTAGTCCAGGCCAACCTGGAATTCACTATATAGTCTCAGGGTGGCCTCGAACTCACGGTGATCCTCCTGCCTCTGCCTCCTGAGTGCTGGGATTAAAGGCGTGCACCACCACACCTGGCTTGGTGCAATTAAATTTGTTACTGTGTGGGTATGCATGTATGTGTGTATGGGTGCACATGTTCCACAGCATGTGTGTGGTTACAACAACCTAAGGTCTATACTGTACATTCTACATAGGGTCTCTTGCCACTGAAGACTCGCTGCCTTCAACTTCAGATTCTCCTGGTTCCTCCTCCCATTGTCATAGGCACTTTGGGATCATAGGTGCATGTGGTACTTTGTGTCCAGTCTTAATGGGTGATGGGGAATTTAACCCAGGCCATTAGGCTTTGCAAGCGAGTGCCTTTAACCACTGAGTTATCTTCCTAGCTCCTGACCCTGTTTTATTAATATAAAAAGAAGGCAATTTTAGGGCTGGAGAGATGGCTTAGTGGTTAAAGTGCTTGCCTTAAGGACCCAAATTCAATTCCTTGGTATCCACATAGATGAGATACACAAAGTGGCATATGTGTCTGGAGTTTATTTGCAGTGGCTAGAGTGTCTGGCACTCCCATTCTCTGCCTCTCTGTCCCTTTCTCTTTCTCTTATAATAATAAAATTTTTTTAAAAATCTAAAAAGGAACTATTTCTTTTCCCCAGAATTGAAAAACGAGACAAATACAGCCGGAGACGTCCTTATAATGATGATGCAGATATCGACTACATCAATGAAAGGAATGCCAAGTTCAACAAGAAAGCAGAAAGATTCTATGGGAAATACACAGCCGAGATCAAGCAGAATCTGGAAAGAGGAACAGCTGTGTAGTACCTTCAGGAACTGTGTTCAGAAGTGGGAGAGCGGAGTGGAAGTTTTCTTCGTCTACGCGTCCCACTGAACGTTTTGAAACAGACGTCTTGTTAGACAGGCACTTCTACACATGTCCACGTTTGTGTGCTTGGGTGTAAGACGCATTTCTTGTAGTGAACTCGTTTCATAAAAATCTAATTTGTATAAATCCCAATTCTTATTTTTCTATGTATTTTAACTGTGTAACTGTCTCATCTTTGGAGCACTTTTGGCTTAGATAGCAGCCTACACAAATGCTGTCCCTGTTGCTAAGAATGTTGTCATGAATTTGATGAGAGTTATAGCTGGGCTTGGAAGCATGGAGGGTTGAGACCTGGGTGGAAGCTAAGGGCAGTGAGGATGGCAGCCACTCCTGGAGCTTTGGCAATAGAATGCCCAGTGCTGTCTATGTTCAGAGTCACAAAGGACCCTCCCGTGAGTAGTAACCATGCACATCTCCCTTCCTAAAGAGCAATAAAACGCCTTGGAATAGAAGCCTACTCATACTCTGTAGTTTAAAACAAATGTGCTTGCTTGTTCCTTTGTTTTCACTAGCCCATGCTGGCTTTGAACCACCCTCCCAATGTAGCCAAGGATGACTGAATTTTTTTTTTTTAGGGATTAGAAGTTATTTAATGACCAGAAGATACATATGTGCATACACACACACACACACACACACACACACACACACACAAAAGGAGAGAAACATACCTTTGTCAACTTTTGTTTCTTTCTGTGACCTTGACTTTTCTTTTTAAAATACATTTTAATTTATTATTTTTATTTATTTTATGAGAGAGAGAGAATGGGCACACCAGGGCCTCTAGCCATTGCAAACAAACTCCAGACACATGTACCTCCTTCTGCATCTGGCTTACATGGATTCTGGGGAATCAAACCTGGGCCCTTTGGCTTTGCAGGCAAGTGCCTTAACTGCAAAGCCACCTCTCCAGCCCCTAATTAATTACTTTTTTTTAATTTGAGAGAGAGAGGCAGATAGAGAACGGGTGCACCAGGGCCTCTAGGCATTGCAAATGAATTCCAGATGCATGTGCCACCTTGTGCACCTGGCTTTACATGGGTGCTGGGGAATTGAACCTGGGTCTTTTGGCTTTGCAGGAAAGTGCCATAACTGCTAAGCCATCTCTCCAGCCCCTTGAAGCCTTTTTAATCCTACCCTTTGGTATTTCTCTTTTTGTTTTCTTTTACAGTAGGATTTCACTTTAGCTCAGGCTGACCTGGAATTCACTATGTACTGTCAGGGTGGCCTTGAACTCGTGATCCTTCTACCTCTCTGCCTCCCTAGTGCTGGGATTAAAGGCATGCACACCACGCCTGGCCCAAAGTTTTTTTAAATTTTTTTTTCTGTGGTATATCCCTCTGCTCACACCATTTCATTTCTACACAAAGCACCCCTGCACAAACTTCTCAGGACACAGGCATAACAGCAAGCTTCTCACACAAACTGCTAGCCCAGTCCAAGCAAAGTTCTTTCTCACCCTCATAAGCCCAACCTCACAGTCCATAGATTTTACTGCATTCAGGTCTTTCGACTCTGACCAGAATAGTCCATCAAGTTGTACTTATAGCACTACAAGACCCTTTGGTATTTCGAAGTGGGGTCTCACTCTAGCTCAGGCTGGCCTGGAGTTCCCTGTGTAGTCTCAGGGTGGCCTCAAACTCATGTCAATCCTACCTCTGCCTCCCAAGTGCTGAGATTAAAGGTGTGTGTTATCACACCTGGCTAAGCCCTTGAAGACTTAAAAAAAATGTTTATTAATGGGCTGGAGAGATGGCTTAGCAGTTAAATGCTTGCCTGTGAAGCCTAAGGACCGTGGTTCAAGGCTCGATTCCCCAGGACCCACATTAGCCAGATGCACAAGGGGATGCACGTGTCTGGAGTTTGTTTGCATTGGCGTGCCCATTCTCTCTCTCTCTACCTCTTTCTGTCACTCTCAAATGAATAAGTAAAAATAAAAAGTTTTAAAACAATGTTTATTATTGTGCTGGAGAGATGGCTAGTTGGTTAAGGCACTTGCCTGCAAAGCCTAACAACTGGGATTTGATTTCCCAGTACTCAGGTAAAGCCAGATGCACTAAGTGGCACATGCATCTGGAGTTGGTTTGCAGTGGCTAGAGGCACTGGCACACCTATTCTCTCTCTCTGCCTGCCTGCAATTAAATAATAAAAAATTCAAACAAAAGGAAAGGAAGGAAAAAATGTTTATTTTCAAGCAGAGAGAGAGAGGGAGAGATTGAATATGGGCATGTACCTCTAGTTACTGCAAATAAACTCCAGATGCATGTACCACTTTGTGCATCTGGCTTTACATGAGTACTGGGGAATTGAATATGGACCATCATGCTTTGCAAGCAATTGCCTTTATCCGCTGAGCCATCTCTCCAGCCCCCAAATTTTCTTTTTGCTTTATGTATATAATTTTGAGAGAGAAAGAGGCAAAGAGAGAGAAAGAGAGAAAGAGAGAGAGAGAGAGAGAATGGGCACTCCAGGACCTCCAACCACTGCAAACAAATTCCAGATGCATTGCACCTCCTTGTGCATCTGGTTTATGTGGGTCCTGGAGAATCAAACCGGGATCCTTTGGCTTTGCAGACAAACGCCTTAACTGCTAAGCCATCTCTCCAGCCCTTTGTTATTGTTTTTTTGAGGTAGGGTTTTATTCTAACCCAGGCTGACCTGAAATTCACTATGGAGTCTGAGGGTGGCCTCAAACTCATTGCAATCCTCCTACCTCTACTTCCCAATTGCTGGGATTAAAAGGCGTGTGCCATCATGCCTGGCTTTTAACTTTTTTTTCTTTGTTTTGTTTTTCAAGGTAGGGTCTTGCTCTAGCCCAGGCTGGCCTCAAACTCATGGTGGCGATTCTCCTACCTCTCCCTCCTGAGTGCAGGGATTAAAGGTATGTACCACCACACCCAACCCCCCCCCCAAAAAAAATATTTTAAAGCACACGTTTTGGATGAAGATACTGACACATGCCACCTGGCTAAGATCTGTGTGTGCGCTCGTTTGTACTGGAATCAGGCAGAGGTGTGTGATTCTTTGGTGGGAAATGTCTCTTGAGATGAAAACAAAGCAAAAAAGAAAACCTCCAACTGTTAAATTAAGAGAAAGTTGTGGGCTGGAGAGATGGTTTAGCGGTTAAGTGCTTGCCTGTGAAGCCTAAGGACCCCAGGACCCACGTTAGCCAGATGCACAAGGGGGGGGGGCGCATGCGTCTGGAGTTCGTTTGCAGTGGCTGGAGGCCCTGGCGTGCCCATTCTCTCTCTCTCTGCTTCTTTCTCTTTCTGTCTGTCACTCTCAAATAAATAAATAAAAATAAACATCAAAACAAAAAAATTAAAAACAAAAAAATTTAAAAAAAAAAAAAGAGAAAGTTGTTCCCCTCTCCACAGAGGTGACTTGAGGTACTACTGACAAAGTGACCAGGGCTGTGATTTGGAAATCCCAACTGTTAGGAAAATTGACTAAGTCCTATAGGGCTTGGAGGATGAATGCCAAGTTCTCTGTTACCACCTGCGACTTTCCAAGCCTCACCTGCTGGCACAGGCTTGGGTTATAGAGTCTCAACCACCCTTTCACATCACATCCCACATATCCCAAGCAAGATCCCCAATCCCTTCCTGAACAGCCTTAAAACCACAACTTCCCTGCCCCCCACCCCACACCATGGGTGTTGCAAAGCCTGTTTCCCTTTGCAGACAGTTCTGCCATGCTCTTGCAGGCCCAAGAAACGGTTTGTCTGGGTTCCCTGTTCTCGAACCCCATTCTTATTCCAACAATCTCAGAAATGCCCCCTAGAATGCATGGGAGGCACTCATCTCTTATGCACACAGGTTAAATGTGACACACGCAGAGCACAGAAGCCTGTCTTCACATTAGTATTCTTATTAGCTCAATAGAAGCCTTCAAACGGAGACAGCTGATCCTCTCCTCTCCTGTGGTTTAGAGGCCCTGTGCCCAGAGACAGGCTGAAAACAAGATAAACCAGAGAGGATTAAACAGAACCCTAAAGGGATGGAGACACCTGATTAGCGCCCCCTTGTGGGACTCGAGACACATGGATTCAAAATCAGCTCCTTAAAAAACAATTATTTGAGACAGAAAGGGCTCTCCAGGGCCTCCAGCCACTGCAAACGAACTCCAGATGCATGCACCCCCTTGTACATCTGGCTTACGTGGGTCCTGGAGAGTCGAACCGGGATCCTTTGGCTTTGCAAGCAAGTGCCTTAACTGTTAAGCCATCTCTCCAGCACCCCTCCCCCCTTTATTTTTTGGTTTTTATGAGGTAGTCTCATTCTAGCTCAGGCTGATCTGGAATTCACTATGTAATCTCAGGGTGGCCTCCAACTCTTGGCCATCCTCCTACTTTTGCCTTCCGAGTGCTGGGATTAAAGGCGTGTGCCAACACGCCTGGCTGTCAGCTACATTTAAAAAACCTCAACGCAGGTGTGCCATGAGAGGCTTCCATACAGAGACTTAAAAACAATAATAAAGGAACATATTTTTTTTTCTTCAAGGTAGGGTCTCACTTTAGCCCAGGCTGACCTAGAACTCATTATATAGCTCCAGGCTGGTCCCGAACTCATGGCAATCCTCCTACCACAGACTCCCAAGTGCTGGGATTAGAAGTGTGCACCACCCTACCCGTCAGGCTAAGGAACACTTTTTATTATAATTATTCTTGCCTTTTTTTTTTTTTTTTGAAGCAGGGTCTCACTCTAGCCCAGACTGAACTGGACCTCACTCTGTAGTCCAGGCTAGCTACCTGAGTGCTGCCTGCCCTACTAGAACAAAGTTTGTTATTTTTTTATTTTTTAATACTTTATTTGCAAGCAGAGAGCGGGAGAGAGAGAGAGGAGAGAATATGAATGGGTGCACCAGGGTCTCTAGCTACCACAAACGAATTCTAGATGCATGCACTACTCTGTGCATCTGGCTTTACATGGGTACTGGGGATCGAGCCAGGGTCGTTACTCTTTGCAGGCAAGCACCTTAACTGCTAGGCCATCTCTCTCCTGCACTCCCCATTTTTTTTTTTTTTTCCAGGTAGGATCTTGCTCTTGCCCAGGCTGACTTGGAATTTGCTATGTGGTGTCAGGTTGTCTTGAACTCATGGTGCTCCTCCTACCTCTGCCTCCCGAGTGCTGAGATTAAAGGTGTGCGCCACCACACCCAGCTCCCCCCACTCTTTTAAAAACATGAATCCACAGTTACTGTAGAAAATAACTTTGTGCAATTTGGTGGTCAAAGAGGTAGGAAGTTTGGCATCTTACTGGTTTATAAAATCCTTAAGAATGGAAGCCACAGGGGCTTGGGGATATAGCTCCGTTGGCAGAGTGTTGGCCTAACATGCACGAAGCCCTGGGTTCGATCCCCAGCACCGCATAAAACCTGTGTGGTCAGCACACACCTGCCATCCTAGCACTCCAGAGGTGGAGGCGGGAGGACCAGAAGGTCAAGGTCATCCTTGGCTACATTAGAGAGTCCAGGGCCAGTCTGGGCTATATGAGACTCTGTTACGGGAAAACAAGCACACTGGATATGTGAGATTTGAACTTGGCTGTGTGTAGGATTAGATACTGTCTCTGTGTTCCAAATTTGAGATGATCTCCTTTTATCAGGAGGGAGGAGCTGGGGTGGGGTAGGGGTGACTGCTGTGTAAGGAGACTTGTCCCATCCTCATGTGTGTCATGCATGCATGTGCGTGTGCATGTATGTGTGTGTGTGTGCACACGCGCTCACTCGCATGCGTGTGTGTGGTGAGGCAGACATGTCTCCTTCAGACTGTGAAGAACGGTGCACTCCATCTGCATTCCAGAGGTATTTCCTTTGGTCCTGACTTAGATGAGGCTTGGAGCTATGCTGTAATGGGATGGGCCAAGAGGTCTGGGCTGAGGCTGAAACATCGTCAATCTGTGTGAGCAGAAGATGGGAAGCAAAAGAGCGACTTCCAAAGGGGGTTGCCCGCTGTCGTCAGTGCTGTCTGCTGCGGATTGGGGTCACGGCTGTGCGGCCAGGGATTGTTCAGGGCAAGCCAGGCTCAGTTACTACGTGGGCTTAACAGAAGAAAAGTCATATCTGAAAACCATTTAGAATTTAAACTTTTAAGTAATTCTATGTGTTTGCGTGCGTGTATGTATGGGTACACCAGGCTCTCTTGCTGCTGCAAACAAATGCCTGAGTCCTTTCTTTTTTACAATTAGTCTCTCTTCTATTTTTTATTATTTTATTTTTTAGTTCTTTTTATTTTTATTTTTTTGTTTTTCTTGAGGTAGGGTCTCATTCTTTCCCAGGCTGACCTGGAATTCACTATGTCATCTCAGGGTGGCCTCGAACTTACGGCGATCCTCCTACCTCTACCTCCTGAGTGCTGGGGTTAAAGGCGTGTGCCACCACGCCCAGCCGTCTTCTAGTTTGATGTCACCCTCTTATTATGTAGGTGTGATGAGGTTAGCATCTGTGAGGTCATGAACGCCACAGCCACTTTGTGCTTGGAAGACAGTATTGCAAAGCATTCTTCCCCCTTCTTTCCTTTTCTATTTAATTTAATTTAATTTAATTTAATTTAATTAACTTATTTATTTATTTTGGTTTTTTGAGGTAGGGTTTCACTGTAGCCCAGGCTGACCTGGAATTCACTATGTAGTCTCAGGGTGGCCTCAAACTCACGGCGATCCTCCTACCTCTGCCTCCCGAGTGCTGGGATTAAAGGCGTGCGCCACCACGCCCGGCTTCCTTTTCTATTTTATTTTTTTACTTTTATTATTTGTTTGAGAGAGCGAGAAAGAGACAGACACAGAGAGAATGGGCACACCAGGGCCTGTATACATAAGATGACATTTGTATTGGTGTATTTTTCTATAAGGAGAGAATGTAAAGTGGTACAGCTGCTTTGGGAAGCAGTCTGGCAATTCTTCACATGGTTAAACGTACAATTGTCATATGACCCAACAATTCCATGCACCCAAAAATCACTGAACACACAATGGCCACACAAAAACCTGTAAAAGAGCCGGGCGTGGTGGCGCATGCCTTTAATCCCAGCACTCGGGAGGCAGAGGTAGGAGGATCGCAATGAGTTCGAGGCCACCCTGAGACTCCCTAGTGAATTCCAGGTCAGCCTGGGCTAGAGTGAGACCCTACCTTGAAAAACAAAACAAAAACAAACAAACAAACAAAAAAAACCTGTAAAAGATGTTCATAGCAGCCGGGCATGGTGGTGCATGCCTTTAGTCCCAGTCCCAGCACTCAGGAGGCAGAGGTAGGAAGGTCACTGTGAGTTCGAGGCCTCCCGGAGACTACATAGTGAATTCCCGGTCAGCCTGGGCCAGAGTGAAAACCTACCTCAAAAAAAAAAAAAAAAAAAAAAAGTATGTTCATAGCAACTTTATTCACAGTACAATTCAACATCCATCCACTGATGCATGGAGAGGTGAAATGTGGTATATCTAGACCAGGGAATGGTATTCAGCCACAGGAAGGAGCAAAATACTACTACAGGCTATAACATGGATACATCTTTTTTTTTTCTTTTCAAATTTTTATTAACAACTTCCATGATTATAAAAAATACCCCATGGTACTACCCTCCGTCCCTCACTTTCCCTTTGAAACTCCATTCTCCATCATATCCCCTCCCCATCTCAAGCAGTCTCTCTTTTATTTTGATGTTATGATCTTTTCCTCCTCTTATGATGGTCTTGTGTAGGTAGTGTCAGGCACTGTGAGGCTATGGATATCCAGGCCATTTTGTGTCTGGGGGAGCACGTTGTAAGGAGTCCTCCCTTCCTTTGGCTCTTATGTTCTTTCTACCACCTCTTCTGCAATAGGCCCCTGAGCCTTGGAAGGTGTGACGGAGACATTGCAGTGCTGAGCACTTAACATGGATACATCTTGAAGACATTTCCCTGCATAAAAGAAGTCAGAACAAAAGACTACACAGATGGTAGCACTCCATTTATACAAACTGCCCAGAATCGGTAAATACACCGAGAGAGAAAGTAGCTTAGTGGTTGCCAGGGGCTGGGTAAGGGAGTGACTTCTCATGGGCATGGGGTTTCCTTCTGGGGTGATGAAAATGTTCTAGAATTATATTGTGGTGATGGTTATACAACTGAAAACCACTGAACCATGTACTTTAAGAGGGTCAATTTTATGGTCAGTGAATCATATGTCAATACAGGAAGATTTCCTTTGTGTTTGGAAGATCTGCTGCTTTGCAGGCTGTGTTACTTTTTTTTTTTTTTTTTGGCTATTCAAGGTAGGTTCTCGATCTGACCTGGAATTCACTATGTAGTCTCAGGGTGGCCTCAAACTCACAGCGATCCTCCTACCTCTGCCTGCCAAGTGCTGGGATTAAAGGTGTGCATCACCATGCCCAGCTCTTGTTTTTTATTTTATTTTAGTTTTTTTTTGAGGTAGGGTCTCACTCTAGCTCAGGCTGACCTGGAACTCACTCTGCAATCTCAGGGTGGCTCTTGTTTGTTTTTAAAATATTTTATTTATTTATTCACAGAAAGATGAGAGAGATAGATAGATAGAGAGAGAGAATGGGCATGCTAGGGGCTCTAGCCACTGCAAGTGAACTCCAGATGCATGCACCACTTTGTGCATCTGGCTGTATGTGGGTTGTTAGGCTTTTCAGGCAAGTGTCTAACCACTGAGCCATCTCTCAAGCCCCTGCCTGTTTGTTTTTGAAGTAGGGTCTCACCCTAGCCCAGGCTCACCTGGAATTCACTCTGTAGCCCCAGGCTGGCCTCAAACTCACAGTGATCCTCCTACCTCAGCCTCTTGAGCACCAAGACTAAAAGTGTGTGCCACCATGGCTGCCTGTGTGGCTTTTTGGGCTCAATTTCCAGGAAACCCCTAGAGAAGACATGGCAGTTAAACCAGACTCCAGTGCACAGCAATCAAGAACATGGTTCATTTAATTTTAATTTTAATTTATTTGAGAGAGAGAGAAAGAGAGAGAGAGAGAGAGAGAGAGAGAGAGAGAGAGAATGGGCGTGCCAGGGCCTTCAGCCTCTGCAAAAGAACTCCAGGTGTATGTGCCACCTTGTGCTTACGTGGGTCCTGGGGAATCACACTGGGTCCTTTGGCTTTGCAAGCAAGTACCTTAACTGCTAAGGCCCCTCTCCAGTCCAAGAACATGGGTTCATTTAAAAAGCCATGGTTATTTGGGTGTGGTGGCACACAGCCTTTAAATCCCAGCACTCGGGAGGCAGAGGTAGGAGTATTTCCGTGAGTTCAAGGCCACCCTGAGACTACATAGTGAATTCCAGGTCAGCTGTGGGCTAGGGTGAAACCATACCTCGAAAAACAAAACAAAACACAACAAAACAAGCCATGTTGAGGGTAGGAGAGATGGCTTAATGGTTAAGGAACTTGCCTGCAAAGCCTAAGGACCCATGGTCGACTATCCAGGTCTCACATAAGCCAGATGCACAAGGTGACGTAAGTGTGCAAGGTCGCACATGTGCACAAGGTAGCACATGCATTTGTAGTTAGATTGCAGTGCCTGGAGGCCCTGAAGAACCAATTCTTTCTCTCTCTCTCTCATAAAATAAATAGATTAAAAAGAAAGCTGTGTTGAACTCTCATTCTCTAGTGGGAGAGTTATCGAGGGGAGACAAGGGATTATAGGAGAGACCTAATAAATAGTTGTATTTGGTGTCACAAGTTACTAAATGCCGTAACAAAGCTAGACATAGAACAAGATGAGTAAGGGGAAGTTTGGAGGAGGTGGCGTATAATTTGACAGGAAGTGTTGAGGGCAGAGAGCTGGCTGTACTGATTAACTGTCCAGCAAGTAGCAGAATGCCTGGCACAGGGCACTGGTGAGCTTGAAAGATTTATCTTGGTCAGAGTTTGAGAAGTTTGATTCCAAAGCCTACCAGCCCAGGTTTGAGTCCCCAGTGCTCATGTAAAGCCAGATGTACAAAGTGGGCACGTGCATCTGGAGTTCATTTGCAATGGCTTGAGGCCCTGGCTCGCCCATTCTCTCTGTCTCTCTTCTATCTCCTTCTGCTTGCAAGTAAGTAAGTAAATAAACAAACAAATAAATAACATTAATAAAATCTGGGTGTGGTGGCACATGCCTTTAATCCCAGCAATCAAGAGGCAGAGGTAGGAGGATCACTGTGAGTTCGAGGTCAGCCTAAGACTACATAGTGAATCAGCCTGAGCTATAGTGAGACCCTATCTCAACACCCCCCCACCCACAATTAAATTAAGAGAAATAAAGTTAGGGGCTCCTATTGCTTTGAGGAGGGCAGCAACCAAGGCAGAAGGGTGTGCTGGAGTGAGCATTCTCCTCTGGTTAGTAAGGGGAGAGAGAGAGAGAATATCTGAGCACGCTGCCACTGTAAGCAAACCCTAGATGTGGGTACTACAGAATCAAACTCAGGCCATCGGGCTTTATAAGCAAGCACCTTCAACTGCCGAGCCATCTCTCTAGGGTGTAAGCACTTTATTTGGGATGGCCACAAATGACCAAGGCCCAGCACAGCTCAGGAAATGCTGTGGTGTGGTGACTGCAGACCAGGGCTCTGGAGAGGGTCTTTTGGGGTGTCCATTTCATGTCCCTGAGCTGTGGAATCATAGATAAGGGTCACCATAGAGCTGTCTCATAGGATTACTGTGAAAATTGCCAGCAGGGACCTTCAGTCCTCTTGTCAGTGGCGAAGGGACTGAGACATGGCTCCACACTGTCACCCTCAGAAGCCTGAGGAATTTCCCCAGTCTTTTAGGAACCCTTACTCAGTCTAGCCCTGGATTTGTGCTTTTTTGTATTGAAAAAAATTTCGGAAAAATTCAGTATGAAGCAGAGCTGGAGATTTTAAAAAATAACTTAAATTTTACTTATTTAAGAGAGAGAGGGAGAGAGAGAGAATGCGTGTGTGTATGTGTGTGTGTGCGTGCGTGCACATGACCTCTTACCGCTGCTAACAAACTCTACACATGGGCTGGAGAGATGGCTTAGCGGTTAAGCGCTTGCCTGTGAAGCCTAAGGACCCCGGTTCGAGGCTCAATTCCCCAGGACCCACGTTAGCCAGATGCACAAGGGGGCGCACGCATCTGGAGTTCGCTTACAGAGGCTGGAAGCTCTGGCGCGCCCATTCTCTCTCTCTCTCTCTGCCTTCTTCTCTCTGTTGCTCTCAAATAAATAAACAAACAAACAAACTCTACACATGTCAATTTCCGGATGCCGGGATGAACTTCCGACCAGACCGCTTATAGGATGAAGGGATTTATTCCAACCTTACAAATCCAGGGGAAGTTCTGTCTATGGTGGGAGAAGCTGCCTTCCATTCATACATCCAAGCTGAGAGACACCACCAAACAGCCAGCACCACGAGCCAGCACAGCCAGAGCTCACACCGCTCTCTCCACGCCTTCGGGCTGGACTTTTGGATCGGTCCCCAGTGACACCTCCTTCAGCCAGGGAGCTGGAGACTCAAGTCACAAGTTTAATAAAACATCTCAATCTATGGGCGGGGGGCACACATTTCAACTACCACAACACACATGCACCACTTTGTGCATCTGGCTTTATGTGGGTACCTGGGAATCAAAACATGGCCTGTGGGCTTTGCAAGCAAGTACCTTTTTGACTACTAAGTCATCTTCCTAGCACAAGGTTTTATTAAAGCTATTAGCTTTTTTCGTTTTTTTTTTTTTTGTTTGTTTGTTTGTTTTGTTTTTTTGAGGTAGGGTCTTACTCTAACCCAGGCTGACCTGGAATTCACTCTGTATTCTCAGGGTAGCCTCGAACTCACGGCAATCCTCCTACCTCTGCCTCCCGAGTGCTGGGATTAAAGGCGTGTGCCACCACGCCCAGCAGCTATTAGCTTTTAATTTTTTAGAGAGTGTCTGAGAGAGAGAGAGAGAGAGAGAGCGCATGGGTGTGCCAGGGCCTCATCCACTGCAATCGAACTCCAGATGCTTGTGCCACCTAGTGGGCACTGTGACCTTGCGCTTGCCTCACCTTTGTGCATCTGGCTTATGCGGGATCTGGAGAGTCGAACGTGGGTCCTTATGCTTTGTAGGCAAACACTTTAACTGCTAAGCCATCTCTTCAGCCCTAGTCAAGCTATCTTAGGGGCTGGGGAGATGGCTTAGCAGTTAAGGCACTGCTTGCAAAGCCTGCTGGTCTGGGTTTGATTCCCTAGTATTCGCATGAAAGCCTGATACACAATGTGGTGCATGCATCTGGAATTTGTCTGCAGCGGCAAGAATCCCTGGTGCATCCATTCTCTCTCTCACCCTCTCTTTTCCTCTCTCGTCCTCTGTCTCTCTCTGCTTGCAGATATATTTAAGAAAGCTATTTTAATAAGCATGACGGTTAGGAGGAAAAAAGGCCTCAGAAAGAGAATGAAGCACATCTGAGCGTGGGTGTGGGCTTCTCTGAGAGTTGCATTTCAAGGGTCCCGGTGGTGACTGCTAGAGGTTTTTAGAAGTCTTTTGGAATCCCATTAGTCAATGGGTCTCTAGGGGGCTCCTCCCCTCCTCCATCTGTTTCCCTCTTGATAACTGGGTGGTTGTGGAGGTGCCACAGTAGGGTAAGATGAAACCAGGAACAGCCAAGTTTGCACCAGTGATACGGGGGCATAGTTTTTACTGTAAAAGAAGCTTCAGGTGAGGTTCTGGATAAATTGCATATTTCAGCTGGGGAGGGAGCAGGGCCTTAAGCAGTTGTTAATTGTGTTGGATTTTTTGCTTCTCTGTTAGTGAGGATCCTCCAGGCTCCTGGGTGGGTGGCTGGGGGCTCCTTTCTCTTCTCATATCCCCATCATTTCCCCTGTCTTTCCATCCTAGCTCTCTCTGAGGAGAGGGTTTTGATGCTCTTGCTGTCCTCCAAGCTGGAGCGTGGGAGCCCGCAAACAAGAAAGGAGGAAGGTTAAGAGAGGGGAGCGGGACCCGGGAACCACTGTGTGGGCCTGGGAGTGTGAAGTTCTCCTGGGCCTCACAGTTCCCCCTCCAGCTCCCAGCATCTCTCTCATTCCAAGCAAACAGCTCACCAGCCTAATGCACCACAATTGCTTTTTCATTAGTAGCCACAGAAATTCGCATCCAGTAGCTCTTGACCACTGAGGTTGGCAGTTAATGCGGGGGCCCTCGCACACTGAAACATGAAGCCCCGGCAACTTCCTGGGTTCTGGTAAGGCGGGAACAGCCCTGGCATACAGAATGCCACTTCATTACCTGCCCTGGGGTCAAGCAGGAGAGACAGCGTGGCACGCATGTTCCGCCGGAACTGCAGAGTTCGCAGGGTTCCAAGGGCACGAATCCAGAGAATTCTCAATCAAAGCGCACCACCCCCGGGCAGACGCGCTTGTCACACTGGCCTGCCCACAGCATGTGTGGAAGATTGGGGGGTGGGGGTAGGGGGCTCCGTGGAGATCTAAGCCAAGCTAATTAGCTGTCAGCTGCTTCGCATCTGGAGATCAAATATAAGCTATTGGCATCAAAAACCGTTCCGGTCCCTGTCATCTCTGGTCTCCTGGTACCACGCCATCCTTTGTAGCATGGTCCTAATATGTTTCCTTATGCCGACAAAAATCCAGCTGCTGCCAAGCCCAGAATCTAAGTCATCTGCTGTTGGTGACTGTGTGTCCCGATATTTTGTGCTGAGTGGAGTTAGGGACACACAGGTCTTTGGCTGCGCTGGGCAGTGGACGTGTTAGGATGTAATTTCCTTCCCTTCGCTTCCCTTTTCTTTCCTTCTTTTTCTGTCTTTAAATAGGTTTTATTATGTAGCTCAGTCTGGCCTCGAACTCTGGATCCCCTTCCTGGGACGCTGGGATTGCAGGCGTGCAGCACCACGCCCAGACCAGCACGCAGTTTTAGAAGAACTCATATGGAAAGTTTGGATATCGACTGGATACCAGTGACACATTGGGGTCAATGGAAGTATAAGTTGAGAAGTGAAAACTAGAGATAAACAGACCTCAATCTTTAAAAAATAAAAAAAAAAAAAAGAGGCTTTGATCTCCCCGCCCTGTGTGGCAGATGTTTCCCACAGTCGTCTATATACGGGGTCTTCGCCACTCTGCTGCCACTGATATGCGCAAAGACCTTGTGAAGCGAGCTCACTTTATTTCATTTTAACTTTTCTTTCTTGCCGGGCGTGGTGGCGCACACCTTTAATCCCAGCACCCGGGAGGCAGAGATAGGAGGATCGCAGGGCTGGAGGCCACATAGTGACTGAGAGTACATAGTGAATTCCAGGTCAGCCTGAGCTAGAGTCACACCCTACTTTGGGAAAAAATTTTTTTCTTTCTTATTTTATTTTATTTTTGAGGTTGGGTCTTGCTCTAGCTCAGGCTGACCTGGAATTCACCATGTAGTCTCAGGGTGGCCTTGAACTCACAATGATCCTCCTACTTCTGCCTCCCAAGCACTGGGATTAAAGGGGTGTCCTTTTTATATATATATAAAAAAGCAGGGTCTCGAGACCGGCGTGGTGGTGCACACCTTTAATCCCAGCTGGGCAGAGGTAGGAGGATTGCCCTGAGTTCAAGGCCACCCTGAGACTACAGAGTGAATTCCAGGTCAGTCTGGGCTAGAGTGAAACCCTACCTCAAAAAAACAGCAAAAAAAAACAAAAAAACCAGGGTCTCATGCTAGTCCAGGCTGACTTGGAACTCACTCTGTAGCCCTGCAGGCTGGCCTTGAACTCACAAAACTCCTCCTACCTCAGACTCCTTAGTGCTGAGAGCCACCTCATCCAGCTTCATTTATAGTTTTTTTTGAGACAGGCTCTCATAGCTCTGACTGGCTTTGAACTCAAAGTGTGGCTGAGGCTGGCTTTGAACTTCTGATTGTCCTGCTTCAGCCTTCCAATTATTGGGATTGCAAACATGTGTCAACACATGGGCCTTGTGAGCTCATTTTTGAGTGTTTTTTTTTTCTTTTTCTTTTTTTCTTTTGCTGAATCCAGTTGGCCACACCAGGTTGGGGTGGCTTGCCCACAGGGGCTGGCATGGGCATAGATTTGCTTCTCTGAAGAGGTATGCGCATCTGGCGATGGGGAGACTGGCCAGAGAGCACGGCCAGCAGCAGTTTTCTTCTCTTTAGATATTCAAACGGTTTTTCCCCTGGTGGAAAATAATCTGTTTCTAGTTTAAGTTGATTTAAATCACTGCCGTATTATTGTAAATAATGTGACACCTCATTTCTTTAAAGAAGCCTGGGGTATGGCTGTGGCATCCCAAGTATACAAAAGACAAATTGGCTTTGTGAATTCGATTCTTCTCTATGACACAAGATGGTGTAGTTCTTCGTGTACATTTTAGAAGCAAAGAAATTGTTGGCAAAAGTACTACTAAGACTGTCCACTAGGTGGCAGTATCATTTAGGTTTTCAACCTGCAGCCCAGTGGTTCTCAAAGCCCGGGTCCCTCAAACATCCGCTTAACATTACCTGAAATGTGTGCTCTCTGGGTCCACTCCAGACCCCCAGAGTCAGACTCCGTGGAAGTAGAGACCAGCAATAGGGAGGTTCTGCCTCACTCTTAAGCTCAGACAGGGATGGAGTCAAACTTGAAGACTTTCTGTGATCTGAAGATGCCTGCAGTAGAGGTGACAAGATGTGGTAGCCTCTAGTGACTTGTGTTGTGAGCAAGAGAAACAAAAAGACACCCGTGTCTCAAGTATCTCGAAGCTCGTCTTTTTGTTGTTGTTGTTTGGTTGGTTGGTTGGTTTTTCTAGGTAGGGTCTCACTCTAGCCCAGGCTGACCTGGAATTCACTATGTAATCTCAGGGTGGCCTCGAACTGATCAACTGAAGTAATCCCTTCCTCCCTTAAACTGGTAACTCTCTCTTATGTCCCAAATACCTCTTAGTGGGGAATTTTGTCTATGTCTAAAATGATCCCTATGTCTGGAGAGGTGGCTTAGCAGTTAAGGCGCTTGCCTGTGAAGCCCAAGGACCCAGGTTTGATTCCCCAAGAGCCACATAAGCCAGATGCACAAGGGAGCGCACGTGTCTGCAGTTCGTTTGCAGTGGCTGGAGGCCCTGGCGTGCCAATTCTCTCTCTATCTGCCTCTCTCTCAAATAAATAAATAAAAATGAAAATGATCTATGAATCATGACTCAGGGTACAAATAGGGAAAGTCCAGTTAGCCCTGGCAGTGACTCCTAGATCCAATAGTCTGTTACCATCCATTCCCACCCAAGAGCTAATAGGGTCTTGGGTCAAATCTGGCATATAACCTGTTTTACAAATAAAGTTTTTCCTTTTCTTTCTTTCTCTCTCTCTCTTTCTTTCTCATTTTTTCTTCCTTTCTTTCTTTTACTCTTTCTTTCTTTTTTTCCAAGGTAGAGTCTTGCTGTAGCCCAGGCTGACCTGGCATTCACTATGCAGTCTTAGGCTGGCCTTGAATTCACAATGATTCTCCTACTTTGGCCTCTCAAGTGCTGGGATTTAAAGGTGTGCACCACCATGCCTGGCTATAAATAAAGTTTTATTGGAGCACCTTTGAACTCATTTACATATTGTCCACGCTGCTTTCATGATAGGGCAGTAGAATAGAGTGATTTGACAGAGTGCGGCCTGCAATGTCTGTTCAGGTACCATCTGGTGCTTTATAGAGAAAGATATATATATAGCCATATAGGGCTGGATGTAGCTCGGTGGTAGAGTGCTTTGCCTAGTAGGCTCTGGGTTTGATTCCCAATACCTAGGGGGAAAGAAAGGTACATATAGAGATGAAGAGATTATTATATGTGTGGTGTGCATTCATGCATGTATATGTGTGGGCACAGATGTATGTGCAAGTATTTATGCACGTGCTTGTGGAGGCCAGAGGGCAACCTTAGTTGCCATCCTCAGGAATTCAGTCTACCTCTTTCTTTCTTTCTTTCTTTCTTTCTTTCTTTCTTTCTTTCTTCCTTCCTTCCTTCCTTCCTTTCTTCCTTTCTTTCTTTTTCCTTCCTTCCTTCCTTCTTCCCTCCCTCCCTTCCTCCCTCTCTTTCTTTCTTTTTTTTGAGGTAGGGTCTCGCTGTAGCCTAGGCTGACCTGGAATTCACTATGTATTCTCAGGGTGACCTCGAACTCATGGCGATCCTCCTACCTCTGCCTCCTGAGTGCTGGGATTAAAGGTGTGTGCCACCATACCTGGCCAGTCTACCTCTTTCTGAGACTGGGTCTCTCGTTGGCTTGGAGCTGACCAGTTAGACTCCACTAGCTGGCCAATGAGCTTCAGGGATCCCCCTGTTTCTGCCATGCTTGGGTGCTGGGAATGGAACTCAAGTCTCATGCTTGTGAGGCAAGCACCTTACTTACTGAGCCATATCCCTGGTCCAAGATGGACAGATTCTTTAGTGAAGCCTTGAGTGATGGAGTTTCCAGATGCAGGGCAGCAGAGGGACTCAGAGGAGCCCTCCAGTAGTGAAATGGTCATGAGTTTTAGGGAAAGGGAAGAGAGAAGTGAGGCCTGGGCAAGGTAGGGGGGCAACAAGGTTCTCTGAACCAGTAATTAAAGTGCTCAAATTTCTGGGCTGGGGAGATGGCGTAGCAGTTAGCAGTGCTGGCTGCTTAAGCATGAAGACCTCTCGGGAGGGAGCCTGCTAAGACCCCAGAATCCACATAAGAATCTGGGTGTAACCTTGCATGTGTGTACCCCCACTCCATGTGTATGTGTGTGTGTGTGTGGTAAGGCGGAGACTGGAGAATTGCTGGGACTCACTTATGGACAGCAGCTCCAGGTTCTCAAGGAAATACGAGGATGAGTCAACGTGAACATTTGATATTCTTCTGTGGCTTCTGCACACATGCACACAATATTTCACACACACTACACACACCATACCCCCCTCCACACACAGGAGGTCATATTCGCAAAAGCCAAGAGCAGCCAGCACCTGCCTACCTGGAACCTCTGTATTACTTGTCATATTCTCACGTGCCACTGATAACTACTTGTTTATTTGTGATAAACTAAGATCATGCTTTTTGGATTTATTTATTTATTTTTAAATATTTAATTATTTATTTGACAGAGAAAGAGGGAGAGAGAGAGAGAAAGAGAATGGTCCCACCAGGGCCTCCAGCCACTGCAGACAAACTCCAGACACATGTGCCCCCTTGTGTATCTGGTTAACGTGGATCCTGGGGAATTGAACCTGGGTCCTTTGCTTTGCAGGCAAATGCTTTAACCGCTAAGCCATCCCTCCAGCCCTATTTATTTACTTATTTATTATTATTATTTTTGGTTTTTCGAGGTAGGGTTTCACTCTAGTCCAGGCTGACCTGGAATTCACTATGTAGTGTCAGGGTGGCCTCGAACTCATGGCGATCCTCCTATCTCTGCCTCCCGAGTGCTGGGATTAAAGGCATGCGCCACCACGCCCAGCTTCTATTTATTTTTGAAGCAGGGTCTTACTCTGTAGCCCGACTGAACTTGAACTCACAGTGATTCTCCTACTTCAGCTTTGCAAGTGCTGGAATTACATATGTGAGCCGTTGTGCCTGATTTGCTTGTTGGGATTTTAGTTTATATTTCTTTAAAAATTTTAGGCCAGGGGCTGGAGAAATGGCTTTGCAGTTAAAGACACTTGCTTGCAAGGTCTGATGTCTGGATTTAATTCCCAGCCACCTATATAAAGCCTGACAGGCATTTGTTTACAGCAGCAGAAGACCCTGGGATGCTAATACACAAATAAATAAATAAATAATCAATAAATAAACAAAAATTTAGGCCAGAGGATATTTGGTCCATAAGAAAAAAATTTCAGCTAGGTGTGGTGGCATATACCTTTAATCCCAGCACTCGAGAGACAGAGGTAGAAGGACTGCTGTAAGTTCAAGGCCAGCCTAAGACTACATAGTGAATTCCAGGTCAGTCTGGGCTAGAGTGAAACCCTACCTCCAAAAGACAAAAACAAAAACAAACAAAACAAAACAAAAGTTTCACACCTGTATCCCACCACTTGGGAGGCTGAGGGAGAAAGACAGCTATGAGTTCAAAGCTGGCCTGGGCTACATAATGGAACCGTGACCCCAAAGAAAAACATCTACTTATTTTTTGTTTATATTATTTATTTATTTATTTGAGACAGAGAGAGAGAGAGAGAGAGAGAGAGAGAGAATGGAGACAATGGGCATGCCAGGGCATCCAGTTACTGCAAATGAACTCCAGACGCATGTGCCATGTTGTGCATCTGGTGTACATGAGTCCTGGGGACTAGAACCTGGGTCTTACTCCAGCCAAGACTGATATGGAACTCACTTTGTAGCCTAGACTGGCCTGGAACTCACGGTGATCCCCCCACCTTAGTCCCCAGTGTACTGGGATTAAAGGCATGTGCCACCATGCCTGACCCTCTCTCTCTCCTTCTCTCTTCCTTTCTTTCTGCATCTGTGTGTGGGCGTGTGTGCACATGCATATGGGTGGCTTGTTACAAATGAACACCAGCTGCACCACTTTGCATCTGGCTTTAAAGAGTGATCTGAGAGTTGAACCTGGACCATCAGGCTTTGCAAGCAAGCATCTTTAACCACTGAGCCATCTCCTCAGCCCCAATACCTAAATTTTTCATCGGCAATTTTCATACATATAGAATGTATTGGAGGGGCTGGAGAGATGGCTTAGTAGTTAAGGCTTGCTTGCAAAGTCTAAGGACCCAGGTTCAATTTCCCAGTGCCCACATAAGCCAGATGTACAAGGTGGCACATGCATCTGGAGTTCGTTTGCAGAGGCCCTGGCACACACATTCTCCCCCCTTCTCTCTCTCTCTCCCTCCTTCTTTGTCTATATGCCTTTTCTCACTCTTTCTCAAATAAATAAAATAAAATCTTAAAAACAGATTTTTTTTTTCAATGTAGGGTCCTGCTCTAGCCTAGGCTACCTGGAATTCATTATGTACTCTCAGGCTTGCCTCAAATGCACAATGATCCCTGGTGTTGGGATTAAAGGCACTTGACCTCTAGAATGTACTTTAGTCATGCAGTCCAGGCTGGACTCAAACTAACTATGTAACTGAGGATGGCCTTAACCTTCTTCTTTTTCTTCTTCTTTTTTAATTTGGAGAAAATACTTTTTTGTTTTTTGGTTTTTCGAGGAGAGAGAGAATGGGTGCACCAGGGCCTCTAGCCACTCTAAATGAACTTCAAATGCATGTACCACCTTGTGCATGGTGACTTACATGGGTCCTGGAGAATCAAACCTGGGTCCTTGGGCTTCACAGGTAAGTGCTTAACTGCTAAGCTATCTCTCTAGCCTCCATGAGCAAATACTTTTTACTGGGTATATTTTACAAACATGGTGATCCTCCTACCTCTGCCTCCTGAGTGCTGGGATTAAAGGCATGCGCCACCATGCCTGGCTACCCCCCTTTATTTTTAATAAGATAATGTCTAGATTTTATATTTTTTTGTTTTAGCTTTAAAAAATCTTTCTGCTTGATAGCTTCCATAATTATAGATGATAAGCCATGATAATTTCTTCCCCACCCCTACTTTCCCCCTCACAAATCTACCCTCCATCACATCCCCTCCCCCTCTCAATTACTCTCTCTTTTATTTTGATGTCATCATCTTTTCCTGTTATTATGAAGGTTCCCCCTCCTTTTTTGAGGTAGGGTCTCACTGTACCTACGCTGACCTGAAACTCTGTAGCCCCAACTGGCCTTGAACTCATGGTGATCCTCCTACCTCTGCCTTCCAAATGCTAGGATTAAAGGCATACGCCACCACATCAGCAATAGTTCCTGTTTAAAATTAAAAAAAAATATTTGAAGGAGGAAGGGAAAGAAAGAAAGAAAGATGGAGGGAGGGAGAGAAAGAGAGAAAGGAGATAATATGGAATATGGGCACCCTAGGGACTCCTGCTACTGCAGATGAACTCCAAATGCATGCTCCTCTTTGTGTGTCTAACTTTACGTGGGTACTGGGGAATTGAACCCAGGGCATCAGGCTTTGTAATCAGTGCCTTTAACCACTGAGAAACCTCCCCAGCCCCCCTAAAATCATACTTTAAAAATATTTATTTATTTATTTGAGATTGAGAGAAAGAAGGAGAGAGAGAGAGAGATTGAGAGAGAGAGAGAGGCAGATATGGGCACGCCAGGGCCTCCAGCTGCTGCAAATGTATTCCAGACGCATGTGCACCTTGTGCATCTGCCTTACGTGGATCCTGGGGAATCGAACCTGGGTCCTTTGGCTTTGCAGGCAAGTGTCTTAATCACTAAGCAATCTCCCCAGCCCCTAAAATCATACTTTTCTTTTTGTTTTTTTTTTCGAGGTAGGGTCTCACTCTGGCCCATGCTGACCTGAATTCACTATGGAGTCTCAGGGTGGCCTCGAACTCACGGAGATCCTCCTACCTCTGGCTCCCGAGTGCTGCGATTAAAGGCGTGCACCACCATGCCCGGCTAAAATCATACTTTTGAGACAGGGTCTTACTAAGTTGCCTAGGCTGACCTTGAACTTGCTATGTAACTTAGATATGCCTTGAGCTTGTGATCTTCCTGCCTTGGTCTCCTGAGTAGCTGAAATCACAGGCCTCTGTCATCAGTCCTGGCTGAATATCTTGAGCATTAGTTTTGTGTATTTTAAGCCATTTTTGCTTTAGACAATTTTCATACATTGTCTGTACTGAATTTCCCCACAAGCCCTGACAAATGTACCATGATCCTCTATTTCTACAAAGACTTCCCTCCCCATACATCCCCTTGCCCCTTAGTTTAAATTAAAGTTCATTTATTTGTGTGTGTGAGTTTGGGCACATATATGGAGATCAGAGGACAACCTTCAGGTCTGAAACAGTTATAAGAAGTTAAGTAAGTCTCTTAGGTTGGCTAGCTGGACCATGGACTTGAACCCCCTGACCTAAGCCTGGTGCTGGTCAGAATCCCGTCGACTCCTCCGAGCTCCCCCATCTTGACTGTCTCTCCATGGTGCTATTCTTGGTATTCTTTTTATGGGCTGGCAGCTAGGCCTTGTAGTCTTATTTATGTTGTTATATCATTATCCCTTCTAGTAGCAGCCTAATTAATTAATCATAGAGAAATGGTACCTCATTTTGTCCATTAAGTTAAATTGAAGTCTTACTGCAAGGAGCTAGAAGCCTTGGCAAGGTGTGGCAGTGCCCAGCTGTGGGCTCAGAGCAGGCATCTGTGAGACATAAGACAGAACGAAGGTGAGAGGTCGATGTTTAGATCTGAGGTGCCTGCAACTTGACATGATTGGAAAGTAGGAGGGAAATCAAACAAAAACAAGCTCCCTGGGCAGGATCGCTTGGAGACTCCATTCTGGGTCTTTCTGTCTTGGCCTATGGAAGCACAAGTTACCTGACCTAGGTGTGGGCTGATGAACCCACCCTGGGAGTGATACTAGCATCTAGAAGAAGTCGTTTTTTTTTTTTTTGTTTTTTTGAGGTAGGGTCTCATTCTAGCCCAGGCTGACCTGGAATTCACTATGTCGTGTCAGGGTGGCCTCAAACTCTTGGTGATTCTCCTACCTCTGCCTCCAGCAGAAGAGATTCTTTTGGTGACGAGGAACACAAGAGGGAATGTGGGGATAAAAGGCACCCAGAGCTGGCACGTGGCCCTCTTCTTACTCCTTGATATTTGAGGTTTGTCCTCTTGACAAGTGTTGACAGGTGTATCCATAGCAGACACACAAGGAAAGGGCCTGTGGGCGCTCCTGGAGAAAGACCCCCACCCTATGGCTGCACTGTTCCTACCTTCCTGCTCTTAGTCAGCTGGTGCTGAGGGCAGAGCAGGGTCTCCGATCACTTGTGGAAGGGGATTAGATCTTTTTAAGGGTGCGAGCAAGTCCTGGGGTCATATTACCTATGGGAGGGGAAGTCCTGGGGTCATACTACCTATGGGAGAGAGAAGTCCTGGGGTCATACTACCTATGGGAGGGGAAGTCCTGGGGTCATACTACCTATGGGAGAGGGAAGTCCTGGGGTCATACTACCTATGGGAGAGGGAAGTCCTGGGGTCATACTACCTATGGGAGGGGGAAGTCCTGGGGTCATACTACCTATGGGAGAGAGAAGTCCTGGGGTCATACTACCTATGGGAGGGGGAAGTCCTGGGGTCATACTACCTATGGGAGGGGGAAGTCCTGGGGTCATACTACCTATGGGAGAGGGAACATCCTGGGATCATATTACCTGTAGGAGGAGGAAGCCACCTGTTCAGAGGATACAAGCCCTGGGCGACTTACTGGTTGAATTCATTGCTTTCAGAACTTTTGAGATTCTGTCTCCAGTAGGGGCCCTCCACTCAGTGTGTGTGTGTGTGTGTGTGTGTGTGTGTGTGTGTGTTTGCAGGGCTGCGAAGTGACAATGACATCTACTGATGATCAGGTGTCTATGGGACATCTGATGGGCACCTGATGATTCACAGGTCAGCAGGAAATGCAGAGACAGTTTTTTTCCTTTTCTTGACAATTTTTATATATGTATCTAATGCACTGTGATCATAATCCCTTCCCATTACCTTCTCTATAGCCCTTAGTTTACAAAAATTTTTTTATTTGTGTGTGTGTATGCATGTTTGTGTGTGTATGTGTGTGTGCGGTGTGTGTATGTGTCCCTGTATGAGTATGGTCGTGTGTGTAGAGGTGAGAGGACAACTTTTGGGTCTCTTCTTGCCTGTGTATGTCATTTGAGGCAGGACTTTTCTGTCTACTGTTCTCTGCCAGGATCCTGCGAGCATCCAGGGAAATTCTCCTGTCTCCGCTTCCCATCTTATAGTCAGTGTCAATGTGCTAGGCTTACGAAGCCCACCAATGCTTCTGGCTGTTTGTGTGTGGGGGGGGTCTGGAGACTGACCTCGGGCACTGCAGCTTCAGTAGCAGCACTTTTTTCTTTTTAAATTTATTTATTTATTTGAGAGTGACAGGCAGAGAGAGAAAGAGGCAGACAGAGAGAGGGAGAGAGAATAGGGCACACCAGGGCCTTCAGCCACTGCTAACGAACTCCAGACGTGTGCGCCCCCTTGTGCATCTGGCTAACGTGGGTCCTGGAGAATCAAGCCTCGAACCGGGGTCCTTAGGCTTCACAGGTAAGCGCTTAACCGCTAAGCCATCTCTCCAGCCCGAGTAGCCAGCACTTTATGCACTGAGCCATGTGCCCAGCCGCAGACACAGTTCAGCCAGCAGCTGACTAAGGATGGGGTGGGAAGATCAGCAGGAGCTTAGGATGTGGCAGGCCTAATGACCCCCTGCGCTTGTGGGGAGGAGGCACTAGTGACTGAGCTTTCAGGGTGTTCACACAGCCCATGGGGGGGTGCTGGGCATTCTTTTCCTACAAACAAGAAGCAAAGGCTCAGAGATTTATGCTACTGGCCCCAAGTCACCCTGCTGGGGACAGAGGGTCCCAAGTGCTTGTCTCCTGGGCACACATCTCTTTTGAGTTGCCTGTGCGCTGAGGTTCTTCCCAGGGCCTCAGCTCCCCCTCACCTCCTTCCTGCCAGAGCTCAGGTGCCACATCGTGTCTGGCCCTGGGAGAGGCTCCAGCTGGATGGGCAACGTCTTTTCTGGATCTTCTCGCCCTGTGTGCATGCCATCCCCACCACCTCTTTGGAGACCTCAAGAGCACACTGAGAGCAGACCAGGGTCCTTGTGGGCTCGGGCTGGAGCTGCCCCTCGCATTCCTGCTGCCTTCCAGAGATGTCTCTAAGTGCCTGCCAGGTGGCCAGGCCAGGAACGTGCCGTGCTCGACAGCTGCGGAAGCTCAGCTCGGCTTGCAGATGGCAGCCAATGGCTCCCGAAAGAGACGCGCTGCACATGCTTTGTAATGATGAGGGCCGGGGCCCTGCTGGCTTCACTCTGAATTTGGAGAAACGTTTCTGTATATTTTTTTCAAAGCCCTGTATTTTGCCAAAATGGAAGTGTCTTTTGCCAAAGGCTTTATTTATTTACTTATTTATTTTTGGTCTTCATTAAAAAATATTTTACTTATATTTATTTATTTATTTATGAGATAGATAGATAGATAGAGAGAGAGAGAGAGAGACAATGGTCATGCCAGGGCCTCAGCCCTGCTGCAAATGAACTCCACCACCTTGGGCATCTGGATTATATGGGTCCTGGGGAATCAAACCTGGGTCCTTTGGCTTTGCAGGCAAGCCAACTCTCCAGCCCTTGGTCTTCAATTTTTAAAAAAAATATTTTATTTTTATTTATTTATTTGAAAGAGAGATACAGAATAGGCAGGGAAAGAGAGAGAGAGAGAGAGAGAGATAGAGAGAGAGAGAATGGGCCCACCATGGCCTCTAGACACTGCAGATGAACTCCAGATGCATGCACCCCCTTGTGCATCTGGCTTATGTGGGTCCTGGAGAGTCGAACCTGGGTCCTTTGGCTTTGTAGGCAAGTACCTTAACCACTAAGCCATCCCTCCAGCCCTTGGTCTTCAATTTTTAAGGTCAGGAGGACTTTGAAGGTGATATTCCTTGTCACCTGCATCCTTTATATATATGTTTTAGGGCTGGAGAGATGGCTTTTTGCCTATGAAGTCAAATGACCCAGGTTTGATTCCCCAGGACCCACGTAAGGCAGGTGTACAAGGTGGTACATGCATCTGGAGTTCGTTCACAATGGCTGAAGGCCTTGGTACACTCATTCTCTCCTTTTCTCTCTCCCTCTCTCTGCCTCTTTCTCTCTCTCTCTCTCAAATAAAATTATTTTATTTAATTTGAGAGATTGAGACCCAGAGAGAGAAAGAGGGGAGAGAGAGAGAGAAAGAGAGAGAAAGAGGGGGAGAGAGAGATAGAGAACAGGCAACTAGGGCCTTTAGCTATTGCAAACAAACTCCAGACACAAGTGCCATCTTGTGCATCTGGCTTATATGGGCACTGGGAAATTGAACCTGGTTTCTTAGGTTTCGCAGGCAAGCACCTTAACTGCCGAGCCATCTCTCCAGCCCTTACCTGCATTCTTCCGTTTTCTATGTGGTGCGGGCATGAGCGCTGTTTACGGGAGCAGACGGAGCACGAGAGAGCCACACACACGCGGCACTACGTTCTTCACCATAGAAGAAGGCCCTAGAAACAAGTGGCTGAATTTGGAATCCATGGTGGCACTTGGATGGATGGGAGGGCTTCCTAGTCACCCCTTAGAGACCCAAAGGACCCCTTCTGGTGCTTTTTCTTCTGTGTGTGCAGTACATGTGGTGTGTGTATGTGTATGTGTGTGTGTACGCATGTGTGTATGCAGCTATGCACACCTTGTGCACACGGCGTGGGGACTTGGGGAGGGTGCCAGGTGTCCTCTATTGCTCTTTTCCTATATTTCCTGGAGACAGAGTTTCTCACTTTGAACTGGAGATAAGGCCTTGGGGATCCTCCTGTCTCTGTACCCCTCAGCACTGGAGTTTAAAGGCATCTACAGTCATGTCTAACCTTTTTTTTTTTCTTTTCGAGGTAGGATCTCCCTCTAGCCCAGGCTGACCTGAATAGTCTCAGGGTGGCCTTGAACTTGCAACGATCCTCCTACCTCTGCCTCCCGTGTGCTGGGATTAAAGGCGTGCACTGCCATGCTTGGCCTGTCTGACCTTTAGTATAGGTGCTGGTGAATGAACTCAGGTCCTCTTGCTTGCACAGCAAGTGCCCTCACCCATTGAGCCATCTCCCTAGTCTTGTTTCTGAATTTTTTATATAGCTTTATTTATGTGTGAGAAGAGAGAGAAAATGGGGTGTACCAGGGCCTCTAGCCACTGCAAACAAACTCTATACACATGCCCCGCTTTGCATCTGGCTTTACACGAGTACTGGGGAGTCGAACCCAGGTCTTCAGGCTTTGTAAGCAAATGCCTTTAACCACTGAGCCATCTCTCCAACCCTCCCAGCCACCTCTTTCTGATTTCTGACCCTTTGTCCCCACAAGGCCCCACTTTGCTCTTTGTGATTCTAGATATGTCCCGCACCCCAAAGTCACAGGTTCCTGGAGGTCTGCACTACAGTGGGCAGTGAGCCTGTTTTCCCACTGGTCAGAGTCATCTCAGCTTTCTTGCTATCTCTCCTCTCCACCTTGGAGGGTGTTTGTGCTGCTAAGCCAGCAGCAAGCTCTGTAATTAGGCCCAGAGTCCCTGGAAATAGCTTCCCCGAGGCTTTGGCTCCTGACCTCCAGCTTGTCTCTCTCTCCTCAGACCCCGAAGGCTGTGAATTCCCAGAGGAAGGGCAGACAGCAGGCCTCTGGCCACTCCTTCCACCACAGTGGCTCGCTCTTGAACTTGAGATGCATACCTCCCGGCTTTGCTCCTAACGTAACAGTAGTGCTGGGCTCCAGACTTGGAGATCTGCCTTTCCAACACACTGGGCCTCTTTATTTCAGCCTTATGTTGGAAAAATCTGCAACAATGCCTTCTGAGTCAATTCCACTGGGGCTCTGGTGACAAACCGCTCTGGCTGTGTCGGGTGGTTTACAGTGTCACCAGAGCCCTTTGATGGAATTATGGCTGTTGCTCTGAGCTGGGCGCTGTCTCTCTGCCTCCTTCTCTCTCCACACAGAAAGAATGAAACCAGAAGGGCATGTGTGCCTGCGTAGTCTTGGCCCTGCACGTCCGCGTGTTGCCTGCCGTGTCTTGGCCACAGTGGGTGACACAGTCGTGCTGGGCAGAGCTACAGAGCTAAGCCCGTGAACGTGCGATTAGATGGAACGTCTTTCTTTCCTGGGTTCCACGTTTCTTACTTAATTAAAAGGCATTCACAGCTTGCCAAGGAATGCTAGGTCTTTCTTTCTTGAGCCAGTGGGTAGTTCAAAGGGTGACTCGTTTGATGCCCTTAATTCTGTCTGCCTCCCTCTCTGTCCCTGTTTCCCAGCCCCATCTTAGATCCACTAGGCTTTGGGTAATTTGTCACTTATGTTTGGCTAGGACCCTGAGAGTTTGGGCCACTGTACAAGACATGAGGGGCTAGCCCCAGCTCTTCACTTACATGGTTATTCAGTGAGTCTGGGGAGAGAGAGGAGACCATGTTGTGGCTGGCAAGGGTGGTGGGGATGTGAACCCTAGACCCAGCCTCAAGTCCACTGATCCCTCGACTGCCTTACCTCTGCTTCTGTCTCACTGTCTTTTGTGTACTTTCAAACACAGTACCACATTGGGGGTAGAAAAGACAGGGGCATATGGTGGCTATCACTTCCCATGTCCCAAATCACAATTCAGTGTATGTGTTGGGATGGTTTCAGTCAGATCTTGCCTGCCAGGCCCAGAGTCAAATGAAAGAATTAAGAGAGAAAAGGGTGCCGGGCGTGGTGGCGCATGCCTTTAATCCCAGCACTTGGGAGGCAGAGGTAGGAGGATCACCACGAGTTCGAGGCTACCCTGAGACTATATAGTGAATTCCAGGTCAGCCTGAGCTAGAGTGAGACCCTACCTCGAAAAAACAAAAAAAAAAAAAAAAAAAAAAAAAAAAAGAAAGAGAGAAAAGGGTGTCTAGGGATGTAGCTCAGTTTGTGGTGTGCTGGCCTAGCATGCACGAAGCTCTGGAATGCATCCTTAGCATTTCATAAACTGAGCACTATGGTGCACATCTGTAATCCCAGCACTTTAGGTGAAGGCAGAAGGATCAAGAGTTCAAGGTCAGAGCCAGGTGTGCTGGCCTTTAATCCCAGCACTTGGGAGGCAGAGGAAGGAGGAGGGTCGCTGTGAGTTTGAGGCCACCCTGAGACTACATAGTGAATTCCAGGTCAGCCTGGACCAGAGCGAAACTCTACCTTGAAAAACTAAAAAAGGGCTGGAGAGTTGGCTTAGCAGTTAAGACACTTGCCTGTGAAGCCTAAGGACCCAGGTTCAAATCCCCAGTACCCACATAAACCAGATTCACCAAGTGGTGCCTGCATCTGGAGTTCATTTGCAGTGGCTAGAGGCCCTGCTGCGCCCATTGTCTCTCTCTGTGTCTACCTCTTTCTTTCTCTCTCTCTTAAGTTAAAAAAATTATATATATATATATATATATATATATATATATATATATATATATAAAAGAGTTCAAGGTCAGAGCTGGGCAGGGTGGCCTTTAATCCCAGCACTCAGGAGGCAGAGGAAGGAGGATTGCTGTGAGTTCGAGGACACCCTGAGACTACATGGTGAATTCCAGGTCAGCCTGGGTTAAAGCAAAATCCTACCCAGAAAAGAAAAAAAAAAAAAAAAAAAAAGAACCATAAGAAGTACTTCAAGGTCATTCTTAACTACCTAGTGAATTTAAGGCCATTCTCAGCTACATAGTGAGTTCAAGGTCAGTCTAGGGTACCGAGATGCAGTTAGCTATCTATCTAATATATATGTATACACACACACACATAGAAAGAGATGAGGTACCCCACAAGAAGAGACATCTCACCCCTCACCTCCTGTGACAGATTTAAAGCCTCATTAGCGGCCCTCCAGGGCTTCTCAAACAGCCATTAACCAGAGCGTAAATGACCCGCCAAGGACCCTGGACCTGTCATGGTGCCGTCACCAGTGTGGTTTATGGCCTCTGAGCACCAGGTCCCCATGGGCCATCTGATCCCTCGCTTTTCTGTTCAGAGTGAATGTGGACTTTGGGGCGCACACATGTAGCCGGCTTGCCCATGCCTGGGGAGCTGGGTGGAGCTCTAGGTGCTGAGCAGTGGTGTGTGGGAGAGTCGTGGCTTCCGGGTGCCGGGTTGGGGCGGAGGGATGTTGGTGAGCACAAGGAAGGGTGTGGAATCCAGGAGTCACCCCCGATGCCTGCCACTCAGAACCTCCTCAGGCTGATTCTGTTGTCAGCAGTGGATACTTAGGGCTCCTGAAGGGCAGGGGCGGGACACTGCCTCCACCTAGAGTCCACTTGCTTGTCCAAGCTGGCCAAGGCCAAGGCCCAGGGATGTTCCTCCTTTCCGGTCCACGTGAGGGGATCCCCTCTGGGGAATTCCCTTCCTCTTCTGGAGCTAGGTGGCTTGCCTTATTCAGACCCTCGGTCTTGGAACATCGCTAACCCACTGTGGGTCTCTGAGCAAGAGAGAGGTTCATAAAGACTATGCACATCACAGAGTGGCAGGAGGACTCTGGGAGACAGAGGTATGGGCCTGGCTCTTAGTCCACAGGTGATGGTGAGCTTTTTAAATTTCCTCCCTCCCTGGGTCTTGCTGAACCCAGACTGGCCTCAAACTAATGATCCTCCTGCCTCAGCTTCCTGAGGACTGAGATGATGGGTGTGTGCCACAAGATCTGGCTCGAATGTGACTTTTTCTTCTTTTCTTTTCTCTTTTGTTTCTTTTTGTTTTTTCCAGGTAGGGCCTCATTCTAGCCCAGGCTGACCTGGAATTCACTATGTAGTCTCAGGCTGGCCTTGAACTCACGGCAATCCTCTTACCTCTGCCTTCCAAGTGCTGGGACTAAAGGTGTGTGCCACCATGCCCAGCTCTTATTTTCTTTTTAGTTTTTATTTATGTGTGTACATGTAGTGTATGGGCATGCCAGGGCCTCTTGCTGCTGCCAACAAATGCCAGATGCTTGCGCCATTTTTTTGTGTCCAGCTTATGTGGGTGATGGGGAATCAAATCCAGTCCAAGAGGCTTTGTGATCAAATACCTTTAACTGCTGAGCCATCTTCCCAACTCTTTTATCTTTCTCTTCTCTTCCCTTCTCTCTTTCATCTTTTCTTTTTCTTTTTTAAATTTTATTTATTTATTTATTTTGGTTTTTCGAGGTAGGGTCTCACTCTAGCCCAGGCTGACCTGGAATTCACTATGTAGTCTCAGGGTGGCCTCGAACTCATGGCGGTTCACCTACCTCTGCCTCCCGAGTGCTGTCTTTTCTTTATTTTTGTGTGTGTATGTGTGTGTGGAGACCAGAGGTCAACATCAGATTTTCTTCCTCCATTGCTCCCGCCTTTATTTTCTAGACTGAGACTCCACCGGGACACAGAGTTCACCTACTCAAGTGGACCAGCTAGCCAGCGAGGCTGCAGATTATAGGCATGCACCACCATGTGAGTAATGGAGATTTGAACTCAGGTCTTCGGGCTTAAGCACCAAGCACTTTACCACTGAACCATCTCCCCAGTCCCCGTGAGCCTTTTCTTGACATTATTTTCACCGTCAGGCCAACACATCCCACGCTCAGCCCGTCCCTGTGGCCTGGAGTCCTGCTTCGTGTGATGTCTGGCTCACTGGTTCACACTGTGGTCCCCAGATGGGCAGTGTGTGTAGGAGCCTAGACAAGGTTTCAGAGTCACGTTGGCAAGGTGCTGACCCCCAGGTCATGAAGCCTGGGAGAGCCAGGCTGGGACTCAGGATGCGTTGTTCTGGGAACTCTCCTCTGGGTGGCCCATAGTGGTCCTTCTGGGACACACTGGAGTTTTCCCTGGGCCAGTGCCACAGGGCTCTTTGTATGACATCACCTACTCACCTAGCCTGTGTGCACCTGCCCTATCCTGTCCCCACTGTCCTGGGAAGGTGGTTCTTTTGGTTTTTTGAGGTAGGGTCTCGCTCTAGCCTAGGCTGACCTGAAATTTACTATGTAGTCTCAGGGTGGCCTCAAACTCAGGGTGATGCTCCCACTTCTGCCTCCCAAATCCTGGGATTAAAGGTGTGTCCTACTATGCCTGGCAAGAAGGAGGTTTTTTTTTTTTTTTTTTTTTTTTTTTTTTTTTTTTTGGTTTTTCGAGGTAGGGTCTCACTCTAGCCCAGGCTGACCTGGAATTCACTATGGAGTCTCAGGGTGGCCTCGAACTCACGGCAATCCTCCTACCTCTGCCTCCCGAGTGCTGGGATTAAAGGCGTGCGCCACCACGCCCGGCTTAAGAAGGAGGTTCTTATACAAGTGTCTTCCCAGATGCCTGGAAGCGTGCCAAGTTCTCCTGTCCGGGTGGGCACTTACACACACCGTCTGAACAATGGATTTTTGATTTTAAGGTGTGATGGAGTTCACACAACCATCAGACCCTGCTGCCTCTCTCTTTCTTTTTCTCCGCTTCTCATTTCCATTTTGGGCTGTGGAGGGGAAATAGCAGTTGCGAAAAGGCCACTTGTCAAGATCAAAATCCCACTGCTTGACAATGCCACTTCCCCAGCTGCCAGTAGCCTGAGGGATGGGTCAGCAGACCGTGCCAAAGGCTGTCTGGCTGGGGGGTAGAGCTGCCTAGCCCAGCTCTGCACCAGCCTGGCCTCTTTCTGGCTGTGCTCCTGGCATAGTTAGTACCTGGCAGAGTGAGTTTTCCATCCCAGTTCACTGCTGTAGCCAGAACCAAGAAGAGTGTTGATAAGAAAGCCCGACATTCCCTGGAAATTTGTGGGGAAGCCGCTGCCATCTGGGATGGAGATTTCCAAACCCACCTGCTCTTCAAACCACCCAGGGAGCTTAACAAAAGCGATTCGGGCTTGTGTAAATGGCTGTCAGTAGGCAAGCAAGAGGACCTGAGTTTGGATTCCTAGTGTCCATGCAAAAGCTAGGTGTGGTGACATGTGCCTGCAACCCCAGGATTGGGCAAGCAGAGACAGGAGGATGTCTGGGGCTTGTCTAGCTGAGTTAGGGAGCTTCAGGATCAGTGAGAGACCCTGTCTCAACAAACAAGCTGGGAGCACTTGAGGGAAACACCAATGTCGACCTGTGGGCTCCACGTGCATGTGAACACTCAGATACATGCAACTACATGAGCACGTGTGTCCACACACATACAAACATGCTATACATATGCAACACACACACACACACACACACACACACACAATCTTTTTATTTTTTATTTTTAGGAAAGCCGAGAGAGAGAGAGAATTGGCACACCAGGGCCTCTAGCCACTGTAATCGAACTCCACATGCATGCATCTCTTTGTGCACATGTGTGACCTTGCACACTTGCATCACTGTGCATCCGGCTTACGTGGGATCTGGAGAGTTGAACATGGGTCCCTAGACTTCACAGGCAAGCCCCTTAACCGCTAAGCCATCTCTATAGCCCCAATCTTTTTTTTTTTTCCCCAATCTATTCCAGGCTGACCTGGAACTCCTTCTGTAGTTGCAGGCTGGCTTTAA
Source organism: Dipus sagitta (assembly GCA_036346955.1). Classification (NCBI taxonomy): domain Eukaryota; kingdom Metazoa; phylum Chordata; class Mammalia; order Rodentia; family Dipodidae; genus Dipus; species Dipus sagitta. The sequence goes on from CM070773.1 coordinate 114,716,065, forward strand.
ACTCACAGCTATCCTCTTACCTCAGCCTCTCAAGTGCTGGCATACACCACCATGCCCATCCTAGGCTTATAGTTTTGGAGGGAAGTTTCTTCATGGTGGAGAAATCCTATAAGCCCAGGCAACTGGTTCACATCAGCACATACCAGCAGCAGGGTGGAGGCAACGAGAGTGAGCTAGTGAACACCCTATAGGGCTGGAGTAATATACCCAGTTACTCACTTCCTCCAGCCAGGCTCCACCTCCCAAAAGCTCTATCAGCTGGGGATCCAGTAGGAAGCTTAATTAGAAACACATGAGGCTATGGGGGACATTTCATACCCACACTACCATAGGGAGGGCTGCTGGATAAGTGACATCCTTCCCGAGTCTGCAAGATGGGAGTGACCATTGTCTGGGTCCTGGGGGTGCTGCCAGAGTCAAGAGGGAAGATGGAACAGTGGACTATGGCTCAGTTCTTTCATTGATTCCTTAGTAGTGTGCTGGGACTACAGTAGAGTGACAGACGTCTCTGGGAGGAATGCGCCAGGCAGCAGATAGGTCAAAGGCCATAGCTGCTGCTCCAGTTCTCCTGCAAACCTGAGATTGATGTTCTTTGAGAGGCTGGACTAGTAGCTGGCTTTGCATTGCTGATGGTAGATTGGTTTGGCAACGTCCTTGTCTTTGAACCTAAGGAAGCCTGGCTTTGACCTTGGCAGCTCACTCTCTGTTCCCATGTGTTGCTGAGGGAATGGAAATGACTTTAGCCATTTCGGAAAGTAGTTGGAGGCTCCTGAAATCTATAAACAGGCTTAGTCTAAGATTTGGTGATCACTCTTCTCATTATGGTTTTTTTTTTTTTTTTTTTCTTTTTTTTGAGGTAGGGTCTCGCTCTAGCCCAGGCTGACCTGGAACTCACTATGTAGTCTCAGGGTGGCCTCGAACTCATGGCGATTCTCCTACCTCTGCCTGCAGAGTGCTGGGATTAAAGGTGTGCGCCACCACACCCGGCTCTCATTATGTTTTTAATCTGTCTTTGTGTGTGTTATAATAAAAATCCCACAGGCTGGGTGGTTTCTGAAGAAAAGAAATTTATTTCTTACCATCCTGAAGGCTAGAAGTCCAAGATCAAGATGTGAGGACCACCTTGCCCGTGATGTTTCCTCCCACAGCAGAAGGAGAAGAGAAGATTCCTGAGAGTGAGAGGGAGGGCTGGCCTCACCTTCACCAGGAGCCAGCACCACCACAACTAACCCACAGCAACATAACAATTCATTCAGACTCAAAGAGAGTAATTAATCAATCAACCCACACAGGGTCCGAATGACCTAGTCGCCTCTGAATGGTCCTGCTTCTTCACCCCATCACAATGACAACTACGTCTTAGCATGGGAGCTGGAGAGATAGTTCAGCAGTTAAGGTGCTTGCCTGCAAAGCCCAACAACCTGAGTTTGATTCTCCAGTGCCCACGTAAGGCCAGCTGCACAAAGTGACTCATGCATCTGAAGCCTGTTTGCAGTGGCTTGAGGCCCTGGTGTGCCCAATCTCTCTGTTTCTCTTCTATCTCTCTCTGCTTGAAAATAAATAAAAAAATATTTTAAAAATTGCCAGGCATGGTGGTGCGTGCCTTTAATCCCAGCACTTGGGAGGCAGAGGTAGGAGGATTGCTATGAGTTGGAGGCCAGCCTGGGACTACATAGTGAATTCCAAGTCAGCCTGGGCTAGAGTGAAGACCCTACCTCAAAAACAACAACAACAAACAAACAAACAACAACAACAACAAAATGGGCTGGAGAGATGCCTGTGAAGCCTAAGGACCCGTGTTCAGCTCTCCAGATCCCATGTAGGCCCTATGACAAAGGTGAGGCAAGAGCAAGGCCGCACATGCCCACTAGGTGGCGCAAACATCTGGAGTTCGATTGCAGTGACCGAGGTCCTGGTGTGTCAGTTCTCTCTCTCTCTCTCTCTGCCTCTCTTGCTCTCTAAAATAAAATAAGAGACCATCTTTTCATCTGTGACAATGACGGTGGAACTGAAGGATGTTATGCTAGATGAAATCAGACAGGCACAGGAAGACATGGATTGTGTGTTCTCCCTTATATCTGGAATATAAAAAAGTCCATCTGATGGAAACAGACAGGGAGGCTGATAGGGAGGAGGGGCAGGGAAGGGGAGATGCTGATCAAGGTTTTGTTCACATTGGAGGAGTAGGTATTTGTGGTCTGTTGCACTTCACAGTGACCATAGCCAATAATAACACATTACAGGACAAGAAAGATGTCTCAGGGGTGGTGCTTGCTTTCAGAGGCCGAGGGCCTGGGTTTGATTCCTCAGTACCCATGTAAAGCCACGTGCACAAAGTGGAGCATATGTCTGGAGTTTGTTTGCGGTAGCAGGGGGCCCTGGGACACTCATAATTACTCTTTCTCTTTGTCTGTCTCTCTCTTAAATAAATAAATAAAACCATTTTAAAAAGTAACATATTTTGGGGCTGGAGAGATGGCTTAGCAGATGAGGTGCTTGCCTGCAAAGCCAAAGGACCTCAGTTCGATTCCCCAGGGCCCACGTAAAGCCAGATGCACAAGGTGGCACATGTGTCTGGAATTTGTTTGCAGTGGCTGGAAGCCCTGGCGTGCACATTCTCTCTCTCTCTCTCCCTCTTGGGGAATCAAACCTGGGTCCTTTTTCTTTGCAGGCAAGCACTTTTACAGCTGAGCCATGTCTCCAACCTAAGAATTTCCTTTTAATATTTTCACCAGAAGAAAATGTGTGTGTGTGTGTGTGTGTGTGTGTGGTTGGCATATGCACCTGTATGTGCCCATGTGGCACCCTCTGTGCTTGCCTGTGGTGGCCAGAGCAGAACATCAGGTGCTCCCCCTGCTCTTCCACCTGTTCTTGTTTGAGCAAGAGTTTCCTACTGATCTGAGCTTGCCATGTTTTCATGAGCTCCAGTGATTCTCAGGTCTCTGCTGTCCTATGGGACTTGGGCTATGCCCAGCTGTTTATATGAGTGTTGGGGATCAAACTCAAACCATCTCTGAGGCCTCCTTATGGTTTTCTTTTAATTAAAAAAGTTTTTTTTTTTGAGGTAGGATCTCACTCTAGTCCAGGCTGACCTGGAATTCACTATATGTAGTCTCAGGGTGGCCTTGAATTCACAGTGATCCTGTCTACCTCTGCCTCCCAAGTGCTGGGATTAAAGGTGTGTGCCACCATGCCTGGCCTCCAGATGCATGCACCACTTTGTGCATCTAACTTTATGTGGGTACTGGGGAGTTGAACCCAGGTAGACAAGCTTTGCGAGTAAGTGTCTTTAACCACTGAGCCATCTCCCCAACCCCTTAGACTGATTTTTGTCAAGTATTTTGTCCCAGCAATGAGAAGGTAACTAATACACCCTCCCCAGCTTCCACAGCTGTTGGAAGAACAACGTGAAGTAACACAAAAGCCTCAAGAACAGCCCCCGAACCCAGTTCCAACTGTGTTAGTGACCGTGATGATGATGATGACGATGAGGATGATGGAATGCTTCTTCGTTTTGGAAGGGTCTTACATGCAGAGGAATCACACTTCTCACACCTTTGGAGGACAGGACAGGCTCCCCTCCTCCTCACCAGCCCTGTGAGCATTTATCCAGGCGCTGCCCAGACTTCTTGGACCCTGTCTTTCCATCAGTCCCATTGTACTGGGGAGAAAACTGACCCTTGGAACATGAGCACCAGCGAGAGAGAACAGCTGAGAGCAGGCTTGGGTGATGTGACTCCAACGTCCCAAGGGTCACTTTGTGGTGGTTGGAGGAGACATTCAGTTCTATAGTATGGAGGTTCATGGGTGTCTGGTCAGTACCCAACAGTGCCCAGCGACCACTCAGGAAGCCCATCACTGAGGGAGTGATGACAGGTAGTGAGTTCCTTGCTGGTGGAAGTGTTCAAGTCCAGAGCTCTCAAAGATGCCATCCACATGCCAGAGGCCTTGCCCTGTGAAGATCTTCATGGTTATGGGATCTTACTGTAACTGTTTTTTGTTTTTTTTTGAGGTAGGGTCTTGCTGAAATTCACTATGTAGTCTCAGGCTGGCCTCAAATTCAGGTGATCCACCTACCTCTGCCTCTTTTAAACTCTGAGTGCTGAGATTAAAAGCATGCACCACCCAGCCTCTTTTTGTAATCTTTGTTTATTTATTTGCAAGCAGAGAGGGAGAGAATGGGTTTGCCAGGGCCTCTTGCCACTGCAGTAAACTCCAGATACATGTACCACATCAGGCATCTGCCTTTATATGGGTGCCAGGGAATGGAACCCAGGCACATAGGCCTTGAAAGCAGCTTTCTCCCCAGCTCTGGGTACTTTTTCTTTAAATTTTATTTTTATTTACTTATTTGAGAGAGAACGAGAGACAGAGAGAGAGAGAGAGAGAAAGAGAATGATAGAGACTGAGTGTGTGTTACAGGCACACTAAGGCCTATTGCTGCTGCAAATGAACTCCAAATGCATGTGTCACTTTGTGCATCTGGCTTTGCATGGGTACTGGGGAATTGAACTCAGGCCTTCAGTTTTTAACCACTGAGCCATCTCTCTAGCCCAGAATGTGTAGTCCAGGCTGGCCTTGAACTCCTGATTCTCCTGACTCTTCAACGATTTCCTACTAGTGTGCACCACCACAGCCAGCTGGCTCTGGAGTCTGAGTCTTGTGGCTGGGGCACCTCTGAGGTGTGTATCCCGTCTGGAGCCTCAACTTAATATTCATAGGTTGTGGTTGTTTCCTGTCTAAGGCCTCCGGGGACAGCCCACTAGCTTCTTGTTGCTAGAAAGCCAGGGACCCCCACCGTACTGTCACCATCTGTGGGATGTGTGGCGACTTTGGTTTCGGTAGTGGCCTCTCACTTCGTCCCTTTGTGAGCTTCCCAGTACTGGGTGGCTGGATCCAGTTGTCAAACCCGCAGGCATTTTATGGGCCAGAATCATTAAAAATCAAATTATCTAAGCTTACAATTAGATTAGACTTAAAAAGACAGCGAGTATTGAGAACTCACCACTTCCTTATTATTTTCCTAGGCTTTGCCGTTACGGATGCTCTCGAGGTCTTTTTACAGTCGTTGTGTCTTTGGGACCCAAACTGTGTATTGAGTCATTTTACATGAGTGGCTTGGAATTGTCTGTGGCAGGAAGTATTGACACCACTGAAATTGGTAAATGCCACAAGTTGGGACTTGCCCTACCTCAGAGCTGGCTGTTGAGTACGTCCAACACACCACAACTCCTCCTGCACTCATGTTCCAGAATCTTCCTGACAGAGGGTGAGCGTGGCTATATGCACACATTGGGTTGGAACCTGCCCGCTTTTCATTTCTAGCTCCTGGACACCACATCTTGTCTTCATTGCTGCTAAGCTGAGAAAGGAATTTGAGTCCTGCTGTTCTGGGCCCCACGACCTTCATTCCTGGCACTCTAGTCTCCTGTTTTACTTCCTCTTTGCCCTGTCACTTTCTCCCTTTCTGTGTTTAAAAAAGTGTGCATACAGCCGGGCGTGGTGGTGCACCCCTTTAACCCCTTCATTCCCAGCACTCGGGAGGCAGAGGTAGGAGGTTTGCTGTGAGTTCGAGGCCAGCCTGAGACTACATAGTGAATTCCAGCTCAGCCTGGGCTAGAGGGAGACCCTACCTCAAAAAACAAAACAAAACAAATCAAAAAGTGCATAGATTTATTGAAGTGGAACTGACAGAATAAGCTGTATAGCAGGGTCTGGAATGAGAAGAGAGAAAGGCAACTTCAAGGCAGCCTGGATGACTTTGTAAGCTCCAGTTTCAAAGTAGAAACTAAAAAGAAGCCTTAGAGTGGTGACTCAGTATGTAAGAACACTTGCTGTACAAGCATGGAAGCCTGAGTTTGACCTGAGGATCCACGTAAGAAAGGTGGGTATGAGCTGGGCGTGGTGGCGCACGCCTTTAATCCCAGCACTCAGGAGGCAGAGGTAGGAGGATCGCCATGAGTTCAAGGCCACCCTGAGGCTACATAGTGAATTCCAGGTCAGCCTGAGTGAGACCCTACCTTGAAAAAGTAAAGAAAAAAAAGTGGGTATGGGGGCTGGAAAGATGGCTCAGTGGTTAAAGGTGCTTGCTTGCAAAGCCTGCTGGCTGGGGTTCCATTCCCAAGCCACCCACATAAGCTGGACACAAAAAATAGGCTGGGCATGGTGGTGCATGCCTTTAATCCCAGCACTTCAGAGGCAGAGGTAGGAGGATCACTGTGAGTCTGAGGCGGGACTGAGGCTACACAGTAAATTCCAGGTCAGGCTGGGTAGAGGGAGACGCTACCTCAAAAAACCACACACACACACACACACACACACACACGCACACACAAAGTGGTGTAAGCATCTGGTGTTCATTCGCAGTGGCAAGAGGCCCTGACATGCCTCCACCTCCCTAATACATGTGTAAACAAAATATAAAAAGGCATGCATTGCTGGGCGTGGTGGCACATGTCTTTAATCCCAGCACTCAGGAGGTAGAGGTAGGATTGCCATGAGTTCAAGGCCACCCTGAGACTACATAGTGAAATTCAGGTCAGCCTGGGCTAGAGTGAGACCCTACCTCAAAAAAAAAAAAAAAAAAAAAAAAAAAAAAAAAAAAAGAAAGGCGTGCATGATTGCACATGCCTGTAACTCCAGCACTGAGGGCGATGAGACAGGAAGATCACTGAGACCTGCTGGTCAGCTAGTCTGACCAAAACATGGAACTCCAGGCTTGGTGAGAGACCCTGTCTTGAGGAAATATGGTGGAGGAGCGACAGAGCAGGACACCCAATGTTATCCTCTAGCCTCTGAATGTGCGTGCATGGAACGTGTATGCAAATGCCATATACCACACACATGCACACACACACACACACACACACATATCATATACTGGAATACACATTCGCACCACAGAAAAACACACACAAAAAGATTCAGCTCAGTGGTAGAGTGCTTGCCTAGCATGCATCAAGTCCAAGGGTCAATTCCCAGTACCACCCCCCAAACAAAGGCAAAAGCACTGCTGTGTGTTTAAAGTGTCTAATTAGATGAGTGTTACCACATGTCCACGCCTGTTAACCAACAGCACAGTCTAAGATTACAAACACAGCCATCACTTCTCACAGTCTTTGTGATCCATCCTTCTCTCCAGCCCCAGGCTACCACAGGTTTGTTTTCTAGTACCGGTGATTAGTATGTATTTTCTAGAATATGTATAAAGGGGGTGAATCTGTATTATGTGTTGTTTCTTCCCACGTTGAACCTGGATTTCTTCCCCTGAATATAATGCTTTTGAGATTCTTCTGCACTGTTCCTGGATGAGTTTGTTTCTCCCTCTACCTTTTTCTTTTTTCCAAGGTAGGGGTTTTACTCTAGCCCAGGGTGACCTGGAACTCACTCTGTAGTCCCGGGCTGGCCTTGAACTCACAGAGATCCTCCTACCTCGGCCTCCGGAGTGCTGGGACTAAAGGCATGCGCCCCCACGCTGGGCAGTTTATTTCTTTTCCGTTGTTGAGCAACAGTCTCTTGTAAGGACAGTCCACACTTTGTCTTCCTTTAATGCTTGTTTGAGTGATTTTCAAGTTTTGGCTATTTTGAACAAAACTGCTACAAGTGGGCTGGAGAGATGGCTTAGCGGTTAAGCGCTTGCCTGTGAAGCCTAAGGACAACGGTTCGAGGCTCAACTCCCCAGGACCCACGTTAGCCAGATGCACAAGGGGGCGCACGCGTCTGGAGTTCGTTTGCAGTGGCTGGAGGCCCTGGCGCGCCCATTCTCTCTCCCTCTCTCTATCTGCCTCTTTCTCTCCGTCTGCCGTTCTCAAATAAATTAATAAAAATAACAAAAAATATTAAAAAAAACTGCTACAAGTATTTGGGTGTAAGTCTTCCTGTAGACACATACTTCCATTTTTCTTAAATAAATATATATAGGAGGTGGGTTGGATGGCAGGTTGTATGTTAGATGCGTTTAGTTTTCACAAATATCATTTATTTATTCGAGAGAGCGAGAGAATGGGCACATCATGACCTTTTGCTGCTGCCAACAAACTCCAGACACCTGTGTCACTTTGTATATCTGACTTTCCATGGGTATTAGGGAGTTGAGCCCAGGCCAACAGGCACATTTAACCACTGAGCCATCTCCCCAGCTCCTGAGTTTAAATTTTAGGAGAACATGCCAGGGCTGGAGAGATGGCTTAGTGGTTAAGGCATTTGCCTGTGAAGCCTAAGGACTCAAGTTCGATTCCCCATTACCCATGTAAGCTAGCAGTTCAAGGTGGCACACGTGTCTGGAGTTCATTTGCAGTAGCGAGAGGCCCTGGCACACCCATTCTCTCTCTATTTGCCTCTTTCTCTCACTTTCTCTCTCAAATACATAAATACATAAAATACTTTAAGAAACCTGCCAAGGGCTGGAGAGATGGCTTAGTGGTTAAGGTGCTTGCCTGAGAAGCCCAAGAATGCATGTTTGAATCTCCAGGTCCCACATAAGCCAGGTGCAGTGATGCAAGTGTGCAATGTCGTGCATGTACACGAGGGGGTGCACACACCTGGAGTTTGCCTATAGTGGCTGAAGGCCCTGGTGCACCCACTCTCTCTCTCAAATAAATAAATAAATAAATACCCTGCCAATATCCGTTTATTTATTTATTTATTTCACCATGTGTGTGACTTTGGACTAGAGACTTAAGTTCTCAGAGTTTCTCGTTTTTTCTAGAGTTCAATGATACTGCACCCATCACGTATGACCCTCATGGAATCTACAAGGTAGTTTTTGTGCAAAAAATAATAAGCTTTCAGCAGAAAGAGACCCTGAGAGAGCCAGAGTATTGTGCCGCCCTCACTGAACCCCTAGAACTCCTTCATTAGACAGCCTATTTCCCTTGTGGACTTTGGAAGATGCTGCACTGGGTGAGACCATCAAGATTCCCACATGGCTCTGGATATGGCTCACTGGGTAAAGCCCCTATTCATTTCCATGCTTCTCTGAGCCTTTCCTTCTGCCGTAGATCTCTGGCCTTGGAAGATGGGTGGGGGCACCTGAGGCCTATTCAGCCCTGGTTAAGGTAACACATCGTCATGTGCTGTATGAAATGTCTCAGCCACGTTGCTAGACTCAAAGACCATAGGCAACATTAGATGGCAAAATCCAGAGTAAGTGACTGTTGAGTGCTCAACACTAAATGAGACATCTCTATCGCAGCCGCCAAGGCTCAGGGAACGTTGTAGAAGAGGGAGCAGAAACAGCGTAAAGGCTGGAGGATTGGGAGGAGGGCTGTGGAATGCTACCTTCCGGACCCAAAGTGGCCACTGCATTCATGACCTCACAGTAGCTGTCACTGTCTGCAATGGACTTGCACGATAGAATGTCATTGTTGATGGTGGACCAGGGGAAAAAGAAGTAAACTAGGAGAAGCACTAGTTGGAAAGAAGGGGTTCAGTGAAAGTTAAAAAGAAAAAAAAAGAGAGGGAAAAAAAAAAAAAGAAAAAAAAACTCACATACTCCCCAGCACATGAACCCTCTGTCGTCTAACAACTTCTGTACGGGATGGTTGCTTTAAGAGGCCTTGGGACGGGTGGGGACTTTCTTGCTTTGGGAGGATTCTGGGGTCTCTGTGCCGCTGTGACTGTGAGGCATTGAACTGTACCATCCGGGGGTGGGGAGAATCCAGCGGGCGGGTGTCACGGTGGTGGGGGGGGAGGTGGTCACGGGCTCCGTCTCACTGTTCAGGGCCTCCCGTGTGGTGGCCTTGCCGGGTGCTCAGCAGTGAGCAGGGAGGTGGAGGCAGAGGACGTCCCGCCCCTGGCATCGCCCTGCCGCACCTTCTGAGGGAACATTATTTCTCTGTTGTGCACGGGGATGCCCCGTCTCTGACTTCCGTGCCACGCTGCACCTCTGTGCTAGGGAACGGATGGAGAGGAGGAAAAGTAAGGAGGGAGGAATAATGGCAAAAAGGAAAAGGAAGAAGATTCGCATCAGCAAAACCAGAGTCAAGATTCTCATGTGTTTTGGGGGCAAACTGAGTAGCCTTTCCAAAGCTGTGAAGGAAGGCTGTGCTCACAGTGGCTCCTGGCTCAGTGTTCGCTTGGGGGCTGAGACTTGGAACTAAGCAGGGTACCCGGAATGCTGGAATGGGGCAGTCCGTGCGGAAACTGTCCCGGGTATAGGACCTCAAAGCAAGCAGGAGGTAGCTAAGGAAAATCGGGCTGGAGGTGACTGTGGGAGAGCCCTTTTTTGTTTCTTCTCCCACCAGGTCCAAACTCAAGTTCAAGTTCTTTGCTGTAGGCGATACATGCTTGAGGCTTCTCTTGGCCAGGTGATTTGGGAGAGGTGGGTGAGACCTGGGGGATGGATATAGTGAAAGGTGGGAGGGGGTCATTGTAGAGGGTGCTGGTGGGGAGAGGGGAGGTTCCCTAAGACAGGATGGTGGTAGGGAGTGTGAGTTGGGGAAAAGGTTCGCAGCTGCTCCGGCAGAAAGGATCTCGGGGTCGTGCTGAGTCCCAGCTGGCCAGCCTGGGTGTGTGTGTGTTGTGTACTGTGTGTGTATCGTATGTGTGTGTGTATTGTGTGTATGTTCGTGTCACCTGGGAGTTTTCCCACTGGGTGAGCCAGGTGCACAGAAGTGGTACTCATCAGTACCCCCCTCTGGGCAAGCCCTGCCCCTCCATCCTCGTCCTCAGGCGTCCTCTCTCTGCCCTCCACCATGGCAAGGAGGTTTGGAGTGTCTCCATACCTACTCACTTGCTTTTCACTGGGACTTTCTTTTTTGGGCCCCTAACCTCTCAGAGAGTCCCTTTAGAGCTTATCCATTACACAGATACCTGGGCATTCAGGCCGGGTACAACTTCCCTGTGAGTCAGAGGCACAAAGCCACTGAAATCCCATGTCCTGGGTCTTTGTCGTGTGCCAGGAGCCCAAGAGGAATCCCAAACCTGCTTTTTTTTTTTTTTTACTTTTGAGGCAGGATCTCCTGTAGCCCAGGCTGATCTCAAGCTCATTGTGTAGCTGAGAAAGGCTTGTGGTCCTCCTGTCTCCACTTATCTAGCCCTGGGGTTACAGGCATGTACCACCACGCTGGGTTTATGTGATGCCGAGGATGGAACCCAGGACTTTGTTAGGCAAGCACTCTACCAACCGAGCTACATTCCTCAGGCCCTTAAATCAGAGTATTTGAAATAAATCCTTCTACCGTCCCAGGGAGGTTTAATCTCTAAGGAAACTGAGGCACAGGCAATTTGCCCAAGGTGAGCTAGGCCAGGCCCGAGCACTCACTCAATGCCCTAAGTCTCCTGCTTCTGCCCCTCCCTCGGAAGTGGCCATTGTAAGGTGTGGGGATGGTCACCAAGATGAAATTGGTTCCTTGGGCTTAGGTAGGTGCCCATATATCCTTGCACTGTTACCTTCTCATCAGATGACTCATTCTACTGCATTCCTGAAATGCGGGGAGGCCCAGGTCCTGCTTCCCACCGTCAGCAGGCTGGGCTCACAGAGGGAAGGGCAGGCAGCTGGGCCTGGCCTGGAGCAGGGTGGGGGTGGGGGCTCATCTCACTGGTGCTTAAAATTTCACTGTTTGCAGCCCGGCCTCTCCACGCTCAGCCTCTCCCTCCAGTAGACACTGCACTGTGGTTCCTTACATGATTCTCCCTGTGCTGTTTCCACGCTGAGGAAACCTTCCCTGGACTTTCCCAAGGGCAGCAGGAAGCCCCCTGGCTGGGAAGCTGCAGATTTGGAGCAGGACAGAAAAGGGGGAAACCACTGGCCTGTGGATAGGAGGGCCCGCACCGCACCCGCCTTTCTTCCTGCATAGGCAAAGCAAGCACTTCCTTCCTTCTTTCCTTCTTGCCTTCCTTCATGTGTGTGTGTGTGTGTGTGTGTGTGTCTTTGCTCCCACATTTGCACGTGTACACACACAGGCCAGGGCCTTTTTGCCTCTGCAAATGAAAACAGACACTTAAGCCACTCTACGTGGCTTACAAAGGTGGCTTGGGAATTGAACCCCTAGCCGGCAGGCTTTGTAAATAAGCGCCTTTAACCGCTGAGCCATCTCCCCAGCCCCATAGGTACCAAAGGATAGGAGTGACACAATAAAGTCTTTCTCTTCCTAAGCGTTTTGGCCAAGAGTCTAATACTGCTGTATTTGGTATCATATAATGAATATAATTCCGAAAATTATAGGAAATTACAGTTTCTAAATATTTCTAAAATGTGTTTCTTTTTCTTTTCTTTCTTTCTTTCTTTTTTTTTTTTTTTTTTTTTTTTTGAGGTATGGTCTCACTGTAGGGAAGGTTGACCTGGAATTCACTATGCAGTATGTAGTCTCAGGCTGGCTTCAAACTCACCATGATCCTTCTACCTCTGTCTCTGGGGTGCTGGGATTAAAGGTGTGCACCACCACACCTGGCTGAAACGTGTTTCTAATGTGACTAAATATTTCTTTTCTTTCTTTCTTTCTTTTTTTTTTGTTTTTTTCTTCTTTCTTTCTTTCTTTCTTTTTTTTTTTTGCATGTGTATGTGGTGTGGCATGTGTGGGTAGTGTGTGGTGTGTGTGTGGTGTATGCCCATGTGTGTGCAGAAGTGTGTGCATGCAGGGGTGCTGGGAGAACATCAGGTGTCCTCTGTTGCTCTGTCATGTGTTTCTGGAGACGAGCCTCTCACTGAACCTGGGGCTGCCATTTGTGGTTAGACTGGCTGACCACCAAGTCCCAGTGATTCGCTGCTCTCTGCTCCCCGCAGGACTGGCATTACAGATGTGCACAGGAATGCCCAGCTGCTCATGTGTGTGCTGGGGAGCAGAAATCAGGGTGACACAGATGTGACAGGGCTTCTTACCCAGAAATCACTTTTCTTTTTTTAAAAATATTTTAATTAATTAATTAATTTAGAGAGAGAGAGAGAATGAGTGCACCAGGACCTCCAGTCACTGCAAACAACTCCAGATGCATGTGCCATCTTGTGCATCTGGCTTATGTGGGTCCTGGGGAATAGAACCTCGGTCCTTTGGCTTTGCAGGCAAGTGCCTTAACTGTTAAGCCATCTCTCCAGTCCCCGAAATCACTTTTCTAAAGTGAGGAGCAGGGGCTTTGTTCTCCTGGGGACAGAGTGAAGGGTTATGTTTCAGGCTACTGGATAGTCTTTCTTTCTTTTCTCTTTCTTTCTTTCTTTCTTTCTTTCTTTCTTTCTTTCTTTCTTTCTTTCTTTCTCCTTCCTTCCTTCCTTCCTTCCTTCCTTCCTTCCTTCCTTCCTTCCTCCCTTCCTTCCTTTCTTTTTTTTTGGTTTGTCGAGTTAGGGTCTCACTCTAGTCCAGGCTGGCCTGGAATTCACTAATTCACTATGTAGTCTCAGAGTGGCCTTGAACTCAGCAATCCTCCTACTTGCCTCCTGAGTGCTGGGATTAAAGGCGTGCTCCACCACACCCAGCCTGATATTATTTCTTTTTGACAAACTTAACCAATGAACCCAGTGACTAGCCACACTTCTTGGACATTTGATCGTTTTGTGAAACCGTTTTCTTCTTCTAAATGGAGATTTTCCTTCCCTTCCCTTCCCTTCCCTTCCTCTTCCCTCCCCTCCTCCCCTTCCTCTCCCCTCCCCTCCCCTCCCCTCCCGTCCTTTCCCTTCCCTTCCCTTCCCTTCCCTTCCCTTCCCTTCCCTTCCCTTCCCTTCCCTTCCCTTCCCTTCCCTTCCCTTCCTTTCCCCTCTCCTCCCCTCCTTTCCCTTCCCTTCCCTTCCCTTCCCTTCCCTTCCCTTCCCTTCCCTTCCCTTCCTTCCCTTCCTTCCTCTTCCCTCCCCTCCCCTCCCTTCCTTTCTCCTTCCCTTCCCCTCCCCTCCCTTCCCTTCCCTTCTCTTCTTCTCCCTCCCCTTTCCTCCCTTCCCTCCCCTCTCTTCCCCTCCCCTCCCTCCCCTCCCTCCCCCCCCCTCCCTTGCTTTCCTGTGTGTGTGCATGAGAGGACAGAGGAGAACATCTCCTCCCCCATCACGTATTCACGTGTTTCCTTGCGATGAACCCAGAGCTGCCACTTTCGGTCAGACTGTTTGTATTAGTCAACTTCTCACTGTTGGGACAAGATACCGGATAGAAATCAGTTTATGGAGGAAGGGTTTATTTTGGCTTACAGTTGCAGGTCACATCACGGCACATGGCAGCAGGGTCTTGAGGCAGCGGCTCACGTTCAGTCCTCAGTGAGGAAGCAGACAGTGGGATTGATCTGCTGTGTTTAGCTAGCTCTCTCCTTTTAATGCAGTCCAGGAGTCTGCCCACAGTTACAGTGGATCTTCCAGTTTACCTCACCAGGATAATCCCTCACTGGTGACTTTAAGTCCTGTTGAGGTGAAAATCAATATAAACCACGGCACTGGCTGATTCACAAGCCCTAGTGATTGTTTTGTCTCTGTTCCCCTGAAGGTTGGTGGGTTACCGGATCGTGTGACCATGCCTAGCTATTTATTTATGTGGGTGCTGGGGACTCAAACTCAGGGTGATGATCTGGTGTGGTAGCACATACCTTTAAAAAATATTTTATTTTATTTGTTTTAGAGAGAGAGAGAGAGAGAGAGAGAGAAAGAGAATCAGAGAGTGAGAGAGACAGAGAGAGAGAGAGAGAGAGAGAGAGAGAGAGAGGGAGGGAGAGAGAGGGAGGGAGGGAGAGAGAGGGAGGGAGGGAGAATTAGCACACCAGAGCCTCAGCCACTAAAATCAAACTCCAGATGCTTACGCCACCTAGTGGGCATGTGCCACCTTGCACTTGCCTCCCCTTTGTGCATCTGGCTAAAGTGGGATCTGGAGAGTCGAACATGGGTCCTTAGGCTTTGCAGGCAAGTGTCCCAACCACTGAGCAATCTCTCCAGCCCATCACATACCTTTAATCACAGCACTCAGGAGGCTAAGGTAGGAGGATCACCATGAGTTTGACTTCAGGGTGAATCAGGCTTTTAGGCCCTCTCAGGTTCTCATGTTCATGGGGTTAGCACTCTTATCTGCTGTGGTGGTTTGGATGTGAGTGTCCCCCATAGCCTCATGTGTTTGTGATTAAGCCTCATACTTAGTCCCCAGATGGTAGGGCCTTTGGGAAGTGGAGCCTTGCTGGGGGAGGTGTGTCACTGAGGGCGGGTCTTGAGGTTTCTCAGCTCAGCCCACTGGGTGTTCAGAGTTTGTTTGCTTTTGCTGCTTCCTCCCTGCTGATGTGAAGATGTGATGTACAACCCCTGATCTGCCATGCTTTCCCCACCATGATGGAACTTTCCCTCAAAAATCTAAACTGGCTGGGCGTGGTGGCACACGCCTTTAATCCCAGCACTTGGGAGGCAGAGGTAGGAGGATTTCCGTGAGTTTGAGGCCACCCTGAGACTCCATAGTGAATTCTAGGTCAGCTTGGGCTAGAGTGAGACCCTACCTCGAAAAATCAAAAAAAAAAAAAAAAAAAAAAAAAAAAAAAGTCTAAGCTGGAGGCCGGGTATGGCGGTGCACGCCTTTAATCCCAGCACTCAGGAGGCAGAGGTAGGAGGACCACTGTGAGTTCAATACCACCCTGAGACTACATAGTGAATTCCAGGTCAGCATGGGCTAGAGTGAGACCCTACCTCGAAAAAAAAAAAAAAAAATCTAAACCAGAAATAAGCCCTTTCCTTCCATAAGCTGCTTCTTTTTGAGGTAGGGTTCCACTCTAGTCCAGGCTGACCTGGAATTCACTATGTAGTCTCAGGTTGGCCTCAAACTCATGGCGATCCTCCTACCTCTGCCTCCTGAGTGCTGGGATTAAAAGCGTGCACCACCACGCCTGGCTCTGGTCAGGTTTTTTTTTTTTGGTTTTTCGAGGTAGGGTCTCACTCTAGCCCAGGCTGACCTGGAATTCACTATGGAGTCTCAGGGTGGCCTCGAACTCACGGTGATCCTCCTACCTCTGCCTCCCGAGTGCTGGGATTAAAAGCGTGCGCCACCACGCCTGGCTCTGGTCAGGTATTTTGTTCCAGCAACACGAAGGTAACTGCTAAACCCTGCTGAGCCATCTGCCACAGCCCTATCTCTGTCTTCTGTCTTTCCAGGCGGTGACATTATTCAGGCGCTCCCAGTGTCCGAGCCCACGTTCTCCTTGCCCACCACAGCCTGCTGGTTTGTTTTCATCTCTTTTTGCTTCAAGCTTTTCAGTGGGCTGGGGTAATGGGGGAAGAAGTGGCGTGCGGTTCCACCACATGCGGCTGCCTCTTCCCCAAGCTCTGTGCTGTGGTTTTCCTAGGACAGAATTCCCCAGCAGACACCAAGCCTGGCCACAGCCCACTTGCCTCAATCCCCTGAACTCTGGACAAATGACAGCTCTCGGCTGAGTTTAGAAGTAAAAACTACCACCTTTCAAGTCTCTTGTGAAGATTGAAGGCGATAAGCGTAAGAGCAAGACTGTGTACGGGGCGTACGGCCTGTGTCTGTAACCCCAGCCTTCAGGAGGCCGGGCCAGAGGACCAGAAGTTCAGATCATCTTTGACGACATAGAAAGTACAAAGGCTTGAGGCTGGAGAGATGGCTCAGCAGTTAAGGTGCTTGCCTGCAAAGCCTAATGACACAGATTTGATTCCCCAGCGCCAGTGTAAAGTCAGATGCAGAAAGTGATGGATGCATCTGAAGTTCATTTGCAGTGGCTGGGGGCTGTGGCACACCCATCCTCTCTGTCTCTTTGTCTTCTCTTTATTTCTTCATGCTTGCAAATAAATCAATAAAAATATTATAAAAGAAAGTACAAAGGCTATCTTGGGCTATGTGAGAGCCTGTTGTCTTTTTTTTTTTTTTAAAGTCCTCTCATCTTTTATTGTTTGTTTGTTTTTATTTTTTGAGGTAGGGTTCCACTCTAGTCCAGGTTGACCTGGAATTCACTATGTATTCTCAGGGTGGCCTCGAACTCATAGCAATCCTCTTACCTCTGCCTCCCGAGTGCTGGGATTAAAGGCGTACATCACCACAGAATGAAACCCTACCTCAAAAAACCAAAATAAAAACCTTTTTGTTTTGAAGAGCTGGGGAAATGTCTCAGTGGATAGAACACTTGCTGTGCTGTGCTGAGTACTTAACTTTGGATCCCCAGAACATGTATAAAAGTAGGACACTATAGCATTGGTGTCCATAGTGAAGAGAGAGACAGAGAGAGGAGAATCATCTGGAAGCTCATGCCAGCTAGCCTGGAGAGCATAGACATGAGCAGAGACGCTCTGCCTCCAGTGAGATGAAATGAGAGGACCTACACTTGAGGTTGTTCTCCGACCTTCACACAAGTGCCATGTCACACATGCACCCTCAATCCCACGCATAAACACACATACCTATGCGTACACAACACCGCCTGAATATACGCACATAAAGCCTTTTCATTTTGAGATTCTTACTATTTTTTTCAAATATTTTATTTATTTTTGAGAGAGACAGAGACAGAGACAGAGACAGAGAGAATGTGTGTACCAGGGCCTCTAGCCACCACAAATGAACTCCAGACACATGTGCCACCCTTTGCATTGGCTTATGTGGGCAATGGGGAATTGAACCTGGGTCCTTAGGCTTCACAGACAAACTCCTTAACCACTAAGCCATCTCTCCAGCCCTTCTTATATTTTTAAAAAATATTTAATTTATTTATTTATGAGAGAGAGAGAGAGAGAGAGAGAGGCAGATAGAGAGAATTGGCATACCAGGGCAAACAAAATCCAGACACATGGGCCTCCTTGTGCATCTGGCATGCCTGAGTACTGGGGGATTGAACCTGGGTCCTTAGACTTCACAGGCAAGCACCTTAACCTCTAATCCATCACTCCAGCCCCCTTCTGCTTCTTCTTCTTATCTTATATATATATAGGTCCTTTGGCTTTGCAGGCAAGCGCCTTAACCGCTAAGCCATCTCTCCAGCCCCCTCCAGTCCTTATTTTGAGATTATTATAAACTTATATACTTTTGTAGGATGTTGTACAAAAGATTTTACATCTCTGGTGCCTAGCTTACCCAAGGGTGACATGACTCTAGTACAATATCCCAACCAGGAGGTTACCATTGACACAGTGCATGGAGGTGCACCTAGACACACCCAACTACCTCACTGAGATTTCAGCATTACTATGTACTTGTGTGTGCTTAACGTGAATAGATTTTAGATAGGAAGGAATGCCGAGTACTTTTGTAAAAAATATTTTTATTTATTTGTGGGGAGAGAGAGAGAGAGAGAGAGAGGGAGAATGAATGGGCACACCAAGGTCTCTTGCTGATGCAAACAAACTCCAGTTGCATATGCCAGTTAGTGCATCTGGCTTTATGAGGGTACTGGGGTATTATATCCAGGCTGGCAGGCTTTGCAAGCAAGTGCGTTTAATCACTGAGCCATTTCCCTAGTCCATATACTTTCGTTTTGATCAAAATAATATTAAAATTTTCTGAAGAGGGCTGGAGAAATGGCTTAGTGGTTAAGGCGCTTCCTGCAAAGCCTAGGGACTCATGTTTGACTCTCCAGGTCCCACGTAAGCCAGACGCACAGTGACACAAGTGCGCAAGGTCTCACATGTGCACAAGGGGGTGCACACATCTGGAGTTTGATTGCAGTGGCTGGAGGCTCTGGTGTGCCAATTCTTTCTTTCTCTCACTCTTGCATAAAAAAAGGCACTCTGTGCTGAGAGATGGCTTAGCGGTTGAGGTACTTGCCTGCAAAGCCAAAGAACTTCGGTTCAATTCCCCAGGACCTACGTAAGCCATATGCACAAGATGGTGCATGAGTCTGGAGTTTGTTTGCCGTGGCTGGAGGCCCTGGTGCTCCCATTCTCTCTCTCTCCGTCTCTGTCAAATAAATAAATACAAATAAAATTTAAAAGGCAGTCTGTTGGGTTTGCTTTAATTTTTTTTTTTTTCTGAAGAATTATCAGGTTTGTTTGTCTATTTCTCTTACTAGCCAGCCAGCTCCTTCTGGGAAGCCTGTTTCTTCTATTCCCCTGACTTTGCCTGGGCCTGTCTCAAACTGACACCAGGACAATAAAATGCTTATTAAGTCACATGGCTGTGTCAGGCTGTGTTCCTAGCCCCTTATCCTAGGAGGCTCATTGTATTGTTACTGTTCCCACTGTACAGATGAGGAAACTGAGGCACAGGAGTTAGGTGCTCAATCAAAACTTGTTGAGGGGGCCGGAGAAATGGCTTAGCAGTTAAGAGGCTTGCCTGCAAAGCCAAAGGACCCAGGTTCGATTCCCCAGGACCCACGTCAGCTAGATGCACAAGGTGGACATTTGTATGGAATTTGTTTGCAGTGGCTGAAGGCCCTGGCACACCCATTCTCTCTATCTGCCTCTTTCTGTCTTTCAAATAAATAACGTAAAATAAAAATATTTAAAAAAACAAACTTGTTGAAGGGCTGGAGAGATAGCTCAGCAGTTAAAGGCACTTGCCTGCAAAGTCTGCTGTCCTGCATTTAATTCCCTAGTATCCATGAAAAGCCAGATAAATAAAGTGTTAGTGCATCTGGAGTTTCTTTGCTGTGGCGAGAGGTCCTGGTGCACTCACTCCTTTTCTCTCTCTCTTATTCTCTGCTTGCAAGTAAATAACAATATTAAAAAGAAAACAACAAAACACCTTGCTGAATGCCTGACAATCTTTGGGAGACCTGTCTGCACTGCAGTATGAGCACCCAGCATTGACTGTCACAGACGGCCTTCTTCCTAAGGTCAGTCCCCAAATCCCTTTGTGTCAGAACAGAAATGCCATTCGTTGAATCCTTAAGTATCTCCCTTTCTTTAAAACAATTTTTTTGTTTTATTTTTTCAAGGTTGGGCCTTGCTCTAGCTCAGGCTGATCTGGGATTCACTGTGCAGTCTCAGGGTGGCCTTGAACTCACAGCGATCCTCCTACCTTTGCCTCCTGGGTGCTGGGATTAAAGGTATGTGCCACTACACCAGACTAAAATGATTTTTTTGGACAGAAGAGATGTCTCAGTAGTTAAGTGTGCTTCCTATACAAGCATGAGGGCCCGAGGAGGCCTGAGATTCCAGAGTTCAAATCTTTAGAACCCACCTAAACAGCTGTGAGTGGTCATGTGCACATCTATAACTCCAGTCCCGCATGGGAGCAGAGACCCAAGTATTTTCAGGGTCCTACAAGCTCTAGACTTAGAAAAAAGAAACTTTGGCTCAAAAAAAGACCAGATGACCAAGAGCAATAGAGCTGGACATGGGAAATTTCATTTGGACCATTGCCACAGGAGAATAAATGGGCCCATACCTGTGCACACACCACACATGCACACACCACACCACACCACATACA